>CM047806.1:112812085-113259804 GCA_026214975.1 Gentiana macrophylla
TGGTGCAATAAGCAAGAGCGTTATCTAAGAGGTTTTTGGACTTGGAGACCGAGAAAAATATACTCAAGCCTCTTAAAAGTAGAATTTTTTCGATTTCATATTTTCAAGCATTAACACATCTCAAGAAAGAAACTTGCTTTAAAAGTAAATTATGCATTGCAAGAATCCCTTTCACGGATTGGTCAATAGCATGAATATTACCACAAGCGAGGCTACTTTGGTAATGTTACTACAAGCCCGATGTTCAACATTTTGTTAAAACACGAGATAAATCTCAAGCTTATTACTCCGCTTAAATGGCTAGAAGATAAAAATACATCAGTCGATAAATATAGACACTAAGTCCACATTGTTAGTAATATCATCCGCAGCGGAAGCGATTTAAGGATCTAGATCTATAAAATACACGTAATAAAACAACTAGATCTACTCTACAAGGGGGTTGTAGAACATACCTCTTGGATCTCAAAATCCAAGTTGGAGAACCGCAATAGAAATAACGAACGAAGGTGTGAAGAGCACCACGATCTTCCGTACGTGTGATCCAAGCAACTCCCGGTGGAAGGAAATCCTCGTCTCGAATCCTTCCGATATGCTACCCGGAAAATCTCCAAGATTTTCCCCTTAGACCCCTTGGCCGGATTTTATTCCTTCTTCTCTCTAAGAGGAGAAGTCGAATTTTATTGTGTGTTGTAAGGCTTAGGAGAACTCTCTTTATATAGGAGAGTAAAACTTAGCCTCCAAGGATTTAATAATTAATACAAAATCAATTATAATAATCCCATTAAATAAAAGATAATTCCATAATATTCTAGAAAAAATCTAGAATAATATTTATCTTTATTTCTTTCCATAAATATTTATCCAATAAATATTTTATGCACATGTCTTATTAATACACAAGAAAACTAATTCTTGTTGACTAAGCATGCTTATGGCCGAAATTCATCATTTGTGACCTAGTCACTATGATTTTCGACTAACACACCAATTTAGGCCAAGCTTATGAAAAATGTCTTTTCCACATATTTAATTATTTAGCCCAACTAATTTAATAGTCCACTAAACAATTAATTCACATATCGTTTTAATAAAGTCCAACAAGAACTAAATTAATATTATTAGGATTCGACGTCCGAGAATAGCTATGCTATATTGTGAGGCACGTCGGGGACCATGGACTAATAATCAGTCGGCTCCGATAAATCAAATGAATAATTATCTTACGAATGTAATAATTATATTCGATAAATCAATCACGAGAATATGCCACCATAATCCCGTGATCGCACTCCTCCGATTATGAGATTATATTTATCTCCTCACGAGAATAATAATAAGCGTCCATTGATATAATCATTACATATGGATTAATCCTCCATGATTATTCATTCTAAATCGGAAGTTACCGTTAACCCTTTCGAACCTCTTATCCTTATTTACCATTAACCCCTAGTGATCAATTAATTCATACAACTCTTTGGTAGCTAATCGGTGTAATATGAACTCCATGGATCGATCGGTTTCAGGATTAACAAATAAAGGAATCTGTTTATCTACTTCCATAAATGGAAGGAATGGATTCCGTATCTCGTGATAACACGAGACTACTCACTCAATCCGAAGACAATGCCAAGATGGGTTAATTCGGACCACAGACTCGGTGTAATCCTTAACCGTCAAGTCAAACTTCATAATCGATTCAAGCGGTTGGTCGTGATCACCTCGGAGATTAAGATATATCCATAAATATGATCATCCATTGATTCGATAAGACTTCTCGATTACGGAATTATATCGTGAACTCTAATCAAATCGGTCCAAATTCTATATGATATATCTATCATATATAAATGCCCCACTAGGTTCTCTTAACCGAAAGTCCGGATAAGACAATCACACCAATTGTGTTATGGGCGCATTAATAGCACGTTAAAGGAGAGACCCGATACTCTCGATTAAATTTACTACGGGCTAATTGTATTTTAAGTACATCTTCACTAACTCAATCCTCCCGTGTATATCCCATACACTGAGTTAAGTGATTACATAAACGATATACTTAGGGTTTTCTGTAGTGTAATTACTATTGTCACATCGGTGAATATGAGAATAATAAATATGAATAATAATATCATTTCATTTATTAAATAAAACAATTACAAAATTGTCTTTCGGGCATCACACCTAACACACATAACCAATCATCTATGCAATGTACACATAATTTCTTTTAATTATTACAATTTGCGCGGTAAAACTCGATTCAAAGATTGAGTATCGAATAATAAATAACTACTTGCAACAAATGGCATGAATATCCTTAAATTTACATTCACATAAGTATAAAATGATCACGTAGTCGTGTAACTTGGTTCCTTTCCTATCAATTCTTAGCTAGGAACTCACAATTCTAAGGGTACGAGACAAATAATATGGCATTTATTCAACTTTTTTATTTATTCAAAAAAAATTCTATTATACAGTTTCTTTTACTTTTTAATTGTAGCATATCATAGCTAAGTCTCTTACCCCCCACTTAAACATGTCATTGTCCCCAATGACAAAGAAAAAATGAGAATTTAAAAAAGACTTAGCTCGAAAGCGGTTCTCGAGTAAAGCGAGAATATCGGAGTAGTCCAAGCACGTCGAGAAATATAAGCAAACCGGAGACCGAACACGAAGTTCCATCGCTGCAAAATAAGTCTTCAACACAGCTCAAAATTTGTTACAGCGTTAGCTCATAAAAAGAATAATCATTTTCGAAATAATAGAATTAATCCCAACTCGGTTCTCAGTACAACTTTTGCGATTTCGAAAACAAATAACAGACTCGATGTAGGACATGCCTATGAAACTTCACTTCACGTTGTAACGAGTCGAGTAAAAAAAACTTTTGCACATCCTTAACCCAATGGTCATCGGAACACGGCAAAAATTAAAAAAAAACCTCAATTGTTTTAACCTTACTTATATTTGACTAGAAGAAAAGAAAAACCTAAAAATCCGAAAAAATACTACAAATACCTAAGAGATAGAAGTAGTTCTGAATTTACAGTCTTCAGCTCGACTTTCCAAATATCATTATTCCTCTGAATTATTGTCCTTAGCCTTCCAGATCTTCACCCGGTTGGCCTTTACTGAGATCTGCCTTCCGTCTTTGAGGATTCGCGCTTTTCCTTTGGGGGCAAGTCCTAAGAAAATGCAGTCATCCTTACTATCTAAACAGGCTCCAACCTCAGCTTCTGCTTCCGAAACTAGCGATCTTCGAGATTGAACTCTACGAGTTCGCTTTTTCACCCTTCTCCGTCTATCTTTTAACTGTAAGCTTTTCCGATCCTCAGCTAGTCCTTTGGATGGGGTGGACCCATCACCAAACACGGCTTCTGCCTCGTCTGCTAAAAGCATTGAGGTGTCCGCCGGTTCCTTACGCTGGGATTGAGCGTCCTTGTCCCTTTGTAAGATACACAGGAATTCTGACTCGCCATTTCCTTGGGCAGCGTCGACCATATCCGTATCTTCTTGGCTAAGAATTAGAGAAGTCTCATCCGCACCATGAACCGTTACAACTAAAATACTCGGCGGAAGTAGAAATCGGGGTCTAAGGATGTTATGAACTTGTGAGCCCTTGGCATCGAACAGTGTGAGCTCAAATTTCTCCATGTCTACTTTTGCCTTCGAGGTTGTCATAAATGATCGGCCCAGTATTAGTGGGAATTGAGATCTTCCTCGACGTCCATGACGACTATGTCAACTAGAAAATGAAGGCTCCCAATCCCTATAGTCATTTAGTTTAAGGCTCCAGTGTGCACGGTACGAAGACCATCTCCAAAGCGAATGTCCATCGTATTGTTCATAACTGTGTAGACTCCTATCCTTTCACAAACGCTATGTGGAACTATGTTCAAGCTCGACCCGGAGTCAATCAATGATAAACCAGCTCTCTTCCCATCTAAGACTACGTCAACGATAAATGCTCCAGGATCTCCTAATTTTGGAAGTGAACGGGCTCGATCCTTCAAGTCCTCTGCCTCAGGATGGCAGGGTACTAATGGGTTATTGTTTAACTCAGAATCATGATCAGAATCGGAGCTCTGGTACTCGGGAGTTGAGGAAAGAGTGGGTAGGTATTCGGAGTCAGACTCCGAACTTGAGCTAGAATCGGAGTCGGAAATAACAATTGGAATGCTAGCATGTATACCTTGGAAAAGATCGAATTTCTTTGCCTTCCCTTCCTCTTGTCTCTTTCTTTTACGTTCCTCAATTAACGTTCGCCTATCCAGCCGTACTGGCGTGGTTTTACGTGTGACCTTGACTTCTTCATTCTTTGCGGCAGAAAACTGATTGGTCGACATCTTTTCTCGAACAATATCCAGTGGAACAATTAATTTATCTGGCTTGCTATGGACATAATAAAAAAAAAACATACAAATGTCAGTAACCTAACGGTCAGCATGATCATCCATGCTGCCGCTAGACCTACAGACTACAAACGGAAAATAACTGACACAACAACGACCAAAAGAAAATATATATATATATATATATATATATATATATATATATATATATATATATAAAACTGGAAGATATGAGAATCACACCATGGTGTGAAACCCACGTCATTATTTTCTCTTTTTTTTTTTTTTTGAATAACAGGACACAAAAAAAACGATTTTTTTTTATTGAGCAGCCAGCCAGATGGACTCTAAAAACGTAAAAACTGACTTTCAAACATACAACTTGACATGACTAATAATTATTTATACAATTGACCGTTGGTTCCCCGGCAACGGCGCCAAAAACTTGATGACGTAGATCAAGTGAAATTAAAATACTTGACCACCAAAACCAATACTAGCAAGAGGACTAGGTCCATCGTAGTATAGCTATAGCGAATCAAGGTCGATCCCACAGAGAACCAAATTGTGGGTCATTCTATAAATAATAAATTAAGCATGGCAAGCACATAAAACGGTCTATGACCAACAAAGAACAAGAAAATATAAATGGACACGACTCGACACAACTCAAACAAATACAACATAATTAACCTCCCCAATTATTACATTATCGTTTGGATCCATAGATTATATATAATTAAACTAGACTCACTAACTATTAATCCGATTCGTATTTCTTTTATATTGGCTACGGGAGTCATCCCCTAAACTAGATCTAGCTCCGGGTAGGCCATCCAGATCACTATGCTACATCACGTGACTTCGCTTTTTAGGCCTCCATCTTATATGACTCGCACGCTTACAAAACTAGGGATGCCGATATTAACCGTATTCCTCACCTAGGAAACATTCCTTTGTTCAGGCGTACTTCCTAAGCGATCGCATCAGTCTCCGTCCCATTAACACTAACTTTTTAGGTATCATGTTAATCTACGATTTACGTATAATCAGGTGCGCGCAATTCCCTAATATAACACAGATCTAGATCTCGCTGAAAGTCCCGAAAGATCAATTCATGAGCCGACCTAGGAGCACTATATTGGTATTTCCTCACTACACGTTTCAATTAAAACAGACGAGCAACGTAGTCGTAGCCATACCTACTAAGATAAGAAATTCTAATGGACAATCACACCATAAGGACGTGGCTAGACTGACTCGGCGAAAAACTAAATCTTAGCGTTTCTCTATACTTATCGGATAAAATAGAAGCTCTTAAAGTAATTATATATACCTACTAGAAACACGATTATTAATCAAAATAAAATCACACATAGATCACAAAACATAGACGTGGGCGTGTGGATCCTTATAGACGAGGAATCCCCACCGCCTCACGTTGTAATCCTAGATCTACATCATTTAACTAAGAAATAATAATCTCAAACGATAAATAATAATTGGGGAAAATTAATTAAAAGAAACTAAGAGAAAATAAACACAAGAACTTACATAATTGAAGAACTTGTAAAAAACTGCTCCAAGTAAAACTGAAGATTTTATTATGAATTGTGTGTATTTTGGTGTGTGCATAATGGCGTGTGTATGTACAAATATATAGGGGAGAAATTTACATAGGATAAACCTAAACCAATCTGAAATAGTTTTCCTAAATTCAAAAGGAGTTTGAAAACACATTAGGATAATTCCCGGCCGATCTTTGGATATAGGCAAAATTGTGCCTCCATGCATGCGGCCCCTCTTAAAGTCGGCGCCAACTCTCTTTGGATTGGCTTGCCGGCTTTTGTCTTGTCTTACTCCTCTTTTCCGTGCTTATCCGATATTTATCTTCAATGCATCCGTATTTGCTTGGATTTATCTTGTAGTTTAATTCTTCCATTTATAATTATCCTCCAAAAATTATCTCAATCTACAAAATAAATAATTATCCCGAAATAAATCATATTTAAATAATAAAAAATGGATAAATACCAAATTATATTTTATAATTCACATAACATTAAATAATAAATATAACCATATGATTTAATATAAAATATATATTATTAGGCCTGATTTAAGGATAATGTTGATGACTTTTACGGGTATATTTTGACCGTCATCAATTGGTAGGCATAGTCAAACCTATACCGGCAGTCCAAGGCTGTGTGGTTAAATCTCCCATGAATTTGGCACACAGTCCTGGACTCAGGGCCTGCTGGTTGCCTTGGTTGATTTTCAGACCTTGGGTCATTGCTCCTGGTGTTTTGTTGCTGTGACTGATTCGAATCTTTAGATCTACCAGCTGGAGCAAAGCCACAACCCCGTGAGTTGAAGGGAGCTCTTCCTCCTCCTCTTCTTCCTCTTCCTCTCCCTCTTTGGGAGAAATAGGCTTGATTCGATTTCATCGTCTGCCTCTTCTGCTCATCTCATTGGGCTTTGAATGTTTGTTCATAGCCTTGTAATGCCATGATCAACTCATTGAAAGTAGGATAAGGAGCTTTAGTGAGCATTGTAGTTCTAAAGCTCATATAATCATTGCCAAGACCATGAGAGAATTGGAACACTTTATCTAAATCTGAGATTGGTTTCTTAATTGCAGCAAGGTTATCACAAATAGCTTTAAATTCTTTTAAATATTCCTCTACTGATTTGGTACCTTTCTTTAATCCCATGAGCATATTCTTTAAATTGCCTTCTTTTTCCACAACATGGGGGAGCAATTGTTGATCGAGTGCCTTCTTGATCTGATAAGAAGTTGAGTCCTCCTCATATACCATGCTGACAATTTCCTCCTTCATGGTTCCTAAAATCCAGGATACGAGTAGGCCGCCATTCACACTCCAGGTATGAAATTCAGGGTTGTCTGCTTCTTCTCCTTCTCCTTCTCCGGTTTTCATTTTTTCTTCAGGCTTTTCCATTGATGTAATGTGATGCTACACCCCAAGACTTTTGATCAAGGGAATTACCATGGTCCTCCATAGTAGATAATTTGTGAGGTTTAACCGTATAGAGATTAAACTGGAACATTGGTGAAATTGTTGAATCGTGAAAGCGGATTCTTTGGCCATGTTGGTTGAGAAAAAGCTAAGCACGATTCAAGGCTCCGATACCATAAATAAAAATAACAGGGCCGAGGAAAAAAATATAATTGTATATTATTTTTCTCTGTGTACGTATAACTGCATTAGCTCTAGTATTTATAACCACAAAATAAATAACATAAACTCTTTTTGAAAAATAAGATAAACAATCGTAAACCCTAGAATTTGGGGATAATCCCGTCGAATGCTCTCATACTCTTGGCAGACTCTTGGAACGCTGATGCTTGGAATGAATCGATGGATGGAAGGACTTTGCTGCAAGATTATCTCTTCGCCTACGGATAAGTGCATCTTTATCTTCATCACCCCTTTGTTTGTGATTTTCAAAATGCATACCCAAATCTTCACGCTCTCGCAAAGTTGCCTTTTTGGTACCATTCTCTTCACATCCCAAAAAAATTAAAGGACGAGAACCTATAAAATTACGTACACGAACAAATTCATGATAAGCAGTCAGTGCGTAGGTGTGAACTTGTATCAAAACTTAAGCTCAACTATGCAGTCCTATGCAGTAAATGACGATAGCAATTTTAACAGATCAAATTACAGTTGCTAAAATTACAGGTTCGGCCTACTAAAAAACTACTACCTATTACTATTAGAAGATGTTCAAAAACAGTTCCAGCAAGATGAACAAGACATCATGTAGGATTAGAGCAAGAAAGATGCAAAGATCAAGATTCAGCAATAAGAAGGCGGCGGTAACACAATTGAACTTGCCGATTCAAAGAAACAAACAATGGGGTGTTCCAAAGATGATGAACATCAACACTAATGTATGCTGAATATCAAAATCAGAACCAACAAGCTTAATGGGAATCAAACACAAACACTGAATCTCAATTGAGCTAATAATCAACCTGATCAGTCCACTTACTGCAGGGTGTAAATCTACAGCCGACACAACTAGGCAGACACCACTAGTACTTTAGACTAGTGTATCTGGTAATCAACACCTTGCAAGGGTCCAGAACAGAAAACTTAACAGTTCAATAGAGATTAACAACATAACTAACATTTGAAAGCGGAACTGTTTGCTTCAGGATCATGATGTTTCACATGGAATTGAATGATGTTTATATATATTACTCTACACCAAATGATGATGATGATGATGATACCTCTTGTCGCAAGAGCCTTGTATTTTCCTCTTCCAATTGCGTCACTTTCTTCTCCAATTGTACAGTGTATGCCTGACAATCAATCAATCCCAAAAATTAAATAAAAAAAAGTCATCCGCCATGATTGAAACAAAGAAGGCGGCTTCACTTCAACGGAAATGCTCCCTCCTTCTTCTTCTTTTCTTGTAACTAAATACGTAGTAAATAAATGCACTTTCTTTTTTTAATACAACAACTACTACTACTAGTTTGTTTAATCACCCTCTCTTCACATCTCTCCCCATCCCCCACCCCTCACCCACCACAAAAAAGAAGAAAAAAAGAGAGCTTGTTTTCGCTATCTGGACCTGGCAGCAGACTCTCTGTTTTTTATCATCCATGAATCTGTTTCTAATCCAATCTAATGAAACAACATCCAAGCAGGTGGATTACAAGATACTTTTTTACTTTGACTAATTGAATTTGTTTTGTTTCGAAGAGTTACAGAAAAGTATGAAACTAAAGCTGAGATGGCCGGAGCCATCGTCGGAGATGGCTGAGATCGAGGAAGTTCAAGCTAAAACTGAGATCGGCAACAATTGTCTCAGGCCGGCCGGAATCGGCGATGGAAGCTGCCGATCATGGAAACCTTAAAATAGAAACCCACCTTCTTAAAATCAGATCGGCGGAAAAGAATATGTCGTTGTTTTATCATATACATCTGGTTTGGTGATTGAATTAAAATGTTGCTGCATAAAATTGAAAATTTAACAAGAAATAGAATATTGTGAAGAAGAAGAAACAGATGAACTAAGCGAGCAGAGGCACATTTCGTCCGAAAAAAATAGTATTTTATTTTTGGAAGTCAGCCCTTGTTATAAGGGTAATTTAGGAAAGTTAAAAATAATTTGTCCTTATAACTAATGATATTTTAAAAAGTTAAAGGTTGTAAAGGACTGTTTTTGATCTAAAATGAGGAAAAATGACAAGAAAAAAAGATAGTGGTTGAAAAGGACAAAAACACGCGTATTCTACATGTGTTCACTACGTACGTCGCTACAACCACACGTAGTAATAATGAGGCGTGTTTTGTCTTCTTCTCAATTATTTTTTTTTTCGTCTTTTTTTCCCATTTTGTATCTTATTTTGTCTTTATGGCCTCTGACCCCTATTTTAAATGTGTCTTAAGTGTCTAATTAAGTCACAAAACACGTCTTTATAAACAAATAACACTTTTTTTTATTATAGAAAAACCTAAATCCTTATACATCATCGAATAAAACAATACCATATGTATGGAATTTGGAAGCATCCAACTTTAAAATCCGGCAATATGGCAATAATGATTGTGTCGCGGCAAAATCAGATTTATATATAATTGATATATGGGGCTTGTATGAACAACAAAGAAGGTAGATATAAGTCATAGGATACATTTAAATTTGATAGGCACTCCTACAATGAAGGTATGACTTCGGGTGACCTTAAACAGTAAAGTTTTAAAAAAAATATATAAAATAAGAACGACTAATAACAACAACCTATTAAAGACATAAAATAGTAGCCCGAAACAGTCTTCACAAAAAAAAAAAAAAAAAAAAAAAAGAATAATAACAAGAAGAAAACATAAGAAATTACCTTTTATTATACGAAGAAAATCGTGCTTAAACGATAAACCCCATAAATCTTGCAAACATATGGTGGATATGAAGAACAAACATGCGATCAAGCAACCCTATAGATTTGTGAACAAACAATTGGAGGAAAGAAAAGAGAAAATAAAATAAACCACCAATTGGGCAGCTAGCAAAGGAAAAGGTAGTATGTGACAATTGCTTTTATAGACTTTTTGGAAAACCCTAATGGTCCTACCCAACAACCCACCTTTGGGCCTTGTAATGATAAATTAAAGGGAAGTGATACGTTACTCTTTCAAATCTACATTATTTTTACACCATCAATATTTCACCACATATTTTAACTTGTAAGAAAAATTAAAAAAAAATTGAAACAATCACAAACACAAGATTATTTTAAGTGTAAAAATTGTGTAAACTTGAGGGAGTAACTATGTCATTATTCTAAATTAAAAGTAAAATGATTTGTGCACTACACATATTGTGCAGTGCACTTTCACCACCTCGGAAGCCATTGATTAAAGTGTAGCTATTTAAATGAATGGATAAAAAAAAAATATAGTGATTATGTACTAATGGATGTATCACTTTTTAAATTAAAAAGATTCGGGTTTTTTTAGAACCACAAAATTACTTCTGGCACCTTACTTTTTTAGTTCCAGAATCACATATTTTTTTCACTTTTGTAGAACTTTCTTTAAAAAAACCAAATTATTTGGACAACGTCTTTGTTCAAAGGTTTCATATGCATAAGGCATTATTATCGTTCACAAAAATGTGGGGAAAATGTGTAAAACAAAATGATAGTCCACAATATCCATTACTATTAAAAAATAAAATAAAGTAGTACTTTTCATTTTTATAATAGCTTTAGAAATATCAAGTATATATCCATGCATTTCGTTACTATCAAAACATACAAAATTAGTTTGACTCAAGTGATAAGTGACTTGAGAATGTTTAGGAAGGTCACTGGTTCGATTCTCCTCTGAGCGTCATGTTGAAAGAGCTCTTTGTCAGGCCTAACCCCTGAATAAGAGTCAGGCTCTGTAGGAATGACCCAAGTCGAACTCCGGATTACTCGGACCAGTTGGTTCCGGATACCGGAGATTTTAAGCAAAAAAAAAAAACTCCCTCCGTTTTTTTGTATATGTCGTAGAGAGAAAAATCACATAGATTAAGAAATTTTAATTAACATGTCTAAAATATAGCATTGGAAATTCAATTATTTTTTTATTGGAGATGTAAATAATTTGTTGGTAAATGAGTTTTTAATATTGGAAATGTATTTTTTTTATCACAGATGTAAATAATTTAGGGTTTATTATTAGAAAGGATAATTTGAACGTAAAAATATGCAAAGAGGACAGTAGAATATTTTTCTAGGTAAAAAGATATATATTATGATATTGTGATAGTGAAACATTAGATTTAAGGTCGATTCATCGCTGCAAAGAAAGCTTGATGGATTTGGGGTTATGAACAGTGGGTTTGTCCTTATCACCCAATTTATATTTTCACTGTCATGATTCTCATTTTCCCCTCTTCTTTGTCCTTTTAAACCACTCCCCCAATAATTTATTGGTAAAGGAGGAAAAAAATAATAAATGATGCATTGAAAATGTAAAATGATAGATAAATGAAAACAGATAAAAAAACGAAGGGAGTACAAAATTAGTATTTCTCCTGCTTTGAAAGAGAGTCTGAAGGCTTACTTTAGGTTTTCGGGATTCTAAGTAAGGTACATCTGACCATGAACGAATATTCCGGAAAATAACGTAAAAAGAGAAAAAAAAGAAAAAAAAAATTAATGATGATACTCATATGGTAGCGGCGGTCGAACTCGAATAGTTGGACCAGTTGGTTTTGACATCGCAAGAACTTTAAAAAAAAACATACAAAATTAGTATTTAATTTCTACCGCTTTTGAAAGAGGGTCTGAACTCTGAAGGCTTACTTTAGTTTTTCGGGATTCTAAGTATGGTACATCTGATCATGAACGAATATTCCGAAAAATAAAGTAAAAAGAGAAAAAAGAAAAGAAAAGAAAAACAAATTTAATGATAATGAAATTATTATTATTATGACTTATTATTTACTAGTAAAGTAATTAGTGGAGAATATTTTGATGAGATTATAGTATTTTATCTCTTAGGCAGCAAGTACTTTATTTTTATTATGATATTCTAGACACTTTTAATTATGATATTCTGAAGATTTGCTAGTTTTTAGATTGTTCATTTCTACTTTAAATTTTATATAAAAGATTAGTTCTCATGTTTATACCTAACATCTTTAATTTATCAAATTCCAAGAGTTCTTTTTATTAAGCGTTTTGACTTGTGTTGTGATGGAGTTAAATCGATTGAACAATATCATTCACCCGTCCGTTCGTACGATAACGAACTTATCTTACATCAACATCACTCTAAAGCGAAAAACAGGACAATGGTTCAATCGACATTCAACTACTCTTTCTTTACTTTTTTCAAAACCAAAACACCCTAAATGTCTATAAGTACAGTACAGGCAACAGTTATCATTCTACTATTTTTTTTTTTTCACATTTTTCAGATCATATTAAATTTTTATGGTAGGTTCTTCAACTCTTTTTGAAAAGTGTTTTAGAAGTCAACATATGGGTTTACTAACCTAGACACAACATTATATTGGCCTTGCTAGGTAGGAATTTCTTACTGCACGGTGAACAATTCAACTTAACAGTAACAACAAAAAAAAAAAAAAACAACAATCGGATGGTTTTTGAGGACTTTTAGCTAGTGCTAATGGCGGTTTGTGGAAGTTTTTGCAATGGGGATCATGGCGGACTCATGTTGATTAGGCGTCATGTGCTCCACTGAAATTCGAAGGAAAAAAAATTGTACTAAATCGATTTAGTTTTGTTGATAAACAATATAAAAACATGAATACTTTCACTGGATTTTCGAATTTGTTTCGGTACCTTCACTGAAAATTTGTCTAGGTGCGTCACTGGTGGGAATGAAGGGGAAAGAAACAAAATAGAAGAAGAGGAGGAAGTGTACAGAGGTACCTTACTCCGGCGGTAAGCTCTGTCAAAATGGTCAAAAAAAAGTCCAAATATTACGTCTGAAACTGTTCTTATAAATTTAATATCCTCTTTGCATGTGTCATTTTGATCAACGTTTCCTTATGCAGGAAAGCTCAGATGAGTGGAAGCTGAGCAGCGTGCAGGGTTGGTACTTAATTAGTCTCCCCTAGAATCTGAACATATCTCTCAAACATGTATTTCTTTCTTCTGTTCGTCACTGAAACTAACATTACCTCTGGGTGGATGTTCTTTCAAGTTAGAGAACGTCAATATTCGCTGCAAAAAGAATGAATGCATTGATATATGTCGCCATGTAGCAATTTCATGGGTGCCCGAAACGTAATCTTGCTGCGTTGATTGAGGTTGAATCCTTCTAATCATTTTATTAACAGCGTTCAATGGGCACTTACTTTACAAATACTCGGTCATTTACTTTGAAATATGAGTTTCATATGTAGTTTTATTTTATTTTATAATTGATGTAATAACAGTGGTTTTATGGTGGTCCAGGATCACCATGTCATACTTGTCCACCAATGAAATTGTTTATAAGAAGGGTAAAAACGTAAAAACATGGGATATATATTTACACGGTGGAATTTTTGTGTTTTGTTGTTTTTTTATTGGTCGCTGGATCATGAGTCATACTTGATCCGGGACTTAATAAAATCCAAGTAATAATTACATTGATTTTATATATATATATATATATATATATATATATATATATATATATATATATATATATATATATATATATGACCCTTTCAACCATTTTTACTATATTGGCATGCATCGATATAAAGTGCACTAGTCACGATACATAGAATGAAGCGAGAACACAAGCGTCATAGCATAAGCAGATTTGTATACGATCTATACCGCACATGTATGAATACCGGTCATGTTTGAATAACAAAAAGTAGATATAAATCTAACTGATATAAAGAAATATAGTAGCACATTTACTAACACCAATTGGTTTTAGTAGAACGATAAGCGATTGATCATAATACTAACAATACATTTAAACTTGAAAACTATTTATAACCCACTTGCTTTCTGCTGGTTACCTTCTTACGCCACACTGAGGCGTGATATATAAGCTTTCACTTGGTTACCTTTCTTTATGCGCCCACACTCGGGGCGTGATATAAGAAAAAATATAAGAAGACATTTACTAACACCAATTGGTTTTAGTAGAACGGTAAGCGCTTGATCCTAATACTAACAATATATTTAAACTTGATAACTCTTGATAACCCATTTGCTTTCTGTTGGTTACCTTAAACGGTATGTTTAAGAAAATATAGAAAATAAGAACAATCAACAAACGATTCCAAGAGGAAAAAATCTTAAGGACATAACATAGTAGCCAAAACAGTTTTCACACAAAATAAAAAGTTGACAACAAAACATAGAAATTACCTTCTAATATTATACGAAAAAAATCGTGCTTAAACTAGAAACTCATAAATCTTGCATACGTATGTTTTTGGAATTTAAAGGTAGAGGCACCTCTAATGGTCTCGTTTATATGTCTACACCTTCAATTCTTTACATTCTTCAGTTACATATTACACTTTCTTTGCATTCTTCAATTTGTTAATCTCATTAGGTTCTTCGACCAACCTGAAAAAATTTCCTCCAAATCTTTCACATTGTTGACCAGCGTCATGAGATTTGCAAAGTTTCTCAATCTTCAAACCTAATATATAGTCTCTTCAAATAGCATGAAACGAGAAGGGAATCGAGGATCGCAACTAACACAGTGGTGTAGGCAATCGGCATAGCCGTCCTATATGAATAACAAAGAGGGTTTTGGAAACATTGATCTACATCCTTCCTTCAAGCTTCATTAATAGTGTAATACACTATCAGATTCTGATCAAACCATTTATTATCTCCCCTATAACAAAAAAAAATTAAATAATTTTAACACCGGACAGCTTAAGAAAAAATCTAGATACCCAAAATATGTACCTCATTGTTTGAGGTATGCTGGGCTTGCTCCGTAGGACTTTCTTTCTACACGGTGAATGATTCAACCTAGCAGAAAGAACATTAAAAAAAAAAAAAAAAAAAAAAAAACCCAAAACTCAAAGGACGAAAACCTATAAAATTCTATACATGAATTGATGAAGACACGGGTCAACAGACAACGACTTTCCAAAAGAAGAAAGCTACACTCGTGGAAATCCCAGAAGATGAGACTGTGAAATTCAAAACAAAGGATAAAGATGATTTTACCTATAGTGCAGATAAGCATCCAGCAATCCATATTGAAGCAGAGTCCTTGCTCAAGAGTCCAGCAGATCGAAGCCTATCGAAATCTGATGAGAAGAGGCACAATCGATTAGAATTCCAAAAGGATTAGGTTTTCATAATGTTTATTAATTTTTCCTATTTTTGTATTTATCCTTTTTATATTTTTCTAGGTGTATATATACCAGACCTCTGTAAGTTAAAAGCAACTTGAAATAATAAAAATTATTATTTTCTCAAGTTCTTTATGGTATCAGAGCTCTGAATCAAGTTCAGCTTTTTCTCAACCAAACATGGCCAAAGAATCAGCTTTAACGATTCAACAGTTTCACCAATGTTCAAGTTTAATCTCTATCTGTTTAAACCTCACAAACTACCTTCTATGGAGATCTCAAGTTGTGCCCCTGATCAAAAGTCTTGGTATACATCACCACATTACATCAGAGGCTAAACCTACTGAAAAAATACAAAAAGAATGAGATGAGGAGGAGGAAGAGGAGTCAGACAATCCAGACTTCCATACCTGGCATGTCAATGATGGTCTACTCGTCTCATGGCTCTTAGGGACCATGAAGGAGGAGATCATCAGCATGGTGTATGAAGAAGATGCAACATCATACCAAATCTGGAAAGCCCTTGATCAGCAGCTACTTCCACACACGGTGGAGAAGGAAGGTAATATGAAAAATATGCTTATGGGACTAAAGAAAGGTACAAAATCCGTAGAAGAATATTTAAAAGAGTTTAAATCTATTTGTGATAACCTTGCTGCAATTAAAAAGCCTTTTTCAGATCTTGATAAAGTCTTTCAGTTTGCTCATGGCCTTGGGAATGAGTATATGGGTTTTAGAACTGCTATGCTCACTAAGGCTCCCTACCCTACCTTTAATGAGCTAATTATGGCACTGCAAGGGTATGAGCAAACCATTAAAACTCAACATGCAGAACAAAATGAGTTGATTAATCAGACTCAAGCCTTCCTCTCTCAAAGAGGGAGAGGAAGAAGAAGAGGAGGAGAAAGAGCCCAATTTAACTCAAGAGGATGAGGATTTGCTCCGGCTAGCAGATCTGGGGAGTCAAGCCAACCACAATAGCAAAACAACAGAAATAATGAGTCAAGGACTGACAAACAGAAAAGATCCACTGAAAATTTCCAAGAGTCCAAACCAGTGTGTCAGATCTGTGGTAAGATCAATCATGTTGCTTTGGACTGTTGGTATAGGTTTGATTATGCCTATCAATCTGAGGAAATCCCCAAGGCATTGGCAGCAATGAACTTAACAGAGGAACAAGACACTGGATTCTATGCAGACACAGGTGCCACATCACATATGACAAACAATGAAGGCAACCTTTTTACTAAAAGAAAATACCTTGGTACTGATAAGGTTTATGTAGGTGATGGTAACAGACTAGATATCACACACACAGGAGATGCTTATGTTGGTAATCTAAAATTAAAAGATGTGTTAGTTGTACCTTCATTAACAAAGAATCTACTGTCAGTTGGTAAGTACACTGCAGATAATGAATGTGTTTTTGAGTTCACTAATAATGGCTTTGTGATTAAGGATCAAAACCAGAGGATAGTGGCACAAGGACATAAGAAAGGGAGACTTGTTGAAATAGTGTCCTAAACCCAATCGGGTTGGAACGGATCCGACCGGGTCGGATCATTTCTACTATTTCTTTATGTTTGTACATATATTAAATGGCTTTTATGTTGTCATATATATGTGTTGGGAAATCACTAGTTTAACGCAGCGGAATTTAAAATTTGATTTCCTTTTTCTAGATCGTTTTTCGTTTAAAGCAATAAACACGTTAAGTAGTTTGACGGTTATACCTCGGATGATCTATAAGATCGTCGCTTTGACCGCCAACGGAGAGTAGTTCAACGCGCAAGCCGCCCACGCGTCCGGCCTCTATCGCTAATCCACACGACCCCTTGTGGAATCCTCCTTGGATTGTTATCGAAAAACTCCGGTCGCTAGACCGACCTTTTCTTCCTCACAAACTCACTATGGATAGCTCTCTATTTTACACAAGAACTATAAGCTCTTGCAATTGTGTTGTGCAAAAAAAGCTTGACACCCACTTCCTTTATATAGAGGAAGTGGCGCCCCATATGGTGTGGAAGAGAAGAAAACATTTTCCCAATAAAATAAGGAAAATCAACTAGATTGATTTATCTCTTTAATTATAATTTATTTTGCCAATATCTTATATTGATTATAATTATCTTATTACCATAAATCTATTTTCCAAAATCAATTAATATCTTATTAATATTATGGCAATCTTAATTAAAGTGCACAATCCAAGTGTATCTTATACACTTAAATGTGGCGCCCCAATAGTCAATGAATTGACTTCCGGAATATTCTTTAATTAATATAATTTGTATATAATTAATATCTTGTATTTTATTTATTCATAATAAATAAATACCACCATATTAATTTACCACTATAACCTTTATAGTCTAGAGATAAACTTTCCTTATTTCGTTATCAACTATAAATCGCATTTTAATCCGACTCGATGTTCATATGTGTGTGACCCGATAGGCTTCGAATATGTTGGCCGTAGACACAAAGTGCAATTTCTAAAATGCCCTTCATACTAACGATCACGGGATAACGTATAGCAACACACCGTGACCCCAATTATCGGAAGAGTCAAAAGCAATGACTACTACCTTTCATGTGAAGCGATTTACCGTGTAACTAACAATCTATCATTTGTAATAATATCCATACGATCGTATCTTGAGTGTCAATACATTGACGATCGTATCTTATAATCTGGATATCATGCTCTCTCGGAATAACACATTTACTCCCACTTTGCAAAGATTCTCGAGAGCTAGACATTCCTTATAAGAAGGCCATTTCGGATATTCGATCCCCATCATAGGATACGCAATTCCCGGATGACCAATCATGTATACTCCGCATGCTTCAATATCATACCCAATCACCACCGCATGATCGCCCCGTGGTTAGGAGAAATCTCAATGGTGTCAAAGCATGACAAAATACACCGTGATGCCATGAAGACTCCGGTCAAAATGATAATTACACAACCGCCACATAGTGTGACACATAATGTAAGTGGGTCAGTCTAACGTACGCATTCTCTAATACACGCCCACGCACAATCCAAGTGTCCCTACACTTCGATAGAGCGATATCTATCCCTACCTTCTAAAGATAGAAGACATAATACGTGCTAGTCGATTATACTATCAATGTCCCATTTGATAATACATAAGACTAGAGACATTTAAGTACCAACCTTGTTATGGTGATTAGAGATCTCATCAACCATAATCACTATCATGGTTTCTCTATCATGCATTGATACTAGGGACGTTACTATATATACACAACAAATAATATGAAGATAAACAATATATAGTAACATAAGTGCTTTTATTAATCATAATAAAGTTATTACATGAACTAAATAGACTGTAAATGACCCGACCCGGTCGGATCCGGTCCAACCCGATTGGGTTTAGGACACCTTTCCAACAATATGTTCTTTTAAAGAACCAATTATGAATTGTTATATGATAACGTCCTTAGTATTTTAAACCATGATAGAGAAACCATGATAGGCGATTATTGTTGATGAGATCTCTAATCACTTTAACAAGTTTGATACTTAAATGTCTCTAGGCTGATGTACTATTAAATAGGACATTGATAGTACAAACAGACTAGCACGTATTAGATGTCTTCTGTCTTTAAGGGCAGTGATAGATCTCATCTATTGAAGTGTAGAGACGCTTGGACTGTACGTGGACGTATATTAGAGAATATGTACGTTAGACTGACCCACTTACACGGATAAGTGTCACACTATGTGGCGGTTGTGTAATTATCCTTTGGACCGGAGTCTTCATGGCATCACGGTGTGGATTGTCATGCTTTGATACTATTGAGGTTTCCCCTAGCCACAGGGTGATCATTCGGTAGTGATTGGGTGTGATCTTGAAGCACGCGGAGTATACATGATTGGTCGTCCGGGAATCGCTAGATCCTATGATCGGGATCGAATATCCGAAATGGCCTTCTTATAAGGAATGTCTAGCTCTCACGAATCTTTGCAAAGTGGAGGTAAACGAGTTACCGAGAGTGCATGATATCCAGATTATAAGATACGGTCGTTAATGTTTGACACTGACGACATTTAACCGTATGGATATTATTTACAATGCGATAGATTGTAAGTTACACGGTGAATCGTTTCACATGAAAGGTAGTAGTCATTGCATAATTGCATTTGACTCTTCCGATGATTGGGGTCACGTGTGTGTTGCAGACACTATCCCGTGATCGTTAGGCATGGGCGGCATTTTCGTAATTTGCACTTTGTGTCTACGGCCAACATATTCGAAGCCTATCGGGTCACACACATAAGAACATCTAGCCGGATTAAAATGTGGTTATAGTTGATAACCAAATAAGGAAAGAATTTATCTCGTACCATAAAGGTTATAGTGGTAAATTAATATGTGGTATTTATTTATTATGAATAAATATAATACAAGATATTAATTATGTTGATTAATTAAATATATGTATTTAGATACATATGTCGAAAATATATATGTATATTGATACACATGTATTTTGTAAATTAATTAATCATAGTATTATATTATATTAATTGATTAAACATATATATATTTGATATGTATGTTAGGCGCCACTTTCCAAGTACATTAGATGTATTTGGATTGTGCAAGTTGATTGATAAAATAAACAATATTATCATATATTAATATTAGATATTAATGACTATAGATTTGCACACATGTGTAAATTGATTTATGATAATAAGATAAATATAGTCAATATAAGATATTGACAATATCTTGGAAATATTTAATATAAGATATTATAATTAAATGAGATAAATCAATCAATTATATTTTCCTTATTTTATTGGAAAATGTTTTCTTCTCTTCCACACTATATGGGGCGCCACCTACACTATAAATAAGAGGTGGGTGTCAAGCTCTTTTGTACAATAACAATTTCAAGAACTAATAGTTCTTGTGTAAAATAGAGAGCATCCTATAGAGAGTTGGAGAGAGGGGAAAAGGGCCGGTCTAGCAACCGGAGTTTTCCAATAGCAATCCATGATGGGATTCCAGCGGGCTGTTCGTGTGGACTAGCGATAGAGGCCGAACACTTGGGCTGCTCTATGCAGAACTACTCTCCGTAGACGGTCAAAGCGTCGATCTTATAGATCAACCAAGGTAACCACCGTCTTTAGCTCGTTTGTTTATTGCTTAAACGAAGTCGATCCTGGTTAAAAGGAAATAAAATTTTAAATTCCGCTGCGTTCCCGCGTAGATTTCCTAACAAGACTTTATGCAGCTTATGAAGGCATACAAGAGGCATTAAGTGCAGTTAAGCTAGGAACGGCATCATCCTTGATTTGGCACCAGAGGCTAGGGCACCCTCAAGCCAAGTCTGTTTCTATTTTAAATAAAAGGGCCATAATAGATGTTAGTAGTTGGATTCATAAACCTACCATTTGTGCAAGTTGCCAAATGGGAAAAAGTTGTAAACTTCCTTTTAATTTGAATGATAATAAATCTCTAGTTCCTTTGGAAAAGATTCAATGTGACTTGTGGGGCCCAGCCCCAGTCTCATCCAATCAGGGGTATAGTTATTATGCAATATTCATTGATGACTTTTCTAGGTTCACTTGGTTATATCCATTAAAGAAAAAATCAGAGTTTTATGATTGTTTTGTAAGATTTCAGAAGCTGACAGAAAACCAATTAAATCATAAAATCAAGATTTTTCAGTGTGATGGTGTGGGTGAGTTTAAGCTAACAGCTTTTCTGAATCACTTATCAGATTGTGGCATAAAACTACAGATATCTTGTCCACACACTCCAGAACAGAATGGAGTGGCTGAAAGGAAACATAGGCATGAAGTAGAGACAGTCTCACCCTCATGTTTCATGCCCATGTTCCCCAACACCTATGGGTGGAAGCCTTCCTCACTGCAGTCTACTTAATCAACAGACTGCCTTCTTCTGTCCTACAGAATGTCACTCCCTACTGGAAGCTATTTCACAAAAATCCAGATTATAGTGGCTTAAGAGTTTTTGGCTGTCAATGTTTTCCAACATTAAGGCACCATGGCCAATCCAAGTTTGCAAAAAGGAGTATTCCATGTGTGTTCCTAGGATATAGTCCCTCTCATAAAGGTATATGTGCTTGGATCCTAGAACAAAAAGGGTTTATATTTCCAGGCATGTAGTGTTTGATGAAGGAGTGTTCCCTTTTGCTCCTACACAACAACCTGAATCAGGACAAGGACCTGAATATGTGGAGTATATATCCTACAGCGGATGAATTGCAACCAGCATCACTATCTAAACAGCCCCCTGATGAGTCCTCAAACTCATACAGGACACCAGATTGTTGTCTAGAATCTGTCCTGGTCCCTGATGAACCTATAGTAACCCCAGAACAACAAAATACTGCTGATCCTAATCAACAACTAGCTGATAATCAGGATAACTCAGATAATGATATCTCATCAGAATCTGACATTGTTGAAACTTCAGCAGAAGAACTAGATGAAGAAGTACCACTTCAACTTGATCCACCTAGGCCTGTGAGGGATGCGAGACCCCCAACCTATCTCCAGGACTATGCTATCAATACAGAGGAGTCACTTGTTCATTCTGAGCCAAAGACTCTCAGAACAGCCATGAAACACTCAGAATGGATTACTGCAATAAAGGAGGAATTGGAAGCTCTACACAACAATAAGACTTGGATACTGGTTCCTAGACCACCACATACCAATATAATTGGTTCAAAGTGGGTTTATAAGGTTAAAACCAAAGAGGATAGAAGCCTTGAAAGGTACAAGGCAAGACTGGTGGCCCAAGGGTACTCTCAACAATCAGGGGTATATTATCAAGAAACCTTTAGTCCTGTAATCAAACCAACCACTATCAGGTTGGTACTGGCCTTGGCAGTCTCAAATGGAAGGGTTATGAAGCAGCTGGATGTCAAAAATGCCTTTTTGCATGGTTATCTTAGGGAGAAGGTGTACATGGAACACCCACCAGGTTTTAAGGATGAGAATCACCCAAACCATGTATGTCTGTTACAGAGATCACTCTATAGGCTCAAGCAAGCCCCCAGAGCTTGGTTTGATAGGCTCTCCCAATACTTTGTCCAGTTGCACTTTTCTTGTAGCAGGTCAGATTCTTCTATGTTTGTGTTCAAGGAAAAAATGGTCACTGTTATTCTCCTCATCTATGTTGATGACATAATCATCACAGGCAATAATCCTCTTGTCATTCAAGCCTTAATTGCTAGGTTGGGTCAAGAATTTGCACTGAAGGACTTGGGCTCACTCAGCTATTTCCTGGGTATTGAAGTGAAGACCACTACAGATGGTATTCACCTCACACAGCAGAAATACATGAATGCCTTATTGGCCAAAACTAAGATGCAAGAGTGCTCACCAATTGCTACTCTTATGGCTCTCAAGACTCAATCCAAACCTCTAGATGACGATCATTTTGATCCCTTTATCTACAGAAGCACAGTGGTAGCTTTGCAATATCTCATATTTACAAGACCTGACATAACTCATGCTGTGAGTAAAGTCTGTCAGCACTTTGCTAGTCCTACTGTGGGGCATTTTAAGGAGGTCAAAAGGCTGTTATGATTTATCAAAGGGACTGCTACACATGGTTTGCATTTTCTGTCCAGAAGTCCTCTTACTCTTTATGCTTTCAGTGATGCTGATTGGGCAGGGTGTCCTACTACTAGAAGCAGTACTACTGGTTTCTGTGTATTTCTGGGTGCAAACTATGTGTCTTGGAGTTCCAAGAAACAGAGTTCAATGGCCAGATCTAGCTCTGATACTGAATACAGAGCTATGGCCTCAGCCACAGCTAAATTGGTATGGATTACACATCTTCTACGAGATATTGGTGTTACTCTTCATGGTCCTCCTCAATTGCTATGTGGCAATCTAAGTGCGTTGTACTTAACTATTAATCCTATGTTTCACTCCCGTACTAAACATTTTGAGTTAGATTATCATTTTGTTCGTGAGAAGGTGGCAGTTAAACAGCTTGTTACCCGCTATGTCCCTTCTACGAATCAGATCGCCGATATTTTTACTAAGCCTTTACCCCGGTTACAGTTTTCGGTCTTCCAGTCCAATCTGTGTATTCGACCGATCTCCTACGCCAGATTGAGGGGGGATGATGAAGACACGGGTCAACAGACAACGACTTTCCAAAAGAAGAAAGCTACACTCGTGGAAATCCCGAGAAGATGAGACCGTGAAATTCAAAACAAAGGATAAAGATGATTTTACCTATAGTGCGAGATAAGCATCCAAAGAATCCATATTGAAGCGAGTCCTTGCTCAAGAGTCCAGCAGATCGAAGCCTATCGAAATCTGATGAGAGGAGGCACAGTCGATTAGAATTCCAAAAGGATTAGGTTTTCATAATGTTTATTAGTTTTTCCTATTTTTGTATTTATCATTTTTATATTTTTCTAGGTGTATATATACCAGACCTCTGTAAGTTAAAACTGTAAGTTAAAGCAACGTGAAATAATAAAAAATATTATTTTATCAAGTTCTTTACGAATGAATTCATGATAAGCGGTCAGTAGGTGTTGTTAGGTGTAGTGTCCGAAAGGCAATTATATAATTGTTTTAGGACAGAATTAATAATTCATCTTATTATATGCATGTATGCTTATAATTAAGACACTACTGAAAACCCTAAGTACCTCATTTATGTAATCACACAACTCAGTGTATAGCTATACACAAGAGGTTGAGTTAGTGAGATGTACTTAAAATTAACTTAGTCTGTAGCGTTTATTAATCTGAGTACGGGTATCAAGATTAATTTGCTAATAATGTGCCCAGAAGACTTTAGGTGTGTCAGTCTTATCCGGCCTGTCGGTAATAGGGTACCTAGTGGGGCATTTATATATGATGATAATCATATAGGGCTGGACCGATTTGATTTGAGTTCTCGATGTAATTCCGTGATCGAGAAGTCTTATCAAATCACAAGATGGTCATATATACATTAATCTCAATGGTGATCACAGACAATTACTTAGACTAGGGTAGAGTTTGATGTGTTAGTAAGGATCACTTCGTAGTATGTGGTCCAACACTTCTCGTTGGCTCTGTTCTGGAATGAGTGAGTAGTCTGTGCTATCACAGATATGGAATCCATTCCTTCCCTCGGGAAGTAGACAGACAGTTCCCTTATTTGTTAATCCTAGAAACTGACCGATGCGCGCAGTTCATATTATATTAGTTATGAACTATTTGGTCACTAGGGGGTAAATAAGGATAAGATGTTTCGAGAAGGGTCTACGGAGATATCCCGAATCGTAACGAACAGTCTATGGAGGATTTATCCGTATGTAATGATTATATCAGTGGACGCTTATCGACTCAAAGTTGAGTGTAAGTTTATATTTATATTCAGCAGAGTTCAGTTTCGGGTTTATGGTGGTGTAATCCCGGAATTAATAGATTGAATATTATTGTTCGGTCTGACGGATAATATTATTCAATTTATTGTAGCTACTGAATATGGGTCCATGGTCCCCGACGTGGCTCCTAATATAGCATATACGTTTTCTCGTCGTTTCACCTCAATTATAATTAAATAGTTGGATTGGACTGTTTAATTGATATGTGGATTAATTGTTTAGTTGCAATAGATAATTAAATACATGGAAAAGAAATTTTTTCGTGGACTCGGCCCAATTTAGTGTGAAATGCGTGTGACCTAATATTTAATTAGGGTGGCCGCATTTTATCAATGTTAATTGTTGGGAAATTAGTTTTCTTGATAAATAATAAGACATGTGATTAAATTATTTATTTGTTAAATAATTTAAGGAAAAGAAAATCTTTTGTATATCCTAAATAATTTAGGAATATTCTAGATTTATCTTTTTGAGGAAAATGATTAATTTGATTGATTTTGTATTAATTAAATAAATCCTTGGAGGACAAGGATTACTCTTTTATATAAAGAGAGTTCTCCTGCCACATAACATGACATAATTTCGAGTGATTGGGTAGTATATTGGGAGATTTCGGCCATTATACTAAGGGTTCGAGTTTTAGGAAAACTTCGGGTTTTTCTAAGGTAGCATATCGAGGAGGTCAAACGGCTTGAAACACCATCCACCTGGTGGTGCTTGAAGAAACACGTTGGAAGACTGTGGCTTCTCATCTAGCTTGGATCTCGGATTGAAGATTGTTCTTGGAGTTTATTCACCATAAACTGGTAAGCAATCTAACCCCCCTCGTAGGTTTAGATCTATTATTTTATGTATTTTGATTGTTTAAATCTAGATCTTGTATTTTCTGCTGCGTAATCGGATGGATCTTTGATCATCCGACGATATTACATCAACATGTGTGAACTTATTTTGCTGTTAAAACTCTTATCAAATCAACTATAGTGTGCTCCGTTGTGCAGTAAATGATTAATAGCTTTTTTTCTCTTTTATAATTAATCACAAGAAGATTTTTAGGAAACATTGATATGCATAGTTCCTTCAAGTAATAGTACTATCCATTTATCCAATTATGAACAAGCCATATATTATCACTGATGATGCTTTTAAACAATTTTTTATAAAATATTTTAAGCAGAAATCCGAAGAATATTTTTAAATTAGTATAATATATGGAAATGTCTAGAAAATTTTACATTAATAATAGCCTATCAATATCTAAAAGCTTCTACCTCGTAAGGAGGCACCTTTAGCTAGAACAATAAACCCTACATTTAATGGGGGAGTGGTTTAAAAAGACAAAAAAAGTGGGAGAAATAGAAATTAGGACAGTGAAAATATAAATTGGATGATAAGGACAAATCCATTGTTCATAACCATAAATCCACTGTTTGCTGCAGTGGAACTGACCTCATTATCGGACTTTCCTAGGTATCCAATCTAACCGTTAGTGTACCGGGTCAATTGTGGTCTAGTAAGTGGTCAAGGTCGTATCCACGAGGATTGTGAGGTTGAACACCAAAAAGCCATTATTATCTTGATCTAAGTCGCAATAATACAAGAAAGTAAATGTATCTAAAAGTCTACTACTACAAAGGGTGATAAATGATAAAAACCTAGCCAAGATAATGCATTGATCAAGCAAACCTCTTTTAGCATCATGGGAATAAACAACCTTCCAATGGTGTTCAAGTGTGTGTTACCGGTGCACTCCTAAGCTAGTAGTTTCCCCTCATACGAGTGAATGCAACTACTCTATGTCTCCTCCTTGGTCTAAGAATCATAGACCTAATGATTCAACATGATACGAACTTGAATGCAATGACAATGTCAATACTCCCCGGATAAGAAATCGAGTTCCACCTAAGGTCGATTTTACCTTCCGGTTCTCCTGTCCCTTCTCCCATACCAAGCATCTCCTTTCGGTCTCAACTAAGTGTGTGTGTGTGTATGTGCTAGGTGATCAATCCAACACCAACAAGCAATTCAATGAAAATAGGAAAAGATAACAACACATGAAGCTATGAAACATGAACAAACATTCTCAATCAACCAATAGAGATTAATAACTATCACAAATACATAATCTTGGCTAGTGTAGAACTAGCCACTTATGGATATGAGCTCCAACATGTCAAGATTGGAATTCTATCAATAAGAACAACTAAATAACAAGTAAAGGAAAAGAATTTACCAACTCAAAGTTATGAACTTGAAGAAGGAAACTTTCATTCAATAACAAGAAGCTTCAATGGAGTTATACACCAAAAAGATGAAAACTTTCTTCCACCAAAAAGATTATAGAGATTAAACTAAGAATTCTTGATGTTTGCAAGTTGAATTAGATGCTAAGCTATGGTGGAATTCGGCTCTAAGAGCCCTTAAAGACGTTGCCTTCAAGCTTGGAAGAGAGGTGGAAGAAGATGGAATGGAAGAAGTGTAAAAAATAGATCTAAAATGAGGTTAAAAAGCTAAAAATGCTGATTCTGCGATGTTCCGGCGCGCGCCGGAAGTAGTCAAGTCGCACACCGGAATCCTCTCTGGAAAATTGCAACTTTCCGGCGTGCGCCGGTCCTTCACAGCATCTCAGAAAAATGGCTATCATTTGAGTTGTAGACCTCCGATTGATGTGATTCAAAATGCGTTGGAAATCTTGGTTCTTGATCTACAACTCTCATGAAGAAGTTTTCTCCAGAAAATATCTCTAAGATGGGTCAAATGTCCGTTGAATGTATGCTACTGTAGAAACGCAAAAGACAATTGATCCGTTTGAATTTATTAGCTTCCGGCACACTATTCTAGCTCTCAAAAGACGTGTTTAGGTTCAACACGTGTCATCCATCGGGGTCTTGATCAACCTATAATCCTGCAATACAACACCAAAATACCAAGCGTAAACCCGACACGACGCTCCAGTTACTATAACCGGTACAAAACCTATCAAAATATGATATTTTATATAATAATTACTATCTACACATATGGATGAAACTAAGCAAATAATGACTCGAGTTGATATGAAAACATCAATAAATTCATGAGAAATAGGGATAAAACATCGTAAAAAGTATGATCTAGTTGACTTACATCACCTCAAATCTAATGTTTCACTATCACAGTGGAATAAGGACATGTCCTTTTTACCCGGAAAAAAAGTCCACTGTCCTTTTTCCATATTTCTATGTTCAATTTATCATTTTTAACAATAAACCCTACATTTAATTTGTGTAGAAGTATCTATGTTTTTTCTCTCAAAATATCTTCTTCTCTTTTTCTAGGACATTCTTACCTCTCCTATAAGTACGAGTGGTAGCTTAGGCATTTGCTACCCAACACACAAGTTGTGAAGGGAGTCTCTCACATCAAACTCTCCTAATTTTTCTCCTTTGATATTAAACATATGTTTGTTTTTAGTTTAATTGTTCTCAAACAGCCGAGAACTTCAACAACAACAACAAAGAAAGTTCATATCTACTGAATGCTTATGATGAATTTGTTCATGTACGTAATTTTATCTGTAATTCTTGAAACTTCAGCACACTTCCCATGTAAATTAAGCTACTTGAGAAAAGATTGAACTCAAGTGGGCTAATGTCAAATGTTGAAAATCTGAAATTATCTGGCTTAATATCTTCGCCAAACAACCAAATCGATCCGGGTTTTCGTGCATTTGCTTATTAGTGAAATGGAATCTGCAGAATGGGATTTGGATGCTGTTGCCAATGCAATTGAACCTGGTGTTGTTTACTGGAAAACATATGATAAATGTTATGCATATGAATTATTTGTTTGGAAAGATATGTTTGATGGATTCAATCACCCTGAATTCTTTCCCTCAAGTAATAAATCTTTCACGCAGGAGCCGAAGAGTCGAAAACAGCATTTCTTTGATGCATTCATGGAGCTTAAATCGGTGAAACCAATGGATTACCTAGCTTTGAAGCCTAAATCATTGTTTTCAATATTCTGTTGTGATAAGTACTTTGAGACTCATACACTCGAAGATGGAATCATCTCTTTTCGGGAAAGCATTCGGGAAAACAGTACGAACACCGTCAACCAATTCAGCATTCCTATCAGTAATAAGTCATCCGCCGCAAGGGATCCAAAATAGCCTTCAAATGCATTGGAAACCATTCCTAATTATCAAAGTCCTCAGAATCAGCAACAGCAAAACAAAGCATAGATACCTAACATACAACAAAATAATATCAATGTTAGCCTTCATGATACTGATACTGATATTGTTAGTATTCTGTTACTCTAACAGGAACTCATAATCAACCATATTAAAACAAGTCAGAACTCAATAGTTTGGTTACCATCCATCCCAGTAGCAGGCCAATAAATGACCCTAAATTGACCTTTCAAATGTGCTCTATCCAAAAAAAGAAGGACGCCAAGAGTTGAAACCACGTATGCAACCATCAAAAGCAACAAACAATCGTTTAAACCGACATGATGCAGCATCCACGTCCAAAACAACACGAGAACCCGGATTTGAATCTAAGAGGCATTGAACGCAATCTCGTAAAGGATTCACGCACATCACCAAACACAACTGATTTGGCTTTCCATACACCAATTCTTGCTTTGAAATAAGTCACCCTCAACAAAAATAGTGAGAACAAATCATGTTTAACTGCAGCAGGACTCACATTAGGTGTATCACGAATCATACTTTCAATAACCTCTGTAACAAGATCAGAACTCATTCATGATCCATCAAAATAACGACCAGCAAAACACAAATATGAACAGTGCATGAGCACTCCACATAAAAATAGCCATTCATATGAAATTTAATAACATGTACCTTCTATGCACACTCATATTTTCCTTTGAAAGGACAATAAATAGTTACCCTATTGCTATCATCCTTTGTTAAAACATATTGAAAACCAGTGTATAAAGACATCTTTTGCAACGATAATCTGAATTCCGAGGCACCACCATAAAAAACTGTCCCAGCTTTATAAATATATCTTATCCCTGTTGGAAATAGTGTCCTAAACCCAATCGGATTGGACCGGATCCGACCGGGTCGGATCATTTCTACTATTTCTTTATGTTTATACATATATTAAATGGCTTTTATGTTGTCATATATATGTTATTTTAAAGAACCAATTATGAATTGTTATATGTTAACGTCCTTAGTATTAAACTGTGATAGAGAAACCATGATAGGCGATTATGGTTGATGAGATCTCTAATCACTTTAATAAGTTTGATACTTAAATGTCTCTAGGCTGATGTACTATTAAACAGGGCATTGATAAATGCGAACAGTTAGCACGTATTAGATGTCTTCGTCTTTAAGGACGTGGATAGATCTCATCTATCGAAGTGTAAAGACACTTGGGCTGACGTGGACGTGTATTCGAGAATGCGACGTTAGATCGACCCACTTACACGGTTAAGTGTCACACTATGTGGCGGTTGTGTAATTATCCTCAGGACCGAGTCTACATGGCATCACGGTGTGGATTGTCATGCTTTGACACTATTGAGGTTTCCACAGCCACGGGCGATCATGCGGTAGTGATTGGGTGTGATCTTTGAAGCATCGCGGAGTATACATGTTTGGTAAATCGGGAATCGCGTACCACTATTAGTAGGGGTGAATATCCGAAAAGGGCCTTCTTATAAGGAATGTCTTACTCTCGTGAATCTTTGCAAAGTAGAAGTAAATGAGTTACTTCGAGAGAGCAAGATATCCAGATTATAAGATACGGTCGTTAATGTTTGACACTAGACGTACGACCGTATGGATATTATTACAGCGATAGGATTATATTTTACACGGTAACTGTTTCACATGAAAGGTAGTAGTCATTGCATTTGACTCTTCTGATGATTGGGGGTCACGGTGTGTTGCTAGACGCTATCCCGTGATCGTTAGGCATGAAAGGCATTTTCGTAATTTGCACTTTGTGCCTACGGCCAACATATTTGGAAGCCTATCGGGTCACACACATATGAACATCTAGCCGGATTAAAATGTGATTATAGTTGATAACCAGATAAGGAAAGTTTATCTTGAGACTATAAAGGTTATAGTGGTAAATTAATATGGTGGTATTTATTTATTATGAATAAATATAATACAAGATATTAATTATGTTGATTAATTAAATATACACATAATGTATGTGTGTCGAAATTATTGTGTATATTGATACACATGTATTTTGTAAATTAATTAATCATAGTATTATATTAATTATATTAATTAAAGAATATTCCGGAAGCCAATTTGTTGGTCAAAGGGCGCCACTTTCAATGTGTATAAGATACATTTGGATTATGCAATTTAATTAATAAGATTACCATAATGATTAGATATTAATTGATTTTGGAAAAATAGATTTATGGTAATAAGATAAATATAGTCAATATAAGATATAGACAATATCTTGGAAATATTTAATATATGATATTAAATTAAATGAGATAAATTAATCAATTATATTTTCCTTATTTTACTAGTAAAATGTTTTCTTCTTCTCTACTCTACATTGGGGCACCGCATCCATTATAAATAGGAGGTGGGTGTCAATCTCTTTAGTACATCACAATTCCAAGAGCTAATAGTTATTATGAAAATTAGAGAGCAGCCGAGAAAGAGTTTTTAGAGAGAGAAAATGTCGGTCTAGCAGCCGAATTTTTCTAGTTGCAATCAAATGGTGGATTCCGGCGGGTTGTTCATGTGGACTAGCGGTAGAGGCCGAACACTTAGGCGGCTCCGTGCACAACTACTCTCCTTAGACGGTCAAAGCGTCGATCTTTTAGATCAATCAAGGTAACCACTGTCTACTAGCTTATTTGTTTATTGCTTAAACGAAGTCGATCCTGGTCAAAGGAAATAAACTTTTAATTCCGATGCATTCCCGCGTAGATTTCCTAACAATCCCAACCTAGGTTAATCCTAGCTTTGTTACACAATGAAGACACTGTCATGAAATTCTCATCACCAACAGCATCAATAGCAGCTATAGAAGTATTGGAGCTTGAGGAAACAACAGCATCAACAGTGAGTATTGGAACTTGGGGAAAGAATATTGCTTTCTTCTATCACATCCACATGAACACCATGCCCAGTAATGGACCGAGCCACAACAAACAATGTACGCAAATCTTCATCACTAGACATAAAACACCCTAGGTAATTTGTAGAACAACTTAACAGATGACGCATTCAAACAACACTATTTTCTACAACTCTTATCCAAAATAAACTTGAAACAGTCAGTTCAGAAACAAACAAAACATAAGTCTTCAACGAATAGGTGCAAAGCAAAATCAGCATTCTTACACAATATACAAATAAACACAAGCATTGTTACTCGATCATCGATGAAGGTACGAGAATAAAGAATGAGATCGCCTAAAGTGCATGTGACAAAATTGCATTGTGTACATATATTGACATCACACTAAAGAAAACAACAATCTAACCACTTATCTTCATGCTTTGCAGTTCCATAAACTATAAATGTTAAGAGTAACAAATTACAATCAAATCACAAAGAAATCATACTTTAATTACACTAACAATTATAATTAAAAATTCAGCAATTGAGCAAGGATGTGTAGCCAACGACAATTGATCTCCTAATACATCTGAAAACATAATAATTGCTACGAATGTATTACTGTAAATTGTATGTAAGCTGTAGATTCACAAACAACACTTGTGTGAATATTTAAGCTGTTGCAGTTGCATAAAAACATACTTCAACTGCTGCAATAACACATTAGAATCAAATCACATTGCAGCCATAATCAAATTATAGTAATGATGACGGTTAAAATATACCTATTTATGTCATCAATTATAACCTTAAATCGGAGTCAATTATATATATTTCATATGTAATCACGTGTTTTTATTTATTATTTAATGATAAGTGATTATTAATATGATAATTGGTATTTAGCTGTTTTTATTATAAAAGAGCAATTAATTGTGTGATAAATGTTGATTTTGCAGATCATGATAAATCGGGAAGATAATCACCACACAATCAGGAGATCTCAAGATAAAAGAGAAGAAAATCGGAGCATTGAAGAAAAGATTAATCAGATCAGCACAAACGAGTGAAGTGGGAAACAAGTCAGACGAACCAAGTGTGAAAACGCGTGAAGAAGGTGGCTCGGTCGACCGAGCCATGCCATTCGGTCGACCGAGCGTGTAGGTTCGGTCACCCAAGCCTAAGGTGATAAATGCGTGTCAATCTTTCTCGGATTCTCCCTATGTCGGCTACAACTCCTATATAAACAGCAGCTACGAAATTGAGAAGACACACCACTACAACACAAACAATTTATGCAATTTTAGTTTTTAAGTTTTATTTTCTTTATGTTCGTTCATTGTGGATTCATCGGATTCTCCGATTAGGAGCGCAAAAAGAGTGGGAGTCGCTCTCGTCTTCGAGGTATGACTATTCAATTATGCAATCTTTATTCGTAGATCTGTTGTGTTTTATTATGGAGTAATTTTATTTGTATTGATTGCGTGATGTAGATCTATTTACGAACCCATGTGTTTAGGTTAGAAAGCGTTAAGAAGTAGTCATGATTTGTTCCGACACAGAAGCTGTGTTCGGTCGACTAGACGTGTCACTCGGTCGCCCGAAAGGTCGGCGCTCGGTCGACCGAGCCTGGCAATTTGTAGGGCAATATCATGATCGGCTTCGACTCACGTCGATTCTCTCGAATTGGAATTAAAACGAGTAGTTAAACTCCGATCAACTTAATTATTCGTCATCATAATTTAACATGAAACTCAAAAAGTGATTGTTACTTAGGATATAGATTGAATCGGCATCTAAGAAGTACGCTAACCATAGGAATGTTGCTTAGATGAGGTTACGGTTTATACCGGCATCCCTAGTTAAATAATTGTGTCGGAAGTTATATGAGATGGAGGCATTAAAAAGCGAAGTCACGTAATGGAGGCACGATGATTTAGATGGCCTAACCGAGCTAAATCTACCTTGGGGATGACTCCGTAGTCATAATAATTAATCTTGAACGTTTGTTTTGTCTCGTTATCAACCTAATTCACATGAGGGAGTTATGATCTACTAGCGTAATCAATACTATTTGTCTAGATAGTATCAACCGTATTATCCGTGTTTTAGTAGTCTTTGATTTGTCTTTGTGGTATTTTGTGTCTTGTGGTTGTCGCTATTTTATTTACAAAGATTTAGTTGGTCGTAGAGACCGCCTTTTAATTTAAGTCTAATAAAGTAAGTTGTGTTTTGTTTGTGCCGAGTCTCTCGTGGGATCGAAGCCTCGACTACAATCTGGCTATACTACAATTGAACCTAGTTCTCTTGCTAGTGGGTTAGTAGGTCTCGAGTTAATAATTTAACTTGACCTCCATCAAGTAACAATTGACGATTCATAAAATCAAAAATACAGCAACATATTCAAAGTAATCAAAACACATTTGAAACACAGCGTAGTAAAAATATAAAAAAATCAATGTGATTTGATTGCAATGAAAAAACAACTGACAACAACAGATTCAAAGTAATCAAAACACATTTGAAACACAATTTCGATTTCAAATCTAAAACTAACAATACTTCAAAATTTAAATTGAAAGATTACCTTGAATCGAAAAAGAAACAGGAACATGATTCGCCGAGAAGAATATGAAATTGAATCGAGAATCAAAGAAGATACGCAATATATGTGCCGGAAGGAACGAAGAAAATGGAGCCGGAATTGAATGAGCCTTGCGCAACAAAATAGTGTTGTTAATGAACAGAGCCCTTCGTGAACAAACTCGTGTTCGGCTCGTTAGTGTTCATGATTTCTTGTTCGTTTAGCTTAACGAGCGGAGCTCGAACATGATTGTAGGCTCGTTTGCCTAACAAACGAACACGAGCTTGGTTTCGAACGTTCGATTATGTTCGCGAACGTGCTTATATAAATACATAAATTTACAATAACCATAACTCAAAAGATGATAAGTCATTCATTCATCTAATTGAGATATTTAGATATCTTTATAATAATTTTTGTTGTGTGATTTATGTAATATCAATCTATAACTTGTTATTTTTGCATTTGCACTTTATGTTTTATACCTTAATGAACTGAACTTGAGCCATACTCGAGTTGGAAAACAACAATATGTTTAACAAGCCAAGCTTGAACACGAGCTCGAACATTTCATTTTTTAAATGATCCGAGCTCATGATTTAAAGAACTCAAGATCGAACCACCAATAATTGGTTCAGCTCGGCTCTTTAACCGCACTAGCAATAAATGTGCAAAATTCAATGAAGGAACGAATGTCACGGAAAGAAGTAAAATGTCGAGAAAAATACGGAAATATAAATTAAGGGCAAAACAGACCACACACAATTATTTTGTATTTAATGCAACTAAAAATTTAAAGCTGGATTAAAGCTTAATTAAGGAGGAAATGTGGATTTTTACCTATTTTTTCCTAAGAAAAATAGGAAACAAGTATTTTATTTATCAAAGCAAGTACTTTCTTTTAATTATGATTTGATATTCTAGAGATTATCTATAGTTGTAAATTATTCCTTTTTAATTATGATATTCTAGAGATTTGCTAGTTTCATCGGAAAACAAAATTTGCTAATTCTAGATTATTCCTTTCTACACTATATAAAAGGATGAGTTCTCATTGTAACACATAACATTCTTTTCAACAATAAAATTTTAAGAGTCCTGCCAAATGGGCATGCATCCAGCGGTTACTCCTGTCGTCCTTTTCTAGATTCGAGTCCTAGTGGGGGCAAAAAGTATGTGTATCTTTCGTATCCATAAAAAAAAATCTAAGAGTTCTTCTTGGTTACTCCTGTCGTCCTTTTCTAGATTCGAGTCCTAGTGGGGGCAAAAAGTATGTGTATCTTTCGTATCCATAAAAAAAAAATCTAAGAGTTCTTCTTATTAAGCATTTTGGCCCGACTTTGCGTACACGATAACAAACTTGTGTACACGATAACAAACTTAGTTCTCTCAGTCATGTCCTCATCAACATCGGTCTAAACTGAAAAAATGGAGCAACAAACTTATCAGTCATGTGCTATATCAACATCAGTCTAAAACCGAGCAACAATTCAATCAACACTCTCATTATAACACGTCCTAAGAAATTATTAAGCTGAAAGAGCAAATCAAACACTCTAATTATGATAGGTCCTAAGAAAAGGTCCCAAGAATGACAGGTCCCAAGAAAAGGTCCCATGAAATTATTAAACTGAAAAAGCAAATGAGAAGGACTTCAAACGATCCAACCTACCAGCTAGCAACCATGATCCTCATGCCGTTTGGGCATGTGAAATTGGCCAGAAATACCATCAAACACTCTCATTATCACGTCCCAAGAAATTATTAAGTTGAAAGAGAAAATCATAAGGACTTCAAACGATCCAACCTACCAGCTAGCAGCAATGATCCTGATGCCTTTTGGCTGTGAAATTGCCCAAAATACCTACTTGGCGTCGATAAGCAACGGAAAGAAATAATGATACAACAAATGAATACTGCAAATAAAGTCGGCGAGCTTATTGAACAGAGCATAAAGATTCAAAGTGATAACAATGAGCTGTATCATCAAAACAAGCAACTATCTCTGTGTCTAAAATATAAGTAAGGTCCATACCCAATTAAGGGTAGAATTACGACGAACTGCTCAATAATACTCGTCAAACATATTCGTGTGACAATGATATCGTACATATAAAAGCTTTTATTTAAAATAAAAGCACATAAAATGAAGCAACCTCATTAAACCACTTTACAACAAAAAATAGAATTCTGAACATCATTATTATCTTCGATTAACCTGAAGCCAACAACTTGTGAACTGCCAACGGAACATACTATCATTGGGGCCAAAACAAGGAAAAACTATTCAAGTGCTAACATGACACCCTCCACGTGGTCAACGATATAACTTCCAAACTAGGGGGACGCAACCCCTCAAACCGGAAATAAAGCCACTGAAATGAAAAACTCTATATACTTCCTCCGTTCCGTAATATAAGTCTTTTTGCCTTTTTAATGGTGTCCCAAAATATAAGTCCTTCTCACAAAACAATACAATATTAAATACATTGTTTTTACTTTCACACTAAACAATGAAATATTATTAGCCAGTCCCAGAAAACAATACAATATTTTGTATTGAAATATTAAAAAAACAACTCATTTATTATGTTTTCTTAAACTGTGGGAAATGGCCAAAAAGCCTTATATTATGGGACGGAGGGAGTATTAGGTATTTTCTTATTGATCTTTTATTGGCTTAATTGCATATAGATATTGTTAGGTGTGATGCCCGAAAGACAATTTTGTAATTGTTTTATTTAATAAATGAAATGATATTATTATTCATATTTATTATTCTCATAATCACCGATGTGACGATAGTATTTACACTACAGAAAACCCTAAAGTATATCGTTTATGTAATCACTTAACTCAGTGTATGGGATATACACGGGAGGATTGAGTTAGTGAAGATGTACTTAAAATACAATTAGCCCGTAGTGAAGTTAATCGAGAGTATCGGGTCTCTCCTTTAACGTGCTATTAATGCGCCTGAACACAATAGGTGTGATTGTCTTATCCGGACTTTCGGTTAAGAGAACCTAATGGGGCATTTATATATGATAGATATATCATATAAATTTGGACCGATTTGATTAGAGTTCACGATATAATTCCGTAATCGAGAAGTCTTATCGAATCAATGGATGATCATATTTATGGATATATCTTAATCCCGAGGTGATCACATCCAAGCGCTTGAATCAAGTATGAAGTTTGACTTGGCGGTTAAGGATTACACCGAGTGCGTGGTGCGAATTACCCCATCTTGGCATTGTAATTGGATTGAGTGAGTAGTACGTGTTATCACAGATACGGAATCCATTCCTTCCATTTCGGAAGTAGATAGGCAGATTCACTTATTTGTTAATCCTAGAAAGCGATCGATCCATGGAGTTCATATTACATCGATTAGCTACGGTGAGTTGTATGAATTAATTGATCACTAGGGGTTAATGGTAAATAAGGATAAGAGGTTCTAGAAAGGGTTAACGGTAACTTCCCGATTTAGAATGAGCGATCATGGAGGATTAATCCATATGTAATGATTATATCAATGGACGCTTATTATTATTCTCGTGAGGAGATAAATATAATCTCATAATCGGAGGAGTGCGATCCACGGGATTATGGTGGCATATTCTGTGATTGATTTATCGAATATAATTATTCATTCGTAAGATAATTATTTATTTGATTTATCGGAGTCACGTGATTATTAGTCCATGGTCCCCGACGTGCCTCCTAATATATCATAGCTATTCTCGGACGTCGAATCCTAATAATATTAATTTAGTTCTTGTTGGACTTTATTAAAACGATATGTGAATTAATTGTTTAGTGGACTATTAAATTAGTTGGGCTAAATAATTAAATATGTGGAAAAAACATTTTCCATAATCTTGGCCCAATTATTGTGTTATGGAAAAATTAATATTGACTAGATCAATGTATGTAAATTTCGCCCCATGCTATTTTTTATGGAACAAGAAATTGTTTTCTTGTGTATTAATAAGACATGTGCATAAAATATTTATTGGATAAATATTTATGGAAAGAAATAAAGATAAATATTATTCTAGATTTGTTCTAGAATATTATGGGATTATCTTTTATTTAATAGGATTATTATAATTGATTTTGTATTAATTATTAAATCCTTGGAGGCTAAGTTTTACTCTCCTATATAAAGAGAGTTCTTCCAAGCCTTAATACACACAATATTTTCGAGTTCCACCTCTTAGAGAGGAGGAAGAAAATTTCGGCCAAGGGGAGATTAGGGGAAAATCTTGGAGATTTTTCCGGGTAGCATATCGGAAGGATTCGAGACGAGGATTTCCTTCCACCGGGAGTTGCTTGGATCACACGTACGGAAGATCGTGGTGCTCTTCACGCCTTGTTCGTTCTTTCTATTGCGGTTCTTCAACTTGGATTTTGAGATCCAAGAGGTATGTTCTACAACCCCCTTGTAGATGTAGATCTAGTTATTTTATTACGTGTAATTTATAGATCTAGATCCTAAAATCGCTTCCGTTGCGGATGGTATTACTAACAGATGTAAATGACACTGTAAAAAATCCATAGGGTAATTATGTGATCATAAAGCTCAGTCCATAAGAGTAATGTACAGGAGGATCGATTGAGTCTATGGTTTACTGCCTTAAACATTGAATCCGTAGTGAATTGACTGGAGTTCGGGATCTCATAGTCAAACCATCGTTAATGCCACAGATGACAGAACACTTAGAGAGGTACTAGCTAATCCGCGTTGTAGTGAATGCACTTATATGTGAAATGATTCACGTAGGACTGGACCGATTCAGTATGATAATCTCGTACTAAGTGCGAAACGAGAAATTCTAATTGAATCATTAGATGATCATTTATGGATTGAATCCTAATTCTTATGTGATTCTACACACTTGTCTTTTCACGGTGACGTTTGATTTGGCGATACGATTGGTTAAGTGGTGCCTTCTTTAATCCCGACCATCTTCTTCTTCCTTCATTCGGAAAGCTCATTGTCCAACCATGGAAATCCAATCCAACCGCAGTAAACATTCTACTAATTAAGACTCCATTGAAGAGATCCGAGCTTGTATAAAATGTTTGGTTATGCTTTAAAAAATCCACATGAGCATAATTTTGTTCTTTATGTCGATATGTTATAGTATAAGTTATTTATTGTTAAAGAGGCTCTTCCACGGTTAATAGATGTATAGAGGATTTACTGGATCTTCGAATTTGTTTAGGTGTCTCTACTGAGAAATTTTTTCTAGTGCACCAGTGGTGGGAATGACGGGAGAAAGAAAATAGAAGAAGAGGGGAAATGTATAAAAGTAACCGGCGATAAGCTTTGTCAAAATGGTCAGAAGGGGCCAAAATATACATTTGAAACTGTTCATATACGGTTAATATCCTCTTTGCGTGTGTCATTTTGATCAACAATCCCTTCTGCGCTGCTCAGAGGAATGTTGTGGAAGCTGAGCAGCGCGCAAGGTTGGTACTTAAGTCTCTCCGTAGAATATGAACATATCTCTCAGCCATTTATTTCTTTCTTCTATTCGTCACCAAAACTAACATCGTCCCTCTGGGTGGACGTTTGTGCAAGTTAGAGAACGTCAATATCAATGGTGTTTCCGCTTGAGGAAAAAATTAATCCTTTGTGGTGCCATGTAGTCATTTCACGGGTGCCCAAAGCGTGTTCGTTGTGTCAATAGAATCCCTAAAAAGTACTTATGTACCTAGTGTATAACATGAAAGCATTTGTTTATACTTAGATTTATTGTAATCTTGTTGTGTTGATTGCTATAGTCCAAAGATCGAGCTTATAGCCAGTTCTTAGCTTCCACCAGAGGTTACAAGAGAAGGCATATTGTACTCTTATCCCAAGTCATTCTTGCATATTGAAAAACAGATATCTGAAGAGTTTCTCCAAACCCGTCTCATGTGTTTTTCATTATCATACCAAAGTTAATGGGACGTTACGTGTTCAAGTTCTTTTAAAATAGAAATAGGGAGCCTTAGATCGAGCAGCAATGATATGTTTAGAACATGTCTTGTAAAAATCGACTTTCCCTCTAGAGATAAAATGTTTGGAATACCTAACATCTTTGGAGTTTGTGCTTGTGCTCAACTTTTTGTTTTCCTACATAGGACGACATCGAAGTATGTATATGGAAAATCTTTTTTTGTTTCATTCCTATGACCTTTTCAACCATTTTTACTAGTAGAATGCATCAATATAAAGTTCACTAGTACATGGAATGAAGCGAGAACGCAAGCGTCGTAGCATAAGCAGATTGGTATGCGATCGGTATACCGTACATGTATGAATAACAAAAAGGTAGATGTAAATCATACACTACATTTAAACTTGATAACCGAGTAGGTATGCCTTCAGGTCAACATAAACGGTAAAGTTTAAGAAAATATAGAAAATAAGAACAAACAACAAACGATTCCAAAAAGAAAAAATCCTAAGGACATAACATAGTAGCCCGGAACAGTTTTCACACACACAAAAAAAAAAAAAAGTTAACGACAATAAAACATAAAAAAAAAAAAAAAACACCTTGTAATATTATACGAAGAAAACCGTGGTTAAACAAGAAACCCATAAATCTTGCATACAAATTTTTTGGAATTTAAAGGACAGAGGCGCCTCTATTGGTCTCGTTTATACGTCTACACCTTCTGTACATTTTCAGATACATGTTTACTTCTTCTTTACCTTCTTCAATTCGTTAATCTCATTTTGTAGGTTCTTCAACCATCCTAAAAAGTCGCCTCCAAATCTTTCATGCTGTTCACCAGCAGTTTGAACAAATCCTCGATTTCAGTGAATCTCAATCTTCATATATATTAACCTATGTATCCAAAATATTTACGTCGGGGTTGAGGCATATTGGCCTGCTCCATATCAAATGATTCAACTTAACAGAAATAACACAATAGAAACCAAAAAAATCCCAAAAAAACTTAAAAGACGAAAACCTATAAAATTCCGTACAAGAACAAATTCATGATAAGCAGTCAGTAGGTGTGAAGTAATTTTGTTGTTACAACTCTTCTCATATCAACTATAGTGTGCTCATTTATGCAGTAAATGATTAATAGCATTTTTCTCTATCCATAATCACAAGAAGACTTTTAGGAAACATTGATCTACATAGTTCCTTCAAGCTTCAGTAATAGTGTAATCCACTGTCCAAGTAACCAATTCTGATCAAGCCATATATTATATAGCTTTTAAACAAATTTTTTTATAGAATATTTAAACACAAATGCCAAGAATATTTCTAAATTAGTATATTATATAGAAATGTCTAGAATATTTTAAATTAAGAATAGCCTAACAATGTCTAAAAGTTTCTACCTTGTTAAGTAGACACCTTTAGCTAGAAAAATATATTACACTTTGTGTAGAATTATCTAGTTTGTTTTTCTCTCAAAATATCTTCTTCTCTTTTTTTTTTCCTAGGACATTAATTCTTACCTCTCACATATATATATATATATATATCAAAATATCTTCTTCTCTTTTTTTTTCCTAGGACATTAATTCTTACCTCTCACATATATATATATATATATATATATATATATATATATATATATATATATATATATATATATATATATATATATATGGGGTAGCTTAAAGGGAATTGTGTTTAAAGGGACAAATTATAAAGGGACAAACTTTAAAGGGACGACATTGTCGTCCCTTTAAACATATTTATTGGGACGACTGTGTCGTCCATTTAAATGAATTCAAACGTAGTCAAAGTTTTGGTCGAATTTTTCGGAGGGAAACTGATGTGTGATTTTCAATATAATCACTAAATCCTACCGCAAGCGCACGGCTTATCGAGTAGTACTTAGGATGTCGATCCCACAGGGACTTGTAGTCAATCACCAAACAATTCCCGATTTATATTAGCTAGACAAATCAAAATCTTGGAGGTTTTTATCTTAAATTTAAAGAAAATAAAGAAAATCTAATTAATAGCCAAGAACATCAAGATTTAGGTAATAGGATTCAAGGTTTAGAGGCATTTCTTGGATTTCAGATCCACCACGGCGTTGTCTACACAGAATTTCAACAATCTTTCTATCAATATGAATCTTCCATTTATGAAGACCAATTATCAAATATAACACGTAAACATTCTTTCGAACTATTTCGTGATTCTACCTAGTTTTATCCTACATTTAGTTTCCTACAATGAAGAATAAAATTAGATGCATTGAAATACCATAATTATGGGCCACTTTAGGTATAACCTAATTTTCATTGAAGAAATCCCTAAAGATTTGATCTTGGTTTCTAGGTTATCGATTAATTAATACTTTTTCTGTCATCAATTAATCGAATGAAGTTTCTCATGCAATCCTACGGCCATTCACTCCTTCGAGATATTATTTCCGGAAAATTACATGAATAAGCATACAAGATCAAAGTCATAAACATGAAAGAAATCCTTTACCAATGAAAAGATTGCATCTTTAGAACTATATAATCATCGCCGCGCATTCTCCTAATCCAAGAAACTAATATTTACTCTCGTAGCATATCAAGATTCCAAGATTCAACCATATAATTCATACTTTGACATGAAAAATAAATAAAGAAAGAAAAGGAGAAATGGAAAGAGAGAAATAAACCGTCAAAGTATTGCTTAAAATAATTCAATCTTGAAAAAGCTTCGTTCTTGAATTTCTTGAACCTTAAAATCCTTGTTCTTAGGGATGGGAGATGATGATGATGAAGAGGGGAAAATAGTCGACTAAAAACTGATGGGGAGGCGTGAATGATGATTTGTACGACTTAGGGGAGTATAAAAGGGATAATTACATCATAAATATAAGTTTCCATAATTAATTTAATCAAGAAAATCTCTAAAATCAAATATCTATCAATCTTGGACTCTTCTAGTGTGTGGGCTCCTCTTTTGCATTGAAAAACACGCCAATATACTAGAAATCACATTGGTGAATGTTTCGACCAATCGAACATTTCGTTGGCCAGGATCAGATTTCTGGAAGCTGTCACACCTGTGGTGTGATGAGTAGACTGGTTTTTGAATTCTTCCACTTTAGCTCCGTTTTTTGGTCTTTTTCTTCCAATCTCGAATCATCCTGCAATAATTCAATCATCCGCAGTAATCTAGCCCAAACAGGATAAAAACATCACAAAATAATAACACACGACACCAAATTGAGTCCAAAACATCTAGAATTATTTGACTTTTTAGGAACTTATCAGAAACTTTAATGGGACGACAATGTCGTCCCAAAAAACAAAATATTAACCCCACCGTGCCAGCTTGGATTTCCACGTTGACAGAACTATTTAAAGGGACGACAATGTCGTCCCATTAAACCCTTTTCAAATAAATATATGTTATATGAAAAAATATATAAGATTTTTTGTTTGTAGGGACGACATGAAATTAAATATCTTTCAGAAAATAATATGTGTATAATAGAAATTATAAAAAAAAAATTGTTTGTAGGGACGAAAAATGTCGTCCCTTTAAAGGAAATTAAATATTTTTCAGAAAATAATATGTGTAAAATATAAAATTATAAAAAAAATTTGTTTGTAGGGACGACAAAGTAAATTAAATGTTTTTGAAATATAAAACGTTGTGTTAATAAACAAGATATAAATTTTATTTGAAGGGACGACAAAATCGTCCCTTTAAATAAAAACAAATTTTTTAGTATTCATATTCTAATAAGCATTGCGTTAAAATATAAAAATACATAATTTTTTTAAAATTCCTTTATCAAACGATAATATACAGGTGATTTTGATAGTACTCTCTACCATAGATTCTCGGTTCGTTATCGAGCGATTGATTTGAATCTCGAGGTTCGTTAACGAGCGATTGATCTCAATCCCGAGATCCGATATCGATTAAGGGATTTCAAACTGATATATTTCCTTATAGATCATTCTGATAGTACTATCTACTATAGATCGTCAGTTCGTTATCGAGCGATTGATTTGAATCTCGGGGTTCGTTAACGAGCGATTGATCTCAATCCCGAGATCCGAAATCGATAACTCTGTTGATTTAAGTAGAAGGAGTTAACGAGCAAAGTAGAAGGAGTTAACTATGTTGATCGTTAACGAGCGAAGGAGTTAAGAGTCGGGGTTCGTTATTGAACGATCGATTTGAATTTCGGGGTTCGTTATCGAGCGATCGATTTGAATCTAAGGGTTCGTTATCGAGCGAATGAGTTACATCGTTATCGATCATTGTGATAGTACTATCTACTATGTCTCGATGGATCGTTATCGACCGAAGGAGTTAAGAGTCGGGGATCGTTATTAAGAGATCGATTTGAGTCTCGGGGTTCGTTATCGAGCGAATGAGTTAGATCATTATCGATCATTGTGATAGTACTATCTACTATGGCTCAATCGATCGTTATCGAGCGAATGAGTTAACAGTCGTGGTTCGTTATCGAGCGATCGATTTGAATCTCGGGGTTCGTTATCGAGCAATCGCTTTGAATCTAAGGGTTCATTATCGAGCGAACGTTAAATCGTTATCGTTATCGATCATTGTGATAGTAGTATCTATCATGGCTCGATCGATCGTTATCGAGCGAATGAGTTAAGAGTAGGGGTTCGTTATTGAATGATCAATTTGAATTTCGGCTTTCATTATCGAGCGATCGATTTGAATCTAAGGGTTCGTTATCGAGCGAATGAGTTACATCGTTATTGATCATTGTGATAGTACTATCTACTATGGCTCGTCGATCATTATCGAGCGAAGGAGTTAAGAGTCGGGGATCGTTATCGAGTGATCGTTTTGAATCTTGGGGTTCGATATCGAGGAATCGCTTTGAATCTAAGGGTTTGTTATCGAGCGAATGAGTTATATCGTTATCGTTATCGATCATTGTGATAGTAGTATCTACTATGTCTTGATCGATCGTTATCGAGCGAATGAGTTAAGAGTCGAGGTTCGTTATTGAATGATCGATTTGAATTTCGGCTTTCGTTATCGAGTGATCGATTTGAATCTAAGGGTTCATTATCGAGATCGATTTGAATCTCGGGGTTCATTATCGAGCGAATGAGTTAGATCGTTATCGTTATCGAAGAAAATAGTGTTATAATATTAATATTAAGGTTTTTAATCAAAAAAATGTAATATTAGAGTTAATAAAATTATTTTTTTATAATAGTTTATTTAAAGGGACGACATTATCGTCCCTTTAAACGAAAAATCAAATTTTTTTATGAAATTTGGGGGGGGGGGGGGGAATTTGGCCGCCAAATATTTTTTGGTTTAAAGGGACGACATAGTCGTCCTAAAAAAGCTTTTGTCGTCCCATTAAATAATATTAATAATGTTATTTATATTAATATTATTAAATCTTTAATGGGACGACAAGGTCGTCCCAAAAAAGAACATGTCGTCCCAAAAAATCTCAGCCCTTAAATAAATCGGGCAGCCTTCTCTTTCTTCATTTCTTTCTCCTTTCTTCTTCAGAATCCGCCCCCCTCCCCTTCAAAAAAAAGAAAAGCCGCCCCATCCTTCAACCACCCTCCCCTCCCTTCCTCCGGTCACCACCGCCCCTCCTTCAACAACCCACCCGCACCACTCTTCCTCCGGCAGCCGCAACAACAACAGCGCCGCCACACCTCCACCGCACCGCTCTTCCTCCCTCCTCCGGTAAGGTTTTTTTTTTGTCAAATTATTAGCTTTCTTTTTTTTGTCAAATTAGTTCAATTGTGACCCAAATTTTGACCCAATGCATTTGCTTTTAGCTTTTTGTTTTGACAAATTAGTTCAATTGTTCAAATTAGTTCAATTGGATTCCATTTGTTCATTTTTTATTTTGTTAAGTTTTGATTTCATTTTGTTAATTTTTTTTTTATTTTGTTAAGTTGAAAGTTGTGTTGTGAGTTTGTGTGGTGAGTTTGGTTTGATGGTGGTGAGTTTGTGTGGTGAGTTTGGTTTGATGGAAAATAAGGTTATGTGGAGCTTGGTAAGTTGAAATTGATTGGAGCAAGGTTATGTGGTGAGTTTGGTTTGATGGTGAGTTGTTTGGTGTTATTTGGTTTTGGGCTAGGTAAGTTTACATTGGGACATGGAAGTTGATAGTGTATGAGTATGGTGTAGGTAAGCATTGTTGATTTGGTATTGTATGAGTTGTATGGTGTTGAGTTGTTTGGTATTGTTGAGTTGGTATTGGAGTTTTGGTTTGATCGTGCATAAGGGTGATGTTCCTACCCAAAATGGTACTGAAAATGGCTCTGTTTCAGAGACCATTGTTATTCGAAATATTGCTCTGTTTCAGAGACCGTTGTTATTCGAAATATTGATCACACTTACACTTAGAGTGAAAGTGTTTTAAGTGTTAAAATTTGTGTGTTATATTGATCACACTTAAACTTGTGTGTTATTGACTTGAAATTTTATTTCGTCAAGTAGCTAGTAGTGTATTAAGTAGTGTATGAATCTTGGCCATGTATATATTTTGGAAAAGTGTTGAAGAACATGATGAACCGTCATATCGTAGACGCACCAAATATTAATGGTGATGTGGTTGTTGATGATTTTGTAATCGACGAAACAACCCACAGAAATTTCCGACTTGTTGTTGAACTGCCACCGATGGAACCGTTCTACATAGTGCAAATGATGTAGAAACAGATGATGAAAACGATGAAAACGATCTCGGTCAAAATGAAAATGATGGCAATAACGATTATGGTTCAACGGATTGCGATGATGATAATAACTGTGTAGATGATGACATATACGACTCAATCCCACCAAACTTTGCAAGTGATGATGAATGATGCTATAAATCTAATATTCTTTTAGTAAGTTCATTCAAATATACTTGAATTTAAAAATTATATAATACTAGTGCTTTACTTATACTACATCAACATAAATGTGTTCTTTATATCAATTTTTTTTTTATTAAATTCAAATACTTGATCATATAGGTGAATGGCTTGCGCGGGATCAGCCGGTGGTTCTCAACCACCGCACGAGCATCCATTTAGGCTACCGGGCCAATGCGAGGACGGTAATTAATTAACTTTCATTTTTTTTCTAGTATGATTATTCTTATTTCGTTGAATTAACATTGACACCGATACTACAGATCATATAGCAGATAATGAGTATGAGGAATTCATACAATCACCTCCATCCCCGAAAAAGAAGCAGGGTGAACGTGGACCTGCAAAAGGTATCACCGTCCAAGCCCTCAAAGGGAAAGTTAGGGGGCTTGATTCCTCTTATATGGGATCCTAGATTTCCCAAAGTTCAAAAGGCATTGGGAAGATACGTGAAGGATTTTGCGTCTGAGACAGGGAAAGTCGTGAGGTCCCATGTTCCCTGTTACACCCCGACCTGGCGAAAGGTGGATGACCGACTTAAAGATTTAATATGGGAAGAACTTCGGGTACTTAGCTATTCAAATTGTTAACACTTTCAAATTGTAAGTTTTATATTAATTTAGAAACCAATCGTTTCATTTCTTGTGTTTTCAGGCATCGTTCCAAGCCCTTGAGCCTATTCACCACGATGCTGTGCTGAAAAGCGCCGGTACTTCATTCAGAAAATAGAAGGCTAGACTAAGGAATGATGTAGATGAACACAACAACAAGGGGTTGCCAGGGCCTTGTCCCCGACCCAGAGATGTGTTTTCACAGCAACAATGGGAAGTGTTTCTCCGCCACCTTAGTACTGCTGCTTTTAAGGTAAAGCTTTTATTCCATTACATGTGTTACGTAGATTCGATTATTATTACTTGTTACTGCTTATATATAATACAATAGTACTATTTTTTTTCACAGAAAAGATTTGATCAAAATAAGAAGAATCGCGCCGGGAGTAAATATGTAGGCCGCCAAGGACGAACGCCTATGGCCGTGGTTCGATGGGATACGTTAAGAAAGGGTAAGTATTAGGAAATAAATCCCTATGACTTCATTTTTTTTTGAATTTTCATAACTAATATTTTTGTTTTTTTCAAGGGTAATGTGAGTCTGAGTGAAGATCCTTTGGGGCAGGATCCTATCCATGTATGGGCGAGCTAGCATAGGAATGCTGACGGTTCGTTTCTCAGCTTGATGACGCGGAGGTCGCTTACGTAAGTGCCAAACGTTGTATATATTTCAATTCAATACGCTCACATTTTCCTTTCCTTATCTTAAGCGCCAACGATATATGTTGTGTTTAGAGGAGGTTTGGAGGATTGGCGTGCTATGATTGCACCAGGTCGACCGATGACTTTTGAAGATGATGAGGCAATCTTTCAAGCCGCCTTAGGAACTAGGCGAGATTATTTGATTGGCCTTGGCCCTACGCAATCTTCCTTCATATCCAATTCATCACAATCGCCCGATCTTCAAAGATCGTCATCTTCTTACCATCAAGGATGCAATATATGATTGAAGAACTTAGAAAGTCTCATGATCGGGTTGGTGAAGTTAACCAAAAAAAGAAGAAGAAAAAAAAAAAAAAAAGGGCTCTTCTCAAATTGTTCTTTGACTAATCTTAAGGCTAAGGAACCGTATATGCAAATAGAGAGTTAGCTCATCATCTTCCGATGAAGATGAAGACGATTCAAGATGATTCTCAAGTTGATCTTGACGATGATGCGTAGACATTGTAGAGGAAACTATTCTTACTTTTGGAAACATTGCACAACTTTGTATTTTACGTAACATTTTTTGTTTTTGCATTTTTTTTTTATGAATCCCTGTTTATAAACACATCTGTTATTCATTTTGGAAAAAACAGGATTTGATTGATTTAATAGCATGGGAGGCCATGCAAAAACAAAAAATATATTTAAAAAAAATATATATTTAAAGGGACGACATGTCGTCCCTTTAAATGTATTTCTGGAAATTTTATAAAATTATTTTTTTACCCAAATTTATTTTAAGGGACGACATTTGTCGTCCCTTTAAATGTTTTCTACAAAAAAAAAAAAAAAAAAAAAAAAAAAAAAAAATTGTATTAAATTTTATAATGAAAATTAAATATATAATCTTTTAAGGGACGAGCGATGTGTCGTCCCAAAAATATTGTTATAAAAAATTAAATTTTTTCAGTATTAAATTTTATTATGAAGAATAAAAATATATTTTTTAAGCTGAGCGTTATCGTCGCCCCAACAAAGTTTTTTAATAAAAAATACATTTTTTCCTGATAATATGTTTTTTGAAATTAAATGAATCATCTTTATAGGGACGACATTGTCGTTCCTTCAAATAATATACGTCAAAGACGTTGAATTTTCTTAGAAAAGGTCGTACACGCCAAGATTCTTTTAACGGGACGATTTTGTCGTCCCTTCAAAGATTATGATTGTTTAAAGGACAAATCGTAAGAGACGGCTTTATAAGGACGTATACGTCGTCCCTTTAAACTTTTATTGGGACGAAAATGCCTTTGAAGGGACGACAAAATGTCGTCCCTTTAAACCTGTTTTCTTGTATGCATTTTCTATCCAACAAACACAAGTTTTGTGTTCCCCTTTGATATTCTTGTTGTATTTTGTAGGTGTCCCATTTGTAATAGAATATTTTTATGCATCAGTAAAATAAATGTTTGTTTTTAGTTTAATTGATTTCAAAGAGCCGAGAACTTCAACAACAACAAAGAAAGTTCATACCTGCTGAACGCTTATGATGAATTTGTTCGTGTATGTAATTTTATCGGTTTTTGTCTTTAAAGTTATTTTTTGTGTTCTTTTTATTGAGTTGAATCGTTCACTGTGCATGGAATAAACGGAATTGGCATTGCTATGTAGGACTTTTTCTACACGGTGAATGATTAACTTAACATAAAGAACACATATATAAACAAAAAAACCAACCAAAAAAAGACTTAAAGAACAAAAACGATAAAATTACGTACACGGACGAATTCATGGTAAGCAGTCCGTAGGTGTAACGCCCCGCTCCCGGATACCGAAAGTCTTATCCGGAACGAACTTATTTCAAAGACGTATAATATTAAATAAATCTAATATTACACGTAGTTCTCTACTACGTCAGATCGAGTTTAGCAAAACGGAAGCTCAAAAGACTCGCAAGAAACATCATAAATGCTACTAAGAATAGAAATCGACATACTAAAGATAGAAATGTAACATTTATTACATTGGAATACCAAACGAAAACTAAAACGTACGATAATCACCAAAAGAGAAAAACTAGAAAGTCATTACAAGCTCCCAAACGAAACCTCAAGTCTAAAGAATAAATAAAACATAAATAATTAAAGTCTTCAACTTCGGCATCTTTAAACGTCGTTATCAAAGTCCGCCTCGAACTCTGGATTTACCTGTTCGCCTTCTCTCCCCCAAACACATAAATAAACATGCATTTGAGGTAAGTACATTGTACATAGTAAGAAGTAGAAGCTACAATTTAATTAAGGCTCTTTAACAAGTTTTATTATGATAGTTATCTTTATGAGACAGACTCAATCTAATGTTCACTTTATGTCCATCAACATGTCATGACTATCTGTTACTAACTTAACTTATCTTTGTTACATCCGCATTCAAGCGGCACTACGCACGGTGCCGCCACCACGTGAGACATCTGGGTGCAACCTATTGGTGGACCTCACCAATACCCACGGGCTAGTCCCGATAGTATACGCTGTTCGGTGAAGTCCCTCCGTGCTTGGGGTCCTATGAACCCACGGAGTTATTCCATTGTAAAGTCACTCGCTCCTGGTGCCCGCTTAATGGCCGGCCAAAGTTATTCACTGTGAAGTCCTCTCGCTCCTGGTGCCGCTTGGGCCGCCAGAGTTATCCACAACGAGTACCTCTACTCCTGGTGCCTCAGTAAAGCAAAGCAAGTTTACTCGCTCTATCCGAAGGCCTACACATTGCGATATAGTCTTGTGCCTTACCAAGGATGACATGATGTTAAATCTTATTACTATGCAAGTATGTAATTATTAATGGTTATTAACTAGCCACCTAAGTGTTTTCAAGTAAACTCCCTCGCAAACTCAACTCTCTTTCCTGACCTCTGCATACACTAACAAGGCGCCAAGAATTATACTGCATACGTTGATGAATACTAATCCATCAAAGCACAAGCCCTTTCATGCTCTTCCGACGGATCCGAATTTCAACTCCCTTTAAGAGTACGTCCGGTGTCGGAACCAAACGCATCAGAAACTCAATCGAGGCTTGTACACATTATTTCATCTTATTTAAGCTTATTAACAAAACTATAATTCAAGTTAAGGATAAAAAATAACATTAACCACAAAATCCATTGTCAACAAAATCATTTATTCATATTTTCTGTAACACAACACAACAATACCCAACACCTACACATCATATATTTATTTAAAAAAATAATCATTTAATAAATACTATACCACCACACTACAAACAAATTAATTATACACTTTATTATTTTATTTTATTTTTTTCCTCCTCTTTCGTCTTATTTTTTTTTCTTGCTTATTTTCCTCATTCTTCAGCTCTCTCTCTCTTTTGAAGTCGACACATGATTGCCAATTGATATACTTAAATAAAAAAAAATACCAAAAACCTGTACAGAAGCAAAACCTATATATGTGAAATGGGACTCAGAACGCACTGAAATACCACGCTTATAAGTTTTAACTTATTGACGATATTAAATACGAAGAAATGTAGCATGTAACTAAATCGCACCATATCCCAACATTTTTTAACACTCACCTATCCAATCCTAGCTCACCATGCTCTACACCACATTATCTTACCACATATTATCTTACCACACTACCCTATATTACGTACTTTATTCAACCTATCAAACTTTATTTAACTTACGCCACATCATCCAATCATACCATCCTACCCTACCATACATCACCGCATTACATCTCATACCTCGCCTCACCTACATTAGCACACTCTACCTCTCTACCTACCTACAAACCTTAACCTACACATATTAATTCACTATCCTAGCTAAGCCTATTACACCATATTTTATCTCATCCCACCCTACCTTACCCTACCCACCACCCCATCCTACTCTACCCTACAACTCCCTACCCTACCGTGCCCACCACCCATATTACTATACCCTACTCTTCCCCCCACCCTAAACCAACCCACCTCTCACACCTTTTAGGGTGGCATCAAAACATGTTCATAGAAGAATAATATAAGTGCGTATGAAATGAATATCCGACACATCTTCGACATCTCCCAACATCGTATGGATACTTTTCGACACTACCGAATAATTTTTTTTCAATTTCTACTTAAATCAATTTTAACCGAAAAATGAAGCTATCTTCGACATTATCTGCAACAACACGTGTTCTACCCAAAACACGGCACGACACGCTCGATACACCCGACGCCATATCCAACGGTTGTCGGTTGATCAAATGAATATTAATTAAAATCTAACACACTATCAACACTCACGACACAAAATCGACACCTTTCGACACTACTAAACCATTGACCAAAGAAAAAAACCGACACACACAATATATATAAGTAAAAACGAAGACGGAAAAAAAAAAAAACAATAAAAAGCACCCCAAAAACGATGCCCCCTAAAAACCGGCATAGATACACAATGTAAAATATATATACGCAAAAAGAAAAGAACACACACACAAACAAACTATAGATATATTGAAATATCACGTGGTCGTATCGTACAGGATAAGCACAAAAAAAAAAAAAAAAGAGATCTCGATGGAAAGCAAAATAATATGTAATTAAATTGGAATCGGATACATCTTAAGACAACACACATAATAAGATTAAGAATAAATTAAAGCTAATGTGTAGATTAAAAATACAATTGGCCCTCTAAAATGAAACAATTTAACTCAAACCCTTCACCTATAAAAATAAAAATAAAAAATAAAAATAAAAATCAAATTTCAAGCCTAATAAACAGTAAAAATCTTAAAAATAAAAAAAAAAAAAAAAGATTGGGCGGTTTCTACTGATGATAAAAAGAAACGATTTTAATCAAAAAAAAACACGTGTCAAGCAATGAAGGATTTTCCTTCTTATTAGTATAGGAAGATATATATATATATATATATATATATATATATATATATATATATATATATATATATATATATACTAGTAAATATGACAACGCGCTGGCGATGTATAACACTTAGTGGATATGAAATCGGGGATACATGTTTAGGATGAAATAATGAAATACAAAATAGGAATATATTACAACATGTGAACGTTGATCGTTTTGAAAGTACCAAACATATTATACACCAAAAAGCATATTATTATACTATTACCATTTTTATAGGTGGTAATAGTTTGTAATATGCTAAGCATACATCATATTGATGTTGCTGCCAAAGCTGAAAGTTTAACAGCAGGAATAGAAGCAAAAGAGGTTTATTTAATAGTACATGATAATAGTAGGTTACTAATAGAAATGCATAACGATCAGGCATCACTCTGAGTCTTGTTTCTCTTTTCCTTTCTTTGCGGGGCTTGTGTGAACATCAGCAGGTTCATTTGTGGAGGCGGAAGAAGCATGAGATGGATGGGTAGGGAGTGGTGCATATCCAGACTGTGCAGCAGCAAAATCAAGGCTTCTTTTAGACGGGGGAGTAGACTGTTCTGTTTATTCTGGTGTGGGCAAGGCTTCGACCTCAATCATGTTTTTCTTTGTCTTGGGAGTGAACAACTGCTCTTCATCATCAGGTAGTGTTAGCTGGGGTAGAGCGGACGATGAAGGGGATGAAGCGGGACGTTTCTCTATAGCATCCATCCTGTAGGCCTTCACCACTGTGTACCGCATCCCTGCAGTGCTTGGGGCACCAAGTGTGGTAGGGTCGTATTTCTTGATGAAACATAGCGCATTCAGTTTGTCAAGTGCTGCCTGCAAATGATCCTGCACGCTAAAGTCCTGCGAAAGCTGAAAATCTGTTAGAAGAAGTAATGTGAAGCAGTGAACATCTATTTGAATCATAAAATCTGTGTTTTGTGGGCTTACAAACTCGTAAGAGTCGCTGAGCATCTGTGGAGTGAGTCCAGTCACTTGTTCAACATCTGGTGAGGTCATCACGATGTGGATAGATTGGCTGCCTCCGGTAATCTCCATAGGCACACGACATCTGGAAGGAAGACATAGTTAGTGAATGCAGGGAATCTAAAAAAAAAATGTACCACGGTTCAGTCTAAATTATTGTTGTAAAATTAGCATTTTCTTTTTGTAATGTAACAGACAATATTTGTCACCTAATAGGTAATTAGGTAATTAGCATTCAGTCTAAAATTATAGTTAGTGCAAAATTCGCTGTTCAGTCCAACGAATACAACGCACACACCTTCGCCGGTCAAAGGGAGAAGACACTCTTTCGGCAGACAATATTTCTCGCTTTCTGAAGGAAAAACACCGAGCCACCGAATTTCTGGAACTCGTAAATGTTTTGCATCATAAGCCATTTGCTACAAAGACAATTGAAATAACAAAAGCCTTAGAGATATTCTTAACAAGAGCATAAGTGTTGCTTATAGACGAATAATTTTTATATATTATCTCACCATGGAACCAAACTTGTACGTTGTCAAAATATCAAACCCATAAGGATCACAATCTACCAAGCAATAGACTGGCAAATGTAGATTTTCTACAAGCAGACACAAAAATCTGATTTGCAAAGACAACAAAAAAGGAATGAGCACATCAGTAGTCAAACTATATACTTTTCAGTGATCGATCTACCAAAAAGGAAAGCTTCGATGCAAAAGCAAAGAAAATGCAGACTGTATAAGTGGGTTCAGTACCTTCTTGTCGGAACATCAGGATGTCCTCTTCCCTGAAGAATATATAGAGCTTAGGTTGATGTTGAACAAATTAAAACCAACAATAAAACTTACTGTGATTACAATACACCAGTTCTTTTTGCAAAACTGATCATTGGCAAGTCTCTGGAACACTACAAGATGATGAGAGATCAACCAAGGTAAAAGGGAAAGAACGAAAAAACACGAGATAAAACCATTAACAGACATTCAATAAAATCCATACATTGCATTAGACCAATGTTTGCAAGAAACACATCAGCAAATCCTCCACTGATTCTTGCCTAAAACACCGAACGTAAATTACGATGAAACATGACATAAAACCTCTGCAAAATAGGAATAGAATATTGAACACCGAGTATCCTCTGCAAAACAATGTGTTTCCTACAACCATTAGTTTATGCTTAAATTGATGTTTATACACAAGATTGAAATAATTGCATACATTGATTGCTTTTTTGAAGTTTCGGGGTTCATCAGGATCTTCGAATGGATATGCACCAAGTATAATGACATATAATGTAACCCCACATGACCAAACATCTGCAATCTGTTAAAAAACAACATAGAAATATTGCTTCCCTTGGCCTCTGCCGGCTGACTGCTCCTCCTTTTCCTGAAAGAAATAAAAACGATACATACTCGTACAACCCAAAACACGAAATAGACACAAACACAAAATAGACACAAAACATCAGAGAAAAATCAAAGAAATTGACCTTGTATCGGATTTTAGTTTTTGAACCACAAACATGCAGTCCTTGTAATATTCCGATTTTCGGGAAAGGGCAGACGTGTCTTTTTGCGAAAACGAAATATTGGGTTCGGTTCCTTTTATTCGGAGTTTAAATATTTGGATATTTATATATGTAATTTTCGAGATAATTACGTATATAATTAAAAGGATTTTCTAATTTTTGGTAATTAAGGGTAATTATGGAAAAAGGGATTTATTGGGATTAAGTATTTAAGAAAAAATTACACAGATTAATCCCATAACCTAAACACTAATCAGAAACAAATCAGTCTCCACGCCTCTCTCCCCCTCTCTGCGCAAGTTTGAGAAAGAAAGTAGGGTTTGGGCGATTTTCACTAATTCAGGCGTTCCTCAATCGTTTTCAGATCGGTTTGGAGATTTGGAATCGTTGTGAGAAGGGCAACGTTTGGATATCAGTTTCGTGGCAAGTACAGCAGATTTTCGGGACTGTTGATCTGGTTTTGGGCTGCAATTAGGTAAGAGACTCTTCCTACAATCTCAATTAATGTTTATAAGGTTTAGATTAAGTTTTTAGGTGTTTAGATGTAAGAAAGAGATGATCTTTGGTTGGTTAATAATCCTAGATGCTATGGTACGATTAGCTAAGTTTTTCTGGTGGTTTTATGCGTTTAATCATTTGTTATTTAGGTTAGAACGGATTAGAAATCGTAATTGAAGAATCTAGGGTTTTGGGTGAAGACGCAGGCGGACGGGCGTCCGGGATTAGTGGACGGGCGTCCATCTTCAAACGGGCGTTCACAATAGGTGGACGGGCGTTTGAGAGTTGATTTTTGATTCAGGTTGTAACGTTTTCAGGCGGACGGACGTCCGGGATAAGTGGACGGGCGTCCATTACTAGACGGGCGTCCATAAGGTTTGGACGGGCGTCCAGTAGGGTTTAAACGGGCGTTTAAGGTTTCAGACGGGCGTTTGATCAGTTTACATTGTTTTATTGAGTTTAATCATTCCAGTTTAGTCTCAGGTTTGGTTATCATGTTGTTATTGGTTTAAGTTCTGAATCATAATATGTTAAGATTAATTAATATGAGCAAGCTTCGATTGTACTTCTGATGCGTTCAGTTAAAACACCGAATGTACTCTTCAAGGGAGTTGAAGTTCGGATCCGTCGGAAGGGCATGGAAGTGCTTGTGCGTTGATGAACTAGAGTTCATCAATGTCTGTGTAACTGCTAGGACATGTTCGTGTCTAGTGGTCTAGGAAGGAGAGTTGAGTCGTGAGGGAGCTTACTTGAAAGCTAGTTAATAATCAATAATAAATACATACTTGTGTAGTTAAAAGATTAAACGTCATGTCATTCTTGGTAAGGCACAAGTCTATATCGCAATGTGTAGGCTTTCGGATAAAACGAGTAAACTTGCTGGCCTTTCAGAGGCACCAGGAGTAGAGGTACTCGTTGTGGATAACTTTCTTGGCCATTAGAGGCACTCAGGAGTAAAGGGACTTCACAAGTGGATGACTCACCGCCCGAGGGCACCAGGAGTAGAGGACTTCACCGAACGCGTATACCATCGGGACTAGCCCGTGGTTATTGGTGAGACACACCAATAAGTTGCACCCGTGATCTCGTGGTGGGCGGCACCATGCGTGAGTGTCCTTGAATGCAGATGTAACACGAGATAAGCTAGGCTAGAAACGATTAGTCATGACATGTTGATGGACATGGAATGAACCTTAGATTGAGTCGGTCACACATAAATAACTAATTAATTAACTATCTTTACTTTATAAACCTTAATTGTCGTTATATAGCTTTATCTCTTATTAAGTACGTTGTACTTACCTCAAATGCATGTTTATTTATGTGTTTGGGGAGAGAAGACGAACAGGTCAGTGAAGATTTCGAGGAAGACCTTGTTGACGACGTTTGAAGACGCCGAAGTTGAAGACTTTATTTATTTATATTTGTTTTCGCTAGATTTGTTGACATTGGGGAAACTTCTTGTAATATTCTTTAGTACTCGCTTTCATAGGATTTCGTACGTTGTTACGTTTCGTTTGAGTTTTCCATGTAATAAATGTTACATTCCATCTCTAGTTTGTTGATTTCTAATCTTAGTAGCTTTTATGGTGATTGCCGAGTCCTTTTAGCTTCCGTTTGCTTTTATTTGATACGACGTAGTAGAGGCTTACGTGTAATATTAGACTTATTTAATATTATGCGTGCCGAGCGTTTCGTTTCCGGATAAGGACTCGGTATCCGGGAGCGGGCGTTCTGATCCCGCAAAGATAATCCATTGGAGAAAACGTCAATTTTATCGGCGGTTGTAGGATTGACGCTAGAAGCCTAAAAACGCGACCGCCATGATCCATTGGGTAAAAGCCTCATTTCTTTTCCAAGTGTATGATTAACGCCTAGAAGATAGAAACATTAAACCACAAAACAAAGAGATAAGAATGGAGATAACAATTGAGTACAATTACCATATACCGAAATCAAGAAAAGAATAAAAGAACCCAAAAGAAGAAATAGCAGAGTATGCATGTCATATCGTAATATTTGAAATTGAAAGGATGTATATCTCTGGCTACCGTCACCGTCGACCCATTGCAAAGCGGTAGCTTTACATCAAATCAAATCCATCACACCGGCTCAGGTTGCACGATGATCCGAGAAGCCATATGGAACAAGAACGGAAGCGGAAGCCAAGAAGAAGCCGGAGACATGGAAGAGAGCGATGAACAGAGATGCACCAACACCCAGATCCGAAAAACTACCACCGCAATACACACCTGAAAGTTTTTTTTTTTTTTTTTTTTGATTAAACACATTTATTTTTTTCGGCTTCTTATATTTATGGTAGGGAAAAACAAATAACATACCAGTCATGGGCCTAGCCCCAAATCGGCAGCCATTGCACCTCGTTACATGCATCTCCCACAAACGCCTTTAAAGCTAACGTTTTTCTTGTCAAATTTGATACCACAAAACCCGTACAGGCGTGGTAATACGAGAAGCCGCCATCGGTTAGCTCAAATGATGATGGAAAATGGCAGCAATCATTCAAATGTATGGCTGCCAAACTAAGAGAAGAGAGGCGGCTAACCCTAGCAAGAAATATTTCTGTGGAGATTTGGGAGAAAAGAAAAAGGGAATTATGGTTAAAACCTAACATTTTCCTTACTGGGCTTTATTTTCTTGCTGGGCTGACATAAGGAGAAGCCCAAACGGGAAAAAAATTGCAAAAACCGTCGACGTGTACCCTTTTATTGACAAACTTCAACCAAACATTATAAATAGGTATATATATATATATATATATATATATATATATATATATATATATATATATACACTTTTCTATTTATCTATTTATTTATAACCTATGACAACAACTGGCAAAAACAATGTACATACTGTCTCCCTTTTTTTTTCTTCGACAACAGATAAGTACTAACAGAGTACTAAAATATCAACTATAAGCGAAACAAAGTGTACAAAACAAACACGAATCAAAAACACGATCTAACCTCTTTAAACCATAATTAAATTGTAGGAAGGCGCTTTACCTTTTAAGAAAATAAACCAACTTCAAACTCGTAAGATCGCAGTAAAACCTTGGTCTTTTCTTGCAGATAACCTTAACAAAGCTCGATCTTTGAGTGTTGAAACGACGCCCTTTCACGACGATTCCAACGCTTCTCGCGGATCTAAAAGCGGTTGAAAACTCCATGAGATATCGCAGAACTCTCGTCTTCTTTTCTTACGCCTCACCGCGTTTTTCTTCCAACTCTCACGCGCAAGAGGAGGCTTCAGGAGAAAATTTCGATTTAAAGGTTAGAAACCACTGGGTTAATTTCTCCTTAAATAGGAAAATCCCAATAATTAACCTAATCCCTTATTTTCCTTAATTGCGTTTTTTACTTAAAATCGGATTTATCTCCAAATTATTTATATATATCGGTCAAATATATATAAATACACTTAAAATACTTTAAATCCGTAAATTATAATATTCCATTTTTCGCAAAAAGACACGTCTACCATTTTTCGAAAAGTCGGGATATTACAGTAGGTATGAACTTTCTTTGTTGTTGAACTTCTTCACCGTTTGACAACAATTAAACTAAAAACAAACATATATTAATGATTGTAAATGAAACAAAATTTATGTCAAGAAATTCCAAAAAAAAAAAAAAGAAGAAAAAAATCACTATAGAAACAGAATCCACAAGACACCTTTAGTTCAGAATTCAGATTATGTATGTCCTTTACTTCTTCAATATAATGGAATTATACAAATATCCATTTCTACACTTCAATTGTGGGCATGGCAGTAATCTGAAGAATGTAATCCTATGTATATTCATTTCTACGTTGTGGGTATGGCAGAAATCATTCAAATTTATACAAATTGAAAACGAGCCATTTCCTTCTTCAATAAAATGGAGTCTGACGATGCTGGAAATCGTCCTAACAAATCTGGGCTTTTTTTCTAATGACAATCTATCGAAGCTTCAAGAATGACAAAAACGAAGAAAGAGGGGGATGGTCTTTTATGAGATTTAGACTGCACTTGAGATGTTATTTCTCAAACTGCCTACGTATCCAATAGATGAATTGGAATCAAGTCTCCGTAGTTCCTTAGGGGGTTGTTTATATAAAGGGGTTTGTGCCCTAGTGTTTGCATTTAGCGTGTCCATGGTGGACTCTTATTTCGTGTTCCCTAAGGAAAATATAATGATGATTTGATCTTCTTGATTTTAGGAGATAATTGCGGGCATTTTTGAATACCACGGTCAGAGTAGTTATGAATTAAGATTCTTCCGGTATTTATCTAGTTTTATTATGCACACGGGGAACTCTGTCCGAGAGGGCCTTAGGCCGACCTGCAGGGTCGGGCTCGGGCAGGCTGATCTTGTACGTGGGCCGACCTAGAGGTGTCGGGAGGCTGTGGCCGAGCCTGCATAGCTCGGGTTCTGGAGATTCCGGTCCTTAAGATGGACTTTCTCTATCTTCATTTATAGTTGGATCATTGTGGGGATGATACGTGGCGAGGCACTGACCCGATCTCCGTCAGAGTCCAAATATTCATTTTTACAATTTATATCTTAAGGAATGCTATGAAATAGCTATCAAACAAAGGATCACCAATGATAGTACCCAGTAGTTGCGTTCTCAAATATAACAATGTTAAAGTTGTCTCACGTTGATCATTTGCTATTGTATCACCCATCATATTAAGGGATGGACTTCCTTCACCTTACAACCTAGGTTTTGGATGATGCCCCTCCTCTTATATGAGTTTGGGCCTTGATTTTTAACATGGTATCTGAGTCACCCATTTATTGTGTAAGTGTCGGGCCTCTTTGTTGGCATTATAGTGCCTTTTATATGCCTGGCTCTTTATAGGCCCACATTTAAGGGGCGTGTTAAATTTGTCTCATATTGGACACTTGTTATTGTATCAGCCATCATATTAAGAGATAACTTCCCTCACCTCAGGAACTATGTTCTGAGGATGCGGCACCTCCTCTTATATGGGTTTGGGCCGATTTTCTACAATTATCCCTATATTTGTTTAAGGCTAACGGAAGAGGTTTGGCTTTTCTCGTCAGATTTTCTACAATTATCCTTATATTTGTTTAAGGCTAACGAAAGAGGTTTGGCTTTTATCGTCGGAAGTCATACAACTTAATTGTAGACGTCGTTTCCTTGACAAGAACCCTCTTCGGCCGAAGGATGGAGAGAGCGATTCTTTTTCGTACTGACCGCATATATGCCCATGTGGGTTATTGGAGAAATAAGAAACCAACTGCTGACCTTGCTCCCAAACGTATTATTTCCTATTAGTTAGAAAACCATGACCAATTCCATTATGATGCTAACAAACGTTGGAATGGAATAGAAATGATTCTCTATTCTATTGCCTATCAAACGCAGTAATGTAATGATATCATTCCATTGCATTCCATTACAGCGTGGACAAGAGGAATTGAAGACGACGTAGGCACGGAGCTGTTATCAGCTCCAGCCTCCAGCCACCGGCCCACCTCCGCAGTTGTTTACACGCTGCACTCCACCGCCCCAACTGTCAGTATTTGACTGATTCCGGCCATTTGAGTAAGGCGAACCGAAACAGATGAGCATTTTTTTAGCATGTGTCTATTCTAGTTTGGAGCCCTTTGAACTTGAGCATTTTCTTGGTCTCGTTTCTGTTTTTAATTTTCTTTCTAGTTTTTGTATTTCACTTAGCGGATTATGAGTTGGTACAGATTGGACCCGTTTTGGATCATCAAACCATCCTTCTGAACCAGCATTTTATTTGTACATGTTGAGAACAAAAGCTTTTAGATTTATCATTGTGTAAAACTTGAGTGGGAAAAGATGGTAAGTAATGCATTAGTGTTAAGATCAAGCGCTTACCGTTGTACTAAAACCAATTGGTTCCAGTAAAGGCGCAACTATATTTCTTTAGGTAGATTGCCAACACTCGAGGGGGGATGTTGGGACAAAATGCCACACTCTTAAAATGCCTAAAGAAATATAATGCGCCTTTACTGGAACTAATTGGTTTTAAGACAACGGTATGCACTTGATCTTACTGTTGATTAAACCTGCATATAGCCGTTCTTATTGTTGATTAAACCTGCATATAATACACATTTCCAATACAAAACCAGATTGCATCAGCTCAAACCTTCCAACTTGATCTTTAACTTTTTCAATTGGTTATTTTCTTATGTTTTGGGAATAAGTAGTCTAGCTCACGATTTTATTTTGTTTTTTTGTTTTTTTGTTTTTTTTTTGTTTGTAGTACTTATTTTTATATTATCTGTTTATCAATAAAATGTTACTTGCATTTTGATACTAGTTTCTAATTGTAAAATGTGCAGGTTTAATCATTTCGATCAGGTTTTACAGCTAATTATGCCCATGGATAAAAGTTGGATGAAAATAGAAAATAGGTTGCCACGTGAATTCTAGACAGGACTGCAAGCTTTCATAGAGCATGCAAAGAATTTGGATCGCGATCCCCTGCTGTGCATGTGTGTGTTGTGCGGTGCGGTGCACCCGAAACGGCGTCGTTCGGGCTAAAACGATATCGTTTGATTGAGCGTTTAATATATAGTTAGTTTATAAAACTCTATATGAAGTCTACAATAAATACCATCCCATTATATACTTTTCATTAGTAAAAAAATGGAAAAAACTATAATGTACTGAATTTACAGTTTATGTAATGTTTTATAGGTAATAACACTACTATTTTATTGATAACATTACATTAAGTTTACATAGATATCTAATTTCATTATAAGATTCTTGCACCCACGCTAAAGTATTAAATGGATATTTGCTCTGCCCCTAGGCATAGTTGACGACTTCAAGGATGTTAAGGGTGGTATAAAGACAATCTAACATTTGAATTGGAGAATACAATCATTTAAATCATTTTCTTATAAAAAAAAATATAATTCTTTTGTAGTTTTTGATCGTCAATAACCATCTAACTCGATTTAAGTTTTTTATTAATAAAGTACCATGACTTAATATGTTTTTTTTTTTTTTTTTTTTTTTTTTTTTGGAGTGGACTTAATATGGTTTTTTTTTATATTATTTTTAAAATGGATATTCGCTGCGCGACTTTTGACATGACGTCGGCGACACCCTAAGCCATCACCGTCGATACAATACCCAAAACGTCGCATTCTCTCACTCCACGATACACACAATTCAACTGCATTTTTCTTCTTCTTTTCAATTCCTTCGCCTAATTCAATTCACGAAACCCTAGAATTTATCCTTCAATTTCATCGATTCGATTTGGTTTTTGATTCATATTTCTATACCCTAACCCTAGTTCCTTCCCCAAATTACTCTAAGGGATGGATTCTCAGGCGAGTAATTTGTTCGAAACTTCGTCCCAGCCGGACACAGGCAATGATGCTTATACTTTTTTGGAGTTCAGCACGCAAGGAGAGGATTTTGATTATCCTGAATTTCAGGAGCTTTCTCAACCTATTCGATCTTCAGTATGGCCTACGCCTGGTGATCCTATTGTCTCGTCTTCTTCTTCTGTTGATGCTGCTGCGGTTGCTCCACCGGATAGACCTCCATCTTCTTCTGATGCGTCACCGTCTCATAAAACGCGGGGAACTGGTGGTGGTAATAATAATGGTAGTGGTGGGAGTAATGGTAATAGTGGTAGCAGTAGTCAGGCTGCGGCGGTGGATGCTTTGGCTGCTGGAATGAGTGGGCTGAATTTTGAGGAGACAGGGGATGATGAGGGTTCTGAATATGGGAAAGGAGATTTTTCTGTGCAGCATGCCTGCCGTTATTGTGGGGTGTCTAATCCTGCCTGTGTGGCCAGGTGTAATGTGCCTTCGTGTCGGAAATGGTTTTGCAATTCAAGGGGCAACACATCTGGCTCACATATTGTCAACCACTTGGTAAGTGCAAAACGCCAATGGAAAGTTTTTATGCTTTTGGTTATTTTCCCCCAGCAGAATATTATTTGCTGATTTCGTGTTATGTTGATGTGCTACCGTGTGTCCTCTTACTAGGTGATTGTCATACCTTTTTAAGTTTCTGAAGTTTCCCTTTTTTTTTCTTTTTGTTTCCTGGCATCTATTCCTGTCCTTAATATGAATGAACTTAGGATATAGGAGATATTGGGTTTTCTTTACATGAAAATGTTTGTGGGAAATTTTCGGGTTTATTAGCTCTTAGTGCGAACATTCTGTGCAGAAGTTATAGTATTGCATTTATGATCTGGGTGCAGCTTCAAACTATTCTCTATTGCCTCGCTTATCTTGTAATTGACTTCTGCACATTAGAGGCTTTCTTTTAATCCAATGTAATTTCCATTTACTTGATGTGATTGCTGTTTTTATATTGAGTTGCATTAATTTATATCGGGTTACATTGGAGATTATTATTATGGTATAATGCAGCGTGGTAAATGCTAGTTTTTAGATTTCGTCTTCTATGTTTTTAGGTGCGTGCTAAACATAAGGAAGTATGCTTGCACAAGGATAGTCCACTTGGTGAAACGATTTTGGAGTGTTACAACTGTGGATGTCGAAACGTGTTCCTTCTTGGTTTCATATCAGCAAAGACGGAGAGTGTTGTTGTTCTTCTTTGTAGGGAACCTTGCCTTAGTGTCAATGCCTTGAAGGACATGAATTGGGACTTGAGCCAATGGTGTCCACTTATTGATGATCGGTGTTTTTTGCAGTGGCTTGTGAAGGTAAAATCTTTTGTTTAGAGTATTTTCAGTTTTCTAATTTGAATATTGACATTCATTTGGTGTTGAGCATAGTTATTGGTTGAACAATGCAGGTCCCATCTGAACAAGAGCAACTGAGAGCACGCCATGTAAGTGCTCAACAAATAAACAAAGTAGAAGAACTTTGGAAGACAAATCCCGATGCTACCTTGGAAGATCTGAAGAAGCCTGGCGTGGATGATGAACCTCAGCAGGTAGCACTGAAGTATGAGGACGCATATCAGGTTTGTGCAGTGGCCATGTTGAGTTGTTGGATGTTTTTTCTGTTTGCTTTGGTGTATGTGCACCCTGATGATCACGTTGGTATAATTTCTTTTTCTTCTTTGATTTTTATTTCTCTCTATTGCAGTATCAAAATGTTTTTGCACCTTTGATCAAGCTTGAAGCTGATTATGATAAGGTACGCCTAAGTGTTGCTTGTTAATTATCTGATTTTTTTTCCTTTGTCGACACATCTGATGGACAAAAATTGGAATCAATAATATTTGCATTAAAAAAAACACTGAACTGGTTGATGCACTGTTTCATTACTGTTTATTCTCTTCCTCTTGTCGAATTGTCAATGGAATTCTTGTTTTATGACTTAATTTTATCCAGTTGTGGCTAGTATTTTTGTTTTTTTGGGGTGTTTCCCGCGATTCATTGAGTTAGGTCTGTTTTATTCTTGATGTCTCTAATTGATGGATATTTTCTGCCCGCATTTCCTTCTATTTGGTTGGGAATCGTAGATGATGAAAGAGTCTCAAAGCAAGGACAGTCTGACAGTGCGTTGGGACATTGGCCTTAACAAGAAACGTGTTGCGTATTTTGTTTTTCCAAAGGTACTTGTGCAACATTTTGCTTGTAACTGCAAATATGTGATCTCGTTGTCTCCCTACCTACTTTTCCATTTTTCTTAATTCTTGTTTGTATATTTTTCTTTGTTGAATGTGTCAATTATATGAACCAAGTTTTTGGGTTTTTCTGCAGGAAGACAACGAATTGCGTCTTGTCCCTGGTGATGAATTGCGTCTACGATATTCCGGGGATGCTGTGCATCCTGCTTGGCAGTCAGTAGGACATGTGGTAGGGAATACATTTCATAAATGGACAATATAGATGAAATATTACTCGATTCAAGAATAAATTTACACCTAATATGCTATGCGTTCAATTTATCTTCATATTTTTAATTTAGATGGACCGATCTGATTGAGATACATTTTGCAGATAAAGTTGACCGCGCAGGAGGAGGTGGCTCTTGAGCTTCGTGCCAGTCAGGTGGGGTTTTCACCGACAACTGATGTGTTACTAATATTTTATTTGTTAATTGACACGAGCTGTATTATTCTCCAGGGAGTTCCTGTGGATGTGAACCATGGTTTCAGTGTTGATTTTGTATGGAAGAGCACAAGTTTTGATCGGATGCAGGGGGCTATGAAGAATTTTGCTGTAGATGAAACTAGTGTTAGTGGGTGAGTAGAATGTTTCAATTCTCCTTGTGTTTTTCGCCCTTCTGTTTTGGATGTTGTGTGTGGATGTTATTTCCATCTGTTCTCCCACCTGCACGGTTGTTTATAGTCTCATGTATGACTGGACTCCTGGTCTCCGACATGCATTATTGTTTTTCATTTGAATGTTGACTTCAATTTTGAATGCTAATGCCAAGTTCAAGACCTCTTCATGTAGTAGTTTGAATATATTTATGCAATGCTAGTGATACTGTCTTTGAATATATTTCTGCAATGCTAGTGATACTGTCTTTTTGGTACTACCTTTTCATGCCCCTAAGTGGAGGTGGAATGCGTGCTAGCTTGCATGTGTTATGAACAGCTTGGCATGTGTTTTCAAACACTATGTATTTCACGGTAGAAGTTTGGAATATATGTTGAGAAGATAGAGGCTAACCTGATTGGCACTTCACATATGGCTTCTGTGCTGAATTGCCTGTAGAAAGTCAGTCTAGTGAGGTCCAAAATCTTAGGTGTATGCACTGGGCATTGCCCGACACAATATGCGAAATGCTATACTTTAGTTATTTGCACCTGTAGCTTGTTGTTGCTGGCCTTTGTTTCTAGGGCCAATTAATTAGATTATGTTTCAAAATTTTGTAGAGTTTTTTTATTTATAATTAATGTGCTGTTTCTATAATCACCATTATGTCATTACTTTATCTGGTTAGTCGTGTAGTCTGAATTGTCTGCTTGCTTGCAGGTATATTTACCATCACTTGTTAGGACATGAAGTTGAGATGCAGATGGTCCGTAGTGCCCTTCCTCGTCGCTTTGGTGCCCCTGGGCTTCCAGAGCTGAATGCATCGCAGGTTGGTTTTTTCTCATACTTTTGTTATTAGAATAATGTCCTTATATACTGGCCCCAATTCGTTTTGATGTCTATTTTCCATCTCACGGCTTATAAATCTAATTAATTCTCAACTTACCAGTGTACCTCAAACCTGCTGAAAAGTAAAAGGAGTTACAAATAAGAAATTGCATCCGCCAAAATAAAAAGAGATTGACCAAACAACTTGAATGGAATTTAACAGCTGAACACACAAATACATCTTTACTGTAATTCTCCAACAAAAATAAGGTAAATCAAGACTACATCATATGGAAGCAAATAGGCCCAACTACAAAAGACTCAAAACTTTATGGCCAGCCTAAATCTGAGCAGGAAAAGGATAAGTGAATTAAATTGATATTTATTGCTGGTTAAATTTGATTTTCCTTTCCTTTTTGTGCTTGGGTGGGTGGATGGGGAGGTGGATGTGGAGGTTGGGGTTTCGGACACAGGAAGACGAGTTTGGACGGAGTTTCTGTTCGCTACTTTAGCGCCTTTTTTTTCAAAGCGTTAGACATGTCAGTTATGCTATTAATCTGATCCAGATTTTATTTATAGGTTTTTGCAGTCAAAAGTGTATTGCAGAAGCCCGTAAGCCTAATTCAAGGTCCTCCTGGCACTGGGAAAACTGTAACCTCGGCTGCCATTGTATACCATATGGCCAAGCAAGGGCAAGGCCAGGTAATTTTGGCTTTGTTCGTTTTAAATTATATTTTGCGGTTTATATTTTCTCAATTACGATATGTTGGATTACCTTTTGATTTACTGTTTCTTGATCAGGTTTTGGTTTGTGCTCCGAGTAACGTTGCTGTGGACCAGCTAGCCGAAAAAATAAGTGCCACTGGTCTAAAGGTGGAATTGATACTTCTGAACTTCCTTCATTATGTTGCATTTCTCCTTGTCCATTTTGCACATTGGTTTCATGGTCCCTGTATTTTCTTTTTTTACGAGTACATTCTGGGGAACAAGTGTCAAAATATTATAGAATATAGTGTCTAACTCTAATATCACAGCTTTGTTATTGCCCATATGCTTTTTGGCTTTTGCTTTAATGGTAGGGTTTGGTTACAAGTTCGGGATGGTATAACGTTGTTTGTCTTCTTATTTTGTTTTCATGATTGATGGTTGAGCATGAGTTTCTTCATGTTTTGCCCTGAATAGGTTCTTTGAAAGAGTAGCACTATTTAAGTTATTTGAAATTGACATGTGGTACGGCTGTCCGGGTCATGCTCTTTTGTACCCAACCTGGAACTATTATCCACAATTAACATACCGGTGGAAAGGTTACATGTGTAATCGGTCTCTAGAATAGCATGTGCAAAATGAGGGAAGCAGGTACTTAGGATATTTGTACAAATCCCTTAAAATCTTGGGATTTATCTGATTCGGTATGTATTAGGAAGTTTCCTTATTTAGTCTGATTTGGTAGGATTTCGATGTTACGCTCTACCATATCAATAGGCCCTTGCTCTTCATCGTTCAGTATATGGAAAAACACGTTTTCATCTGTACTCGACTTTCTGTTGTACCTTATGTGCCTTATTTTGTTTCTCCTTGTCAAAATGGCACAAGTTAGTCAAATACACTCTTCCACTGTTTGGATTTCCCATTTTGCTGGCTAGGTGTTAGCTTTTGAAAAGTGCCATTTGATAGAGCAATTACTGAAGGGGCCCATTTTTTTATTGTTTCTTTTGATGGGTTGGACAAACATTTTGGGCGGGATTGGAGTACTTTTTAACTGGTCAAGCTTTTAGCTTATATAAACGAAATTAAGCTGTTCAGATTTGGCATGTCACAAGAATGCCATATTTTTTTGTTAATGATACACTCAGGCTATTCTTTAAGTTTTAGGATGCTTCTGTTTATTATGCTATTTGTGTTTTAACTTCAGGTGGTTAGATTATGTGCCAAGTCAAGGGAAGCTGTTAGTTCTCCTGTTGAACACCTTACGCTGCACTATCAGGTTTTACAGCTACATTTTTCCCGCTTTTCTTAGTTCTTGTTCCCTTTTTCTGTGTGTTTTGGGGGGGGGTGTTGTTTTGGAGTTCAGGTGGTAGGGACCTTGTCAAGTGGCTGGTTATGCATCTTTTAGTTTTGTTTTACAGGTTCGGCACCTTGACACATCTGAAAAGAGTGAACTGCACAAGCTGCAGCTATTGAAAGATGAACAAGGTGTGCACGGCTCTTTTCTGTTTAGTTTATTTTTCTTCTGATTTATTAATTTTTGTTTAATGATATTTTCTACATCTTCCAACCACACCAGTGAGGCAACATCTCCCTGAATGACACCAAGTACTTGGGTCTCCCTTACAGGAAGGCTCCAAATAAAATAAATAAAGTTGTACATGTGGGAGAATGATCAATGTTTCTAGTTTCTAATGAGCTTGAATTCATTATCCAACCCATTCTCCATGACGTTGCCTGTCCTTACATTTGTCTGATTTAACACAAGGAGCCTTAATCTAATATAGTGCAGTCATTTGATTTTGGCAGGTAGAACTATAGAGCTCCGCTATCTTTTGTGACATGACTGACATCACTTAATTTGTAATATATTGTCGATGCAGCTGCATCTGACCAAAACTTTTTTTGCTTCTGGATCTTTATGCTTGCTGTGTTATGTGGTGTTATTTTTTGTTTGCAGGCATCACAGCAGTGTAGTATAATTATAATTTTATGTTTTTACTATGACTATAGGTTTTGGAAAATTTCAACTCTATCCTTAGTGATAGCATTAATGATATGCTCTATCTCTACTTACTGTTTTAGCTTAATATGTTTGTGCTGATCCGCTTATTCTCTTAAATTTTGTAGGCGAATTGTCTAGCAGTGATGAGAAGAAGTATAAGGCTCTTAAGCGAGCGACAGAAAGGGAGATATTACAAAGTGCTGATGTCATATGTTGTACTTGTGTGGGTGCAGGAGATCCTCGATTGGCCAATTTTAGATTCCGCCAGGTGATCTAGAAGAATCTTGAACTCTAGATGTCTTTTCACAGTTCTTGAGGCGATGATGTCCATTGTGTCATCCACTTGTAATTCCATATTTGTTGATTCTAAACTTGTTCTACAGGTGCTCATTGATGAGTCTACTCAAGCAACTGAGCCCGAATGTCTCATTCCATTGGTTCTTGGTGTGAAGCAGGTACCCATATTTCTGGCTCACTTGAATGTCTTCCTGTAATTTTCTTATCTAACTTAACTAACTAGAGGACCTTTAGGTTGTGCTTGTTGGTGATCACTGCCAGCTTGGTCCTGTCATTATGTGCAAGAAAGCTGCCCGTGCTGGACTTGCTCAGTCCCTTTTTGAACGTCTTGTGTTACTTGGTGTAAAGCCGATAAGGTTGCAGGTAATTGTCATGTATTATGTGTCCAGGAATTTATTTGACGGCTTCCAGTGTAGAATTTATAAGATTTCTCTACTCTTTTGTTGCCACTGTTTTGCCACCCTTCCTGCAAAGGAATTCTATATTTCGTGTAAAGTTATTATTTCCTTGCATTACATTAAAAACCGTCCAATACCCTCCCCTCCTTCCCAACCCCACACCGAAAAATAAAATAAAAAAGAATAGAAACCCTTCCTAAAAGTGAAAAGGAAAGGTTCTAAGTCTATATTGATTTGATGTGAAGCTCTTCATTCGCAACAGCTGAAGCAATTTGTCTGCATCACATGATTTGTTTGCTTGTCCTAAGTGTCTTATCATTGCTTCATTTTATTCTGATTTGTTGTGCTGAAATTTTCTTCAAAGCGCTAAATGTGACAGTCTTGGTTCTCTCTGAGAATTGCAGGTTCAGTATCGAATGCATCCTGCACTTTCAGAGTTTCCATCTAACAGCTTTTATGAAGGCACTCTCCAAAATGGAGTTACTATCAATGAAAGGCAGACAACGGGCATTGATTTTCCTTGGCCGGTGCCAAATAGGCCCATGTTTTTCTATGTCCAGGTATTGTTTGTGTTCTATTTCTTCTTGATTTATAAGTACTGTTGGCTAATCAAAAGAGGCAGTATGTTGAAAATTTTAATAGTTGAAGGTTGTACAAGGCATGATTTAATTTGAATATCTCAGCATTGTGTAAATGCTTGTTTTGGTTTGTAGATCAATTTTTAACGTATCTGCTTCTTTTGCCTTTATTTCTTATGATGGTTATTTCAGCGTCTTATGAATTGCATTGATTGGTATGTTGCTTATGTTAGATGGGACAAGAGGAGATAAGTGCAAGTGGTACTTCCTATCTAAATCGGACAGAGGCTGCAAATGTTGAAAAAATTGTGACCACTTTCCTGAAAAGTGGTGTAATTCCCAGCCAGGTTCACCTACATATCCTTGTTTTTCCGTGTTTCCAATGGATCTTTCTATGATTGCATCTCAGAAAAGTTATATTTCTGCTTTAACAGATAGGAGTGATAACACCGTATGAAGGTCAGCGGGCATATATTGTCAACTATATGGCTAGGAATGGTTCCCTGAGGCAGCAACTTTACAAGGAAATTGAGGTAATTTCATATAGTTCCAAAAGTAAATATCTGTATAAATATGCCCTGGTAAAAGTTGTTTTTGCTTTGCTCACAACAAATAAATGATGATTGCACTAGGTTGCCAGTGTGGATTCATTCCAAGGGAGGGAGAAAGATTATATAATTTTGTCTTGTGTGAGAAGTAATGAACATCAGGTTAGTTGTTAGCTTAAATTATAGTCTAGTTTGTTTAGGAGCTGCAAGTAAATCACTTGCAGTTTCTGTTTTGTGATGTTATGTTGACAATGTTTCTACGTAGGGTATTGGATTTCTTAATGATCCCCGGAGGCTTAATGTTGCCCTTACTCGTGCTCGTTATGGCATTGTAATATTGGGAAATCCTAAAGTTCTAAGCAAACAACATCTCTGGAACAGCTTGTTGACTCACTACAAGGTATTTTGGCTGGCTGCTGCTTCTATGGATTTTTGTTCTTTGGTTGTAGAAAGTATGGAATGTATTTGTGATGTTATGAGGGAGGGTAACAGGTAACTATCCAAATTGATGTCATCACTCTCATTTGCTGCTAGTGCATTCTGCTTCCATGATCATCTCTCTTCTATTGCTAATAATGTTAGGAGTGAAACGTACAACCTTGGTTTGAATAAATTGGTGATTGTTTTTATTGTCTACTGATACTACATTGCCTTACATTGTTCACAGGAACATGAATGTTTGGTTGAAGGACCTCTGAATAACCTGAAGCAGAGCATGGTTCAATTTCAAAAGCCCAAAAAGGTCCGGTGTGGGAACTTTATTTGTTAGGACATTCTGTTTCACCAAACTTATGTCTTAGGCTTATATATGCTCATCACGTAAGCATTAAGAACTGTATTTGATCTCAAAAGGTCAATACCTTGTGTCCCAAGTGGGAGGCAAAATAGACTATCTTTATACCACTTTAAAATAGACTAAATTGATTTTTTTCACGCATCACATCATACGGGACACTTTAAAAACTAAGAAGATGACCGACAGTTGCTCTTGAAACCTCAATGTTGCTTTGTACAACCCAATACCCAATTGAATCGACTATTTATAGCCATCAAAAGTCGTGGAGCGATTCCTTGTGCGGGCAGCGTTTTTCCCACTTGTCAATCATACACTTACACACCTAATGCTGACATTTCTTCATATCTCAGATCTACAATGACCGGCGTCTTTTCTTTGGGGGCAGCCCTGGTATTCCCGGCGAGACGTTGGCTTCTCTTCCTACATCAGGCACAAATGCTGATAGAAGAAGCAGTCGTTCTAGAGGTATATCTCAACTTCTGGCCAGAGCTTTACGTAGATCTCTTTAGGTTGCTGGTTGAATTCTTTGTGCATTTCTCTCTTTTCTCTCAATTGCAATGAATCTGTATGTGACTGTCTTGGATAGCAGTGCCAAGAATAAGAAATGAATTATGGTGAAACATCAATTTACTGAATTTGCCACATCATTGCATTCTGATGTATGTTTTGGAAAAGAATAATGCTTTATTGCTTGTGAATTCGGGAACATTAAGAAAGTCTTTTTCAACAGGGTCTTACATTCCGCCTGGCCCTTCCAATGGTACACATGAAGCTGGTATGCATCCAACTGGTTACCCTATGCCTCGTGCTCCTCTCCCACATTATCATGGCATTCCACCAGCTCAACCATATGCAATTCCTACTCGTGGAGCTGTACATGGACCTGTTGGAGGTTTACCTCATGGACCACAACCAGGAAGCCGTGGGTTCGGTGCTGGGCGAGGAAGTGCTGGTGCTCCCATTGGCAGTCATCTTTCCAACCATCAAGGCTCTCAGCAACCCATTGGAGGAGGTCTTGGGTCAAACTTCAACTTTCCTCCGCTTGAAAGTCCAAACAGCCAGCCATCTGTTGGCGGACCGCTGTCTCAACCGGGCTATGTTTCCAGCGTTAGTGGCTTATTTCCTTGTTGTTCATGATTGTCCTTGTTTTAACACATGGTTAAGCCTTTCAAAAAAAAAAAAAACACATGGTTAAGCCTTTCAAAAAAAAGAACATATGGTTAAGCATCCTTATTTCTGTGTTGTTAAAGTTCGTGGACCTTATGATAGATGACATTGCAGGTTCCGGGTCAGAATTTCCGTGATGGGTTCTCAATGGGTGGTATGTCACAGGTATATTATTTCACTGGATTTTTTTTGGTGCCCGGGTATTGAATTTGAGTTTCTTATCCAATCTGATATTATCTATTAGGACTTCCTGGGAGACGATTTCAAGAGCCAAGGATCACATGTTCCATATAGTGTGACCGATTTTTCTACCCAGGTACTAATTATTCTCATCCTTCCTGGAGGTTTTTGCCTCTTTCATTTCCAACTCTGTTCTTTTCTAGATCTGCGTGTAATGTAGATTCTCGTGATATCTGATTTGTATTTTGCATCATGACTATTCTTATTTTAAAGAGGCTTCTGAAAATGTGGATGCTTTTGATTATGTTTCACAGGGGGCTCAAGCTGGATATCCAGGAAGCTTCTTGAATCAGCACTCCCAAGCTGGCTATTCCAGATTTGGTGCTGGAAATGATTTTATGTCTCAAGTATGATAATATTAACGCTTTTTGTCCCATGACTAACCCCCCCCCCCCCCCACACACACACACACACAGTATTTAGAAGAAAACAAAAAAAACCGATTTCCGCAAATAAGATGGAGACTCTGAAATCACAAAATTATAGTTATATGTGTCTTGCTTCTGTCTGCCGCAAGATTGTTACTTGATATTTCTCTTTTTTAATTATTTGCAAAAGTGAACTTTCTACATTAATTCTAACAAGTGTTAAATCAACTTGTCTTTGCATTCTCAGATTGTAAGCTTTGTAACATCTAGCTTCATAGTTTCCCCTTGCAACTTTTCCAAGGTTGAATTCTTAGGCTCTAAACTTTGATTCTTATTTGTAGGATTATATGGCTCATGGTTCACAAGGTCTATTCACACAGGCTGGATTTAATGATCCAAGCCAAGATGATAATTCTCACAACCACTTTAACGTTGCAAATTCTGGTTTGCTTCAGTCTCAGGTTTGTTGCTAAATTTAAGCTGTTCAACTCATTAGAGGACCTGCTTATCTAAAATTTCAGCCTTTTACTTTTTCTGTATGAACTAATTATACTGTTACAACACTTTCTCTTGATTAATTACAGAATTTGATAAATCCACTCTACTCCCAGCCTTTCGACTTCTACAATTCACAGCCGCTGAACATGCAGTCCTCTCAGCAACAACCACCACAACAGCAGCAGACTCAACCGCAACAGGTCCAAGGCTCCCAAAATCAGAAACTTCATTACAATGGTTAAAAGGGCTGGTTTTTATTTTCTGGGTGACTGGTTATATAGTCCAACTCATTCAAATCACAACTTGATCTGTGTTTTCGTCGTGTGTGTGAGACCATATTATCGTCCTAAGGTCCCCACTTAAGGATTCATGCACAGATTTGGTTTGACAAAAGTGATTTGGACGGGAAAGTGATATGAGATTGGATCAAGCCAGTTGAGAGTTTGGTACAAGGTCAAAATAGTGGCGCCGAGGAGAAAAGATGGCGGCTACCCATATTTTGATAAAGTATTTTATAGCTTGAAAAGAGTTTTTACTCTTGGTGTGAGTGAGCATTACATGGCATGGATATGGCAAAAAGGGCCGACGTTCTGCAGCAGCCGGTCCTCCAGTCTCTACAGGAAGTGCATCGTGGCCCGAGCAGCAGGTGTAGCAGCACGGGCGGAGGGAGGAGGCGTGCTGACCTTTTGTCTCTCCCTGACATGTAATTATTATTAGTATAATTATTTTTATTATACTTTGTGATTGGTAATTGGGATGTTGACGACATGTTTTATGTGTCTGAAAGACTTTATGTATATGGTAATGTGCTTATAAATTAAAGATGCCTTCCTTGTTAGTGATCCCTTTTTGTGGGATCGAGTTTGTGATTTGTGGAATCTGTTGTTCCACGGCGTGTTGAAAATTATTAATCTCTTGTTCGAGTGGGGTGCCGTGAAGATTGTTTTTTTGTGCTTGGTCCTTATAATTAGGTCACATAAGACGTCGGATGTGGATACAAGAAAATGTTTATAATGTTATTACTTATTAGACATGTAATGATGAATGCTAATGTAAATTGAAAGGGCGGATAGGGGTCGAATGCGAAGAATTGATTGTAGTTGTGGCATTTTGTGACATGCTTTTACGTTCATCTTTATTATTCTGATATGATGTCGGTCTTACATACATTTGAAATTTGTTATAAAAGTTGCTTTACATGTCACATGAGCTTTCTGCATAAGGTCTCAAAATCCGGAAAGGTGTTGCAATAAAAAAGAAAGAAAGGTGTTACATTAAAACTTTTAAAAATGTTCATGTATGTTAAATAAAATGTTTATAAATTAATAGCATGATAGGATAAAATGTTTTTATACAATGGAGGTGGAGGAGAAAATATTTATAAAGACGGGCAACATGCGTCTCCACATGCATATCTATAGTCTGGGGTTTTGGCCGCCGCCCCAAAACGCGCTAGTCCACGTCAAGAGTCGATCGGCGGGCTGGCTTGTCACCGTTTCACATCCGAGCGAGGCGCATCGCCGGCTCCCATCCGTTTTCCTTTCGATAATTTCAATCACTCACTCGACTTTTTTCAAGGTCTTTTTCATCTTTTCCTCGCGTGCTTGTTTGTTATCTGTGTCTTGCCAATATTTAGGCTTGGACGGAATCTACCACTTTCTTAAGGCTGCATTCTTAAATAACCCGACTCGTCGACTACGCCTCGTGATGCGACAAGGTCAGCGTTGACATTTCATTACAAAGCTAGCTCGGATAATGACCTTTCAATGGTGGGATGTCCTGTAACTTGTAAGAGACTACTTTCTCTCGTGTCATCTTTTCGGTTGCTTTGTTTTTCTTTCATTAAGTATACTGGGAATGCCTCACCACTTTTGTTAGTTTGTTAGCTAAGGCAGTATGCACCCCGAATGATGTTTTTCGGTTACTTTATTTTTCTTTCGTTGAGTGTACGGGAATGCCTCGACATTTTTGTTAGCTAGGCATTATGCACCTCGAATGATGTTTTTTGGTTGGTTCATTTTTCTTTCGTGAAGTATATGGGGAATGCCCCAACACTTTTGTTAGCTAGACATTATGCATCCCGAATGAGGTTATCTCTGACTAGTAAGGGATTTGATTTAAAATAGTATTGAGGTTTTCTTAAAAAGAGAGGAAAAAAACATTTCATTACAATTTCCACATATTCGAGAGGGTCGTTAGTCGTTAAAATATGGAACAATCGGACAACCTTAGAAAAGAAAGAAAACTCTTGGATGAAGTTGGCCTACTCCTTCCCAGCTTCCACGCTTATCTCCAGAACTCTACTTGGGCCGTGGAGAGCCTTGTCTTTTCATTGTCATTGTCTTTGTCTTCCTTCAATCAGGTTCCCATCATGGCAGAAAAAGCTGAATCCACAGGCTCAAACGTTCGGCGAATTGCCACAGCTTCATCCGATAATTTCCATGATGTTTTCCATTCTGAATCAGATGGTAATTTCCCATTCTTTCATTTTTTGATCTTATACCAACATTTAGGCTGGATGAATTCTCGTCCTGATAGTTAATTTTTTGTTGTTGTTGCATATTTGGAATCATAATTCTTGAGGTGGGTGGGAGAAGTGCTGGCAGAAAGGGTTGACGCCGTGGGACTTGGGGCAGCCTACCCCGATACTTGTGCATCTTCACAAGACAGGTTCCCTTCCTAATGGGATGGCTTTGATCCCTGGTTGTGGCAGTGTGAGTAAATCTCTAAACTTTCCGTATCTGATTTTCCATTTCCCTTCAATATGAATATGTTGTTTTTAGCTGTTGGCAATCTTGCCTTCTTCGATTTGTACTTCATTAATTGCGTTGCTTGGTTGACGAGGAAGATGTAATTGTATCGAACTTTTGGTTGGACATGAATCTAAATTTTTGTCTTGTGATGAAGCCGGATAGCTTGGTCGGTCGGGTCGAGCTGAGGATACGTCCTACATCACCGACTTAAAAAGTGTTGGAATTGAATGAAATCATCTAAAAAGCTCGGTGATATGGGACAGGTATTTGTGAAAGCTACGTGGCTTGCTTTTGTGGCACCTATGGGTCGAAGTCATGTCATTTATGTTCAAAAGGCTCTCAACAGGCTTGAGAATTATGCAGACCAGCCATTTGAGGTCATAGGCAAGCCTTAGGGCCGGTATGCGCTTAGTGCTTACTCTAGGATATCTTCCATTCTACGGACAAGCATGATGAACTGTCAAGACCCTATTGTCCGAGGCCTCTAGTAAGCTCTAGGCTCGGCGATGACTTGGTCCAAACACGTGGCTTTTACTGTTACGTAGTTATAGAGCAGGTCTCAACTACTTATACCATGGCTGAGATCATAGGGTGACTTTCCCTCTTTCTGCCCACATTGGTCTAATTCACACCATGACCTATACAAGCTCATGCCATTGTTGTTTCTTAGGTACGAAACTCTTTACATACTGAAGCAATTCAACTCTCTATCTCAAAAAGTGTTGGAATTGAATGAAATCGTCTAAAAAGCTTGGTGATATGGGACATGTTTTTGTGACAGCTACGTGGCTTGCTTTTGTGGCACCTATGGGTCGAGGTCATGTTCTTGTCCACTTGTCCTGCAGGGTCTCCTTGTCAAAGACTCTTGCTTTTAATGTCACACGTCTTTAGTCTGCTTGGGCTAATGTTTTTCTTCTGTCAGAGCCTTCTCAGACTCCTTTTTTTAGCTTTGTTGCTTCTTCACCCTGGTGAACTGACGATCTCGCTTTAACTATTCACATAAAGTGTTCGACCGTGTTTCAATGAAATTGGAGTAAAGCTTTCCTGATTGAATGCCACATACGAAGGCTGCAATGAGGAAGGTGTTCGTATTAGAGCTTAGATACGTGCAATACAAATAGAAGGTGAGAGGCCTGGAGTTTCCTTTTTGGGAAGCCCCTTTGGCACTCAAGTCTGCTCGGGGTAGGAGATTTATAATAAGCGCTGAGTACTTGCCAAATAAGTGTCTCATTAGTATAGTAAGAAGTGGCATACTTTGTATGAAGAATTATTGAAATATTATACAATCACAGGTCGGTGAGGGTGTGATTACTCCTGCTGAATATATAGGATCAAGAGGTCAGCAGGTCAAGCCACCTGCTTGAATATATATAAACCGATAATAGTTATAATACTTAGTAATTAATGTTTAGTATTATTAAATCTGATGTACAAATTAGGAAGCTGAACAGTTTCTACTTTTCTACTTATCAATGTAACCACCCTAAAAAGGTATCTAGGTAGTTAATGTAGTTACTTTATGCTTTATGCTTTTAGCATGCTTAGCACTTTTGTATTCTCCTATATATACTAACCTTAAGAGGTTATGTTTAATAACAAGAGTTACATTTTTCTCTTATCTTCTTCTTCTTATCTTTCCTTTCTAGTTCTTCTTCTCAATATCTTTAAAGTTCTATATGGTATCGTAGACTGATTTTTCAGAAAAATTCGATCCGACCTTAAAAAAAAAAAAAAAAATTTCTTTCCTCATCTTTTCCGATTTTCAAAATGACTGATTCGAATTCCTACTCCCACTCCTTCTGCTATTTCTCTCAGTGTAAATGGAGTTGATAATCCATCTCTCCAAATCACATCAAAGAAACTCTATGGACCTAATTATGTCCAGTGGGCACAATCTGTGCGTGTCTATGTCACTGGAAGAGGTAAACTTGGTTACCTAACTGGAACCATTAAACCCCCAGCCGATAAAGAATCTCAAGAATATGCTGTCTGGGAGACAGAAAATGCTATAGTTGTATCTTGGCTCATCAACTCTATGATTGATGATATCAGTCAAGTTCATCTCTTTACTACTTCTGCAAAGGATATCTGGGATAAAATAGCCAAAAATTATTCTGACCAAGGCAATTATGCTACTGTTTTTGGTCTGAGAACCTCTTTAAAGGAAACCAAACAGGGTGCACTTAATGTCACCCAATACTTCAACACCCTCAACAAGCTATGGCAGGAATGTGACCAACTTACAACAAGGCAGTGGAAATGCACTGAGGATAGTGATATCTATGCAAAACTTGTTGAAGAAGAAAGGGTCTTTGACTTCTTGTACGGTCTAAATCCCAACTATGATGCTGCAAGGGAAAGGATTCTGGCTCAAACTCCATTTCCTTCAATTCAGGATGCTTTTTCTGCTGTGAGAAAGGAGGAAAGTAGAAGGGGAGTTATGGGTGTAAGCAATGGTATATTGCCAACTCCAGGTGGAAACCACTCTGCACTCAAAGTTGCTGAATCTGATGCAGCAAATGTTGGGTATAACAGAGGCAACAACAAGAAAAATGAGCAATAGGCCAACCTACTTTGTGACTATTGCAAAAAAAAGGGTCATCTCAAGGAGAAGTGCTGGAATCTTCATGGAAAACCCCATCATCTTATGAAGAACCGGGCTGAAGGAAGTGGAAGTGATCAAAAAAGGGCATACAATGCTACAGAACATGCCATGGGGTTCACAAAGGAGCAGATGTAAACTCTGGCTTTAATGTTTGACAAACGTATTCCACCTGGTTCTGAATCAACTGTAGGGGCAACTGCTCATGGTAATCGGGCCTTGGATTGTAGACTCGGGGCATCAAGCCCACATGACAGTGATCTCTCCTTTTCCATTCTTTTTAATAATAGTAATAATGAGCACTATGTTACTATTGCAGATGGTTCTTCTTCCAAAGTGGTTGGTGTAGGTCGATTAGAATCCTACCAAACCTCACCCTAAATTTCATTCTTTATGTCCCAAAACTTGATTGTAACCTATTCTCTGTCAGCCAGTTCTGCAATGATAGGAAATGTGTTGCTAACTTTTATTCAACTCATTGTGAGTTTCAGGATCTGGGGTCACACATGAAGATTGGCAAGTGCTAGGAAATCGAGGGTCTCAGATCTCATCCATAGTGACTATCCTAAGAATGCAAGTGCTCTTAATGTTAGCTTGAATTCTAAATGTAATAGGATAATGTTGTTACATTTTAGATTAGGACATCCTAATTTTCCTACCTAAAAAAGGATGTATCCTTCCTTGTGTTTCTCGATATTTGTATTGAAAGTTTGAAGTGTGAAAATTGTATCTTGGGCAAACAAACTAGAAGCTGTCTTTAAAACCTGTCTCTTATAAGGCATCCAAGCCTTTTATGCTTATTCACTCTGATGTCTGGGGACCATCCAGAACATCCAACATTATTCATAAACCCTGGTTTATCTCATTCATTGATGATCACACTAGACTCACCTGGGTCTACTTTATGAAACATAAATCTGAAGTTCCTACTCTATTTGAAAATTTCTATAACATGATAGAAACTCAATTCCAGACTAAAATACAATTCCTCAGATCAGACAATGGAACAGAATACCTAAACTCCTGCCTTAATCCCTTTGTCACCAAGAAAGGTATAATCCACCAAACTTCCTGCACCAACACACCCCAACAAAATGGGGTAGCAGAAAGGAAAAACCGCCATCTTTTGGAAGTTGCTAGAACCCTACTTTATACCTATAATGTCCCTTACTACTACTGGAATGAGGCTGTTCTGACAGCCACTTTTTTAATCAACCGGATGCCATCCAGAATACTGAAATTCAGTACCCCTATTGATGCTCTAAACTCCATATTCCCTAACTCAAAACTTGTATCCACCTTACCTCTCGAAAATCTTTGGATGTCTGACCTTTGTACATAACCATGCCCCCACTAAAACCAAACTGGATCCTAGAGCTATAAAAACTATATTTGTTGGTTATTCTGCTACTCAAAAGGGGTACAAATGCTTTGACCCAAACACTCATAAATTTTATGTATCTAGTGATGTTACCTTCTTTGAAGATCAACCTTTTTACCACACAAAACCTGACAACAATGATGATCAATACTTGTTTCTGTATGACCCTACTACTCTGCCCATTCCTAATCACAGTTCACCTTCTATAACCATATCTGAACCTTCTCCTAAAACCATTCATGAGAAAAATACTGATGACCCTGTGATCTCACCATCTCCTACCTCACATTCTCCTATCCACACTCTTGCTGAGGAGGAGCCTACCAACTCACCTAGTCCTACTCCCATAATCTATACTAGACAAAAGAAAACCAGTCAGTCTCTTCCTCATACCCCTGTTCCTCCTACTGAATCTGAACTTATCCATGAGCAACATAACCTTGATCTTGAACCTAATTCTGATTTACCCATTGCCTTGAGGAAAAGTACTAGAGAATGTACTAAACATCCTATTAATAGGTATGTGTCATATGGTAAAGTGTCTAGCAAACAGAGGACGTTTTTAGCCAACTTAGATGCTTCTCAAACTCCTAACACCATCTATCAGGCCCTAAATCACCCACAATGGAAGAAGGCTGTTTTGGAAGAATTGGATGCATTGGAAAAGAATCACACCTGGGATGACATACCTACTCCTAAAGGGGTCAAACCTGTAGGGTGTAGGTGGTTGTTTAACATTAAACACAATCCAGATGGAACTATAAACAGGTACAAAGCAAGACTTGTGGCTAAGGGATTTACACAATCTTTGGGGATTGACTATAATGAGACTTTTGCCCCTGTAGCAAAGCTCAACTCAGTCAGAATTATTATATCAATTGCAGCAACAAAGAATTGGCCTCTCCATCGACTTGACATAAAGAATGCCTTTCGAATGGGGAACTACAAGAGAGGAGGTGTATGCAAAGACCCTCCCGGATTTGTATCAACACCCAACCATGTCCTAAAACTGAATAAATCCATTTATGGACTAAAACAGTCACCTAGAGCATGGTTTAGCAGGTTCACTCAAGCTATGAAACTTGCTAAGTATATACAGGGACATGGAGACCACACTATGTTCTATCAACATTCAGAAACAGGGGACCTCACCATCTTGATAGTGTATGTGGATGATATTGTTATCACTGGAAGTTCAGACACAGAAATTGCTAAACTCAAAACCTTCTTACACCAACAATTTGATGTAAAAGACCTTGGACCTCTCAAATACTTTTTAGGCATAGAAGTTGCTCGATCTTCAAGTGGTATTTTGCTCACTCAGAGGAAGTATACCCTGGATTTGCTCTCTGACTATGGGTTACTGGGGTGTAAACCTGCTGATACCCCAGTTGATTGTGCTATCAAATTTGGAAAAGATGATGATGGTGGAGACTATAATCTTGAAAACTATCAGAGGCTTGTAGGAAGACTGATCTACCTCTCACACACAAGGCCAGACATCTCATTTGCTGTGAGCCAACTGAGTCGATTCATGCACTCACCTAAGGTAATCCACTATAATGTCGCATTAAGACTCCTAAGGTTTCGAAAGGATGTCCAGGAAGGGTATCTGTTTAAAGCTCAAGGTAACACAAAATTGAAGGGTATGTTGATCGATCAATGTGGCGGGGATAAAGTGGAAGGAAAATCAACCTCAGGGTGGTGTATCTTTATATTTGGAAACCTTGTTTCTTGGAGAAGCAAGAAACAACCGGGCCAGGCTGAAATACAAACAGCTGGCGTAATTGTGAGTTGTTGCCTTAGGTATCTGTGAGCTATTGTGGATTCAGAAAATCATGGCAGAACTGAGAATTCATGTATCCAAACCTATGTGTTTATATAGTGATAGTAAAGCTGCTATTGATATATCTAAAAATCCATTCAACATGATAGATTGAACACATTGAAGTTGATAGACATTTCATTAAGAAAAAGTCACTAATGGAAGCATTAATCTATCTCATGTCAAGTCCAAGCTTGAGTAGTCGATATCTTCACCAAAGGGCTTCCTAAAACTAATTTTCAAAGCTGTGTGGACAAGTTGGGACTCTGGACATCTACCTATCGACTTGAGGAGGAGTATTGAAATATTATACAATCAATAGAGGTCGATTACCTCTTGAATATATAGGATCAAGAGGAGGTCACAGAGATTCGGCAGGTCGATTACCTCTTGAATATATATAAACCGATAATAGTTATAATACTTAGTAATTAATGTTTAGTATTATTAAATCTGATGTACAAATTAGGAAGCTGAACAGTTTCTACTTTTCTACTTATCAATGTAACCACCCTAAAAAGGTATCTAGGTAGTTAATGTAGTTACTTTATGCTTTATGCTTTTAGCATGCTTAGCACTTTTGTATTCTCCTATATATACTAACCTTAAGAGGTTATGTTTAATAACAAGAGTTACATTTTTCTCTTATCTTCTTCTTCTTATCTTTCCTTTCTAGTTCTTCTTCTCAATATCTTTAAAGTTCTATAAGAATACTGTTAGTTGGCTGAGCTGGAGGACCTGCTCGCCGCTCGGCTACTTCAAGGGATCGACACCTGGCGATAAAGATGGCTTGTGGCCAAACAGAGGTCGGCTCTTGGCCGTTAGTTCTTTAGTTCGAAGTGGTTGTTCATGTGACTTGGATTGGTGATCTGTCACGTATCATTTTGCCACATGGCATCAGGTGGCCATATTTTTAAGGACTGGAGGAAAAGAATGTAAAACATGTAAACTTAGCAAGTTGACCACTGGTTGTAAATCTTGCAAACATACCGTAAATAAATTGTGTTTGACCCTAGGAAAAGGGTAGCTTGATCTTTATAGCTGCTAAAATCACGTAAGTCCGACTCCATTTTGTTTTGTCTTATTTGTTTTTGTGACCTTTGAAGCTCAATTCGTGTGAGAATGTAAGTGAAGGTTTCTTATATTTGATCTAGAGTCAAACTATTTCATTTCCAAGAAAATGTGTGGCATTATACTGGTATCTCTTGACTTGGTTTGCATATTTTTTAATTACTTGGAAGCTGGTCTTAAGCTTGAATATCTTCCTTCTGAATTTCCTTTTCTCACAGTGTGCTTTAACACGTGGCAGGGTTATGATGTAATGGCAATTGCATGCCCTGAGCGCCATGTTGTCGGCCTGGATCTATCTGAGGATGCCCTTAATAAAGCTGCAGAGGTACTATAGTTGGTTTAAATGATCGAGATGTTTGATTTTTACTCAATGAAATCATCATTTTTAGCAATTTCCTTGACTTTTTTCTTTAAACCTTTTCATTTGGTTTCTAAAATGTCAAGGTAGTTATCATCCTCGTCACCCAATGCGGATTATTGTACTTTTGTGAAAGCCGACTTCTTCAAATGGTGCCCAACTGAGTCGTTTGATCTCATTTTTGACTACACGTGAGTTTTCAACGTTTATCGTGAATTTAAGTAATCCTCATATCTGAAAAAGCCTTGTTCTTTATCCCTTAACTTTGTAGATGAACTGCATATGCAGCTTCTTTTGTGCCATAGAACCATCTCTGAGATCAGCTTGGGCCATCAAAGCCTGTGATCTTTTGAAATCAGATGGAGAGCTTTTGACTCTAATCTTTCCGGTTAGTGTACTGACTCGTGACTAATTTTTCCAGAGAGTTCATGTTTAATCTATAAATAGAATGTAACTAGTCGTTTTTTCTTGCAGATAAGTGATCACGAAGGGGGACCACCGTATAAAGTATCCGTTACTGAGTAAGCCTGTTCATCCCATATAAATGAAAAATTGCTTTAATAATAATAATATTTGTGTCTGTTATTGTTCTTTTCGTGTTTTGTTGGGGCAGTTATGAAGAAGTATTGCACCCTTTAGGGTTTAAAGCCATAACTATCAAGGACAATGATCTAGCCATCAAACCTCGTAAGGTAACGATGCCCCACGAAGTCTATATATTAGAAAAAACTTGTCATGTTGGGAATGTTTGGAGCATTCATACATACTACCAGTGTCTGAAATGCCGATGATAATTAATTAAGACAAAGAATATAATGTCTATTTTCTTGCAGGGAAGAGAGAAGATTGCAAGGTGGAAACGGTGTCCCTCGGTGTCGTCTTTGTAAGACCCCCTGCAGTTCCTGTAGAATTCTTTTCTTAAAGAATCATTTCTGAGAATTGAAATCTGGGAAAAGAATGGGATTTTCAAGTAACCAAAACCATGCTTTAGTTGAGAGAAAACTGAAAATCTTTTCTTTTCTTTTCTCACAATTCTTTCTGTGTACCAAACATTTCCTATAGGGAGGTATCAACAGTTCAATTTAGATGTCATGGCATGGCACTGTCAATTTTTATTATGTAACCCTTAAGAGTCCCAAGACATATTGCATTATATTGGGAATTTAATGTATTGACAGACTTTTCTTAAACTCGGCTTAATAAGCTCGAACTCAAACTCGATTTGAGTCAAACATTAAATTAGCGACACCCAACCAATGTAATATTCAACCCGACTACTCGCGAGAATGCGAGAATCGGCATCATATTTTTAGGGTGGCGGTTCTATCGGCATCATATTTTTGCTATTGACACCACGATTATTTCAGCCACTTAAAAATTTACTTTTGGCATCACCATAATATTTTTATTATTTTTACAAGAATATAACGTTTGTGAAATACAGATGGTTTTTTCAAGTATGCATGTCACTGGAAAAAAAAAACGTCAGTGGCCCAAAAGAAAAGGCCTGTTGATAGAGCTGGGTGGGGAGGCAATAATAGTTATCAGGTCAGAGAGAGGCCTGACCACTGATATTATAGTTATAAATGTATCATTGGTGAAAAACGTCAATCACATCGATGTTTTTAGCGAAATAGAACATCAATAGTAGTGACACGCGTACTGTGGTGTTGAAAAGTAATTTGATGGATAAAGAAATGAAGAAAAAATGTGTCAATAGTAAAAATATGGTGTTGATTAAAAGCTCTCTGTAATTATACATGCATATGCACTAGTATGTTTATATTTGTTAGCAATGTAATTAATCTAACAAATTTCAAAGGTTTTTTTTTTTTTCATATTGCATCGTTTATTTTCGATAATCAATCAAATATTTTTGCAACCTAAATAATTTCTTTCTGGTTAATAAAATAACTTGTTTCACATTAAACAATTTAGTTTGACACTTTCATCATTATGTGACAATTTAATAATATTTTCAAATTAAGTTTCAACTCCTATTAAACTCAGTTTCAAAAAAAAAAAAAAAAAAAAAAAATCTCCTATTAAACAAAGTTTCAAAAAAAAAAAAAAAAAAAAAAAAAAATCTCCTATTAAACTCAATGCAAAAAAACGAGCTCAACCCAATTTTTGGGTGGGCCTCAAATTTTAAAATCTTCCATAAGGCTCGGCATGAGCTTGAACAAGAGTTTGAATGTTCAAACTCAAAATTTAATATATCTAACTTGTGTAATATAACCCTTAATGAAGAAAATAAAAGATATTTATATGCTATAAAATAGAAATAGAATGAACAAACACAACTATACCAGTAAATAGCATACATTTCTCGGCCCAAGATTTTTTTTTTTGTCGGCCAATAAGTTTCTTGGGGTGTTTTTACTTAGTCATTCATTTAAGCCTGATATGAAGAAATTTTTTTTTGGTCATTCATTTAAGCCTGATATGAAGAAATTTTTTTTTTGTGTCGGCCAATAAGTTTATGGGGTACTTATATTTTTATTGAAGCCTGATTTCTGCAAGTGAAGAACATATTTGCCACATACGGAAACGAAATAGCATACCTTTCCCGCCCCTGTATCAAGAAATTTTTTTTTTTTTCCCGTCCCCGTTTCAAAATATTTTTTGTCAGCCAATAGACGGAGGTTTCGTGAGGTGTTTTTCCTAATTTCTGAACGTTTATGTTAGTGGTGCAGCCGGAGAAGAATCTTGGCTTGAGACGAGAATCTTGGCTTGAGGCGAGAACTTAAGGCAAATTAAGGGAGGAATCATTTTATCGAGCCAAGAATTTCTGGCAATTTTTTAAAAGACAGATAAATTTTTTATCTTTTTGTTATTCACCGAAAGTAGTGATATAGGATCCGTTAGGTGCTATCATAAGTTTCAGTAGTTCACGTCAATTGATTTAATTATGTAAAAGATATTTGGTGGTCATAACTGTGGTATTTCATTTTATGTGTGTATATATACGTGTAAATATTGATTTTAATGATTGAAAATTGATATACGTACACACAATTACTCACGTAACATGTGTCCATTGTGTCCATTGAATTTAATAGTCAGAGACCACTATAAAATTTATCATACAGGCTGTATACTTGCATCTGTTTCGGGTGGTGGGCAGAACTGTGGTACTGTCACTTTTATACTTAGTTTTTCTGCTCATTAGGCTTTAGCTATTAAGCACTTGATATAACCAACATTGAGGTTATAATAATAGGAAGTTGATTAACGAAGCAATAATAATTAGTAATATTTAAATGTAATAGAATTGATTTTGATTGATTCATATGATTGTACAATAGAACTATATATATATATATATATATATATATATATATATATATATATATATATATATAGTCTAAGTACAATGTAAACACAATAAATATTACATATTATGTAAAATCTTCTAGAAAACACAATAAACTAGCCTATATAAACCCGTGCATCATGCACGGTATGAGAAATTACAAAGATGTGTAAAAATGAAACAATGTGTCACAAAATAAAATAAAGATAGTACTACAAATTGTACAATTAATTCATGAATTTTGCCTCAATGTCAAATCTTAATTTTGTTTTTCCATCTAATATAAGTTTTAAGAAAATTTGACACCCAACATACAAAAAGGGGAAAGAAAGCACATTTATGCTCATGTCAATCTAAAAATTAAAAATATAGTATCATAGGACACGTTTTTAAACTTAAATAGTTGAGAATGACGATTCATTACACGCAGCATTACATTTTTGTATATGTGTCACTACACGTGTCACTACATGATTGTCTTCTCAACCATTTTAGACTAAAACATGTCATTTACACCATTTTAGACTAAAACATGTCATTTACAACCTTTAACCTAAAAATTATTGTGTAATGTCACGCTATATATCATACAATCGATATCCCACATCCAGTGGCGGATCCGTAATTACTTTTTTAGGTTGGGCCAAATTAAAAACCAAAAAGGTGATAAAAAGAGTCCATAATGCGTTTTGAACCCATGGACTTAGGATAAATTACAAAGCCTTCCAACCAGTTAACTAATCGAATAATTATGTTAGAATTTTTTCGAAATAATATACATACAAAGTTATAATATTATAAGAGGGTATATTAGTAATTTCGCATCGAAAATTTGAGTGGGTCTATGCACCCCACCCCCGCCCACATTTACCCTACATCTCATTCACCACATACCCACTTAAATTGCAAACATTTACATAAATGACTTCAGTATAACAACAATGTTTCAAATAACACACATGCAAACGCCAATCCAAGATTTCAAGCTCACAATGTGGAGCAACAATTTACTCACATTATGATTTTATTAAAAAGGTTAAATCTTATGTATAAAAGTTTAAAATATAAATATACAATAAAATTTGATTTAAAATATTATGATCATGGCACTGTCAATTTTTATTATGTAACCCTTAAGAGTCCCAAGACATATTGCATTATATTGGGAATTTAATGTATTGACAGACTTTTCTTAAACTCGGCTTAATAAGCTCGAACTCAAACTCGATTTGAGTCAAACATTAAATTAGCGACACCCAACCAATGTAATATTCAACCCGACTACTCGTGAGAATGCTCGAATGCATATTTATATGTAAAATATAAGAGAAAAAAATTAGAGTATATTTAGGTGGCGGTTCTATCGGCATCATATTTTTGCTATTGGCACCACGATTATTTCAGCCACTTAAAAATTTACTTTTGGCATCATCATAATATTTTTATTATTTTTGTGCAACATAACGTTTTTGTCACAGATGGTTTTTTTCAAGTATGCATGTCACTGAAAAAAAAAAACGTCAGTGGCCCAAAAAAAAGCGCCCGCTGATAGAAAGTGGGTGGGAGGCAATAATAGTTATCAGGTCGAGAGAGAGCGCACTGCATCGATATTATAGGGTTATAAAATGTATCGTTAAAAAAACGTCAATCACATTAATGGTTTTAGCGAAATAGAACGTCAATAGTAGTGGCACGCGTACTGTGGTGTTGAAAAGTAATTTGATGGATAAAGAAATGAAGAAAAAATGTGTCAATAATAAAAATATGATGTTGATAAAAGCTGTCATGTAATTATACATGCATATGCACTAGTATGTTTATATTTGTTAGCAATGTAATTAATCTAACAAATTTCAAAGGTTTTTTTTTTGTTTTTGTTTTTTTTTTTTTAGGTTATTGCATCGTTTATTTTCGATAATCAATCAAATATTTTTGTAACCTAAATAATTTCTTTCTCGTTAATAAAATAACTTGTTTCACATTAAACAATTTAGTTTGACACTTTCATCATTATGTGACAATTTAATAATATTTTCAAATTAAGTTTCAACTCCTATTAAACTCAGTTTCAAAAAAAATAAAAAATAAAAAAAATCTCCTATTAAACTCAATGCAAAAAAACGAGCTCAACCCAATTTTTGGGTGGGCCTCAAGTTTTTAAATCTTCCATAAGGCTCGGCTTGAGCTTGAACTCGAGTTTGAATGTTCAAACTCAAAATTTAATATATCTAACTTGTGTAATATAACCCTTAATGAAGAAAATAAAAGATATTTATATGCTATAAAATATAAATAGAATGAACAAACACAACTATACCAGTAAATAGCATACATTTCTCGGCCCAAGATTTTTTTTTTGTCGGCCAATAAGTTTCTTGGGGTGTTTTTACTTGGTCATTCATTTAAGCCTGATATCAAGAAATTTTTTTTGTGTCGGCCAATAAGTTTCTTTGGGTACTTATATTTTTATTGAAGCCTGATTTCTGTAAGTGAAGAACATATTTGCCACATACGGAAACGAAATAGCATACCTTTCCCGCCCCTGTATCAAGAATTTTTTTTTTCTTTTTTCGTCCCCGTTTCAAAATATTTTTTGTCAGCCAATAGACGGAGGTTTCGTGAGGTGTTTTTCCTAATTTCTGAACGTTTATGTTAGTGGTGCAGCCGGAGAAGAATCTTGGCTTGAGACGAGAATCTTGGCTTGAGGCGAGAACTTAAGGCAAATTAAGGGAGGAATCACTTTATCGAGCCGAGAATTTCTGGCAATTTTTTAAAAGACAGATAATTTTTTTATCTTTTTGTTATTCACCGAAAGTAGTGATATAGGATCCGTTGGTGCTATCATAAGTTTCAGTATTTCACGTCAATTGATTTAATTATGTAAAAGATATTTGGTGGTCATAACTGTGGTATTTCATTTTATGTGTGTATATATACGTGTAAATATTGATTTTAATGGTTGAAAATTGATATACGTACACACAATTACTCACGTAACATGTGTCCATTGTGTCCATTGAATTTAGTAGTCAGAGACCACTATAAAATTTGTCATACAGGTACTTGCATCTGTTTCGGGTGGTGGGCAGAACTGTGGTACTGTCACTTTTATACTTAGTTTTTCTGCTCATTAGGCTTTAGCTATTAAGCACTTGATATAACCAACATTGAGGCTATAATAATAGGAAGTTGATTAACGAAGCAATAATAATTAGTAATATTTAAATGTAATAGAATTGATTTTGATTGATTCATATGATTGTACAATAGAACTATATATATATATATATAGTCTAAGTACAATGTAAACACAATAAATACTACATATTATGTAAAATCTTCTAGAAAACACAATAAATACTAAATATTATGTAAAATGATCTAGGTTTTCTAGAGTATTCTCAACAAACACAAACCGGGCTAGCTCCCACTAACGTTAGGTAGGGCTGGTTATCGAAATGAAAATAATCAAGAAAGGAAATTTATAAGATATGAAAAGCTAAAGAAACAGCTGATTACAAGATAATACATAACTCACATTTTATCGTAATGCTTCAAATTATATTATCTCGCCAAAAAAGTTTTATCACACCGAAAAAAAAATAAAAAAAAAGGTCATCGTTCATTCTAGTCAAGATAAACGCGTACCACCTGCCCTAAGTACAAGGATAAAAAAACATTCAGAAGAACTTACAAAAAATCATCGTTCATTCTAATCAAGATAAACGAAGACTACCTACCCAAAGTACAAGGGTAAGAAAGCATTCTGTAAGAATTTAGAAACGAGATAGTATAAACAAGGGAGCCCATGTTTGCAGCGTTTATGCCTGCAAAGATGAAACATTCTCATTCGCCTGCAATGACATCAAAGGCAATGAAAGACAATTAATAGCGACGGGAAAGCAATTAATCATAAATTAAATCAAATATCATAAATGAAATAGCCTAACATAAAGTTTCAAAACGTTAAAGAAACGAAAGTGTATACATATGGACTAATGTTATGGCAAAGGCTTCCCATCTAATATACAGCTCTAATTTAAAGCTAATTAGAGCAACCATACTAGCCTCTTTGTTATGGCAAAAAGGCTTCCCGTCTAATATACTGCTCTAATTTAAAGCCAATTAGAGCAACCGTGCTAGCCACTTTGTTCAAGGGCATCTAAATCCCAGCTACCAATGTAAAAATAAAATAAAATATTCTCATGACCCACCTGCTAAAATGTTAAAAAAAAAAGTTGTCTGAATGAGACGTAATGAGTTTAAAATGAGACGTAATGAGTTTAAAAAGAATGTATATGTTGAGAAAGCCGTTCTTCTGTGCTCTACTTTACGGAAGTTACTAATAGAGAATATAAAAGATATTGTATTGATTGATAAAACTGATAAAACATTACAATATTTATAAACTTATTAATGATAGAGATCTATTCAAATAGAACTCTATCTAAACCAAATAATCTATCCTAACGACTTTATCATAATTGAAATTCAAATAATACTATTTAAACAAACTCCTAACTCAATCTTGTCATTATCTCTAACACGCTCCTGCAATCCCATGTTAATGCAATGAACATGGAGATTGACTCGTAATGAATGCATATTGTTTCTTTCACATGGTGCCTGCAACAACTTTCTCCATATCAATCGGCAACAACTGCTTCACTTCAACCTGTTATTGTTTGAATATGTAATGGATGACTCAAATTGTTTAAGTAGTCATAGAAGAAGTGATAGAGATGAAGAAATATTTAGATGGAAAGTCAGACCCTGGAGAAAGAAGAAATAGAAGAATTTATAGATTATGATAGAGCAAATCAAGTAAATGGAACTATAATTGTCAATGAAATGAGTGAATTGAGAAAGATAATTGATTTCAATTACCGGAAAGAAATAAGAAAATATATGTGGAGTGTTTGAAAGCAACATAATTGAGGAACCAGGATCAGCCAAATTAGAAAAGGAAAATGTGGGTTTGGGAGATAAGAATGACAAGAGAACAATTTATTTGATAATAAAAAAAATTAAACGTAAAATTGAAAGAAATCCTAATATAGATAGACAATCTTCAAAGAAGACAAGAAATTTATTTAGAATAACAATAAATCAACCGTAAAAAAAAAAGATTTCAGTGTAAGAGAGGATGAGATATTGTGATGGACTATCATCATTTAATTAAGTGATTGTCTCGTCAAGGTTTGGTTTGTTTACGGAAATCATAATAGATGGAAATCAACGCAGAAAATTAAAGAACATGAAATAGGAGGAATAGAGAAGAGATAGAGGGAAAAAAAAATATTAATATTGTTTTAGATTAAAGAACATGAAATAGGAGAAATAGAGAAGAGATAGAGGGAAATAATTGTTTTAAATGGAAACCACGATGGAATGATTGGGAACAGGAGGAGACTTTGAAGAAGATTAGAAAAATAAAAGGAAATATAGGAGATTGGAAAAAGAAGAATAGAGAAGAACGATGTCGTCGGGTGAAACAACACGGGTGATGGTTCGTTTAGATTGCGGTAACGAACCTCATCCAAACAAATATTTATAGAACATTACAATATTTATAGGAATATAGGAGATTGAAAAGAAGAATAGAGAAGAACGATGTCGTCGGGTGAAACAACACGGGTGAGGGTTCGTTTAGATAGCGGTAACGAACCCCACCCAAACGAATATTTTTACTATTGATCAGGATCTAAAAGACGTTAGTTAGAGAGTTTCGATACCATAATAAAGAAATATAAAAATGATTGTATTGATTGATAAAACTGATCGAACATTATAATATTTATAGGAAATATAGGAGATTGGGAAAAGAAGAATAGAGAAGAACGATGTCGTCGGGTGAAACAACACAGGTGAGGGTTCGTTTAGATTGCGGTAACGAACCCCACCCAAGCGAATATTTTTATTATTGATCAGGATCTAAAAGACGTTAGTTAGAGAGTTTCGATACCATAATAAAGAAATATAAAAAAGATTGTATTGATTGATAAAACTGATAGAACATTACACTATTTATAGATTTATAGAGATCTATTCAAATAGAACTCTATCTAAACCAAATAATCTATCATAACGACTTTATCATAATTGAAATTCAAACAATACTATTTAAACAAACTCGTAACTCAATCTTGTCATTATATCTAACAGTTACATGGATGGGTGAAGAAAAAGACGTGAAATTCAACATAGTTGGTTGCATCTCATTTAATTGTTGTTACAACTATCGCAAATTAAACATAGTATATCTCACTTGAAATTGATGAATTCTAGTTCACTACATTTCAGGAAACGCACTAATATTTTCTTTGAGTTTAATCCAACATTTTGTCATCTAAGTTCTATACAAAATAACACTACTAATAATTCAAGATTTATGCGTCATATGTGAACAAATATTCAAGAATATCGACGTGCATCGTTAAAGTATCCCACATTGAATATTTGTAATTGTTTCACAAACCATGTTAAGAAAAGCACTTTTCTCGTCTCATATCATGTTTTGAGGTTGATGTCCCGACTCTTATATGAGTTTGAGCTAATTTAACCGCCTGCCACTTTGGTCGCTTTGATCTACCCTAATTCGCCCGGAGCTCGCCTATCGCCTAATCAACGGCTCGATGCCTAAGCGCGCTTTAACAAGCTTAGAATCTAAACAAAAATCATGTCAATTGTCAAGTCAACGTACATGTAACGCCTCCAGACCCCGAGCCTGATTGCGCTAAATGAGTCATAAATGGTCCGGTCAACTGCTTAGACCGTCGTCCTCGCTTGGTCTAAAAGGGCTAACCCAAGTTGACAAGACATTTATGTCTCACACTTATAAGCAACTAGCGTCCTCGCCAGGATTTGTCCCAGACTCGTCTCTCCTAGAGGACTCTAGAGGTGCCCGGCACTAAGTTCCGCCCGGTAGTTGGCTCTGATACCAAATGTAACGCCCCAAGACCCCGAGCTGACAAGACCTTTATGTCTCACACTTATAAGCAACTAGCGTCCTCGCCAGGATTTGTCCCGGACTCTTCCTTACCAGAGGACTCTAGAGGTGCCCGGCACTAAGTTCCGCCCGGTAGTCGGTTCTGATACCAACTGTAACGCCCCAAGACCCTGAGCCTGGTTGCGCTAAAGGAGTCATAAATGGTCCGGTGAACTACTTAGACCGTTGTCCTCGCTTGGTCTAAAAGGGCTAACCAAATTTGACAAAACATTTATGTCTCATACTTATATGGTGGTGATGCGCTTCCCCTACTTCCAATGTTGGATATCACATTATTCTGTAACGCCCCAAGACCCCGGGCCTGGTAGCGCTAAATGACTCATAAATGGTCCGGTCAACTACTTAGACCGTCGTCCTCGCTTGGTCTAAAAGGGCTAACCCGAGTTGACAATACCTTTATGTCTCACATTTATATGTGGGTGAGCATTCTATTACTTTATCAATGTGGGACTTTACATTCTCCCCCCTTCTAAAGGACTGACGTCCTCGCCAGGACGGCCAAGGCTGTTCCCGGATCGTCCCTACCAGAGGTAACTAGAGGCCATCCTTACACCGTCTTCTTGTACGGTGCAGTGCATAGTTCCATCTCATAGTCAGCTCTGAATACCATTATATAACGCCCCTAGACCCCGGGCCTGGTAGTGCTAAATAAGTCATAAATGATCCGGTCAACTGCTTAGACCGTCGTCCTCGTTTGGTTTAAATGGGCTAACCTAAGTTGACAAGACCTTTATGTCTCACACTTATATGGTGGTGATGCGCTCCCACTTCCAATGTGGGATATCACATAATCCCCCCTTATAAGGGACTGGCGTCCTCGCCAGGACGGCCAAGACTTGTCCTAGTTTTGTCCTTACCAGAAGTAACTAGAGGCGACCGTTACACCATTTTTTATGGTGCCTTTACACCATCTCTTATGGTGCAGCGCATAGTTCCGTCTGATAGTCGGCTCTGAATACCATTCTGTAACGCCCCCAGACTCCAGGCTTGGTAGCGCTAAATGAGTCATAAATGGTTCAGTCAACTGCGCTTAGACCGTCGTCCTCACTTGGTCTAAAAGGGCTAACCCGAGTTGACAAGACCTTTATGTCTCACACTTATATAGGGGTGAGCATTCTATTACTTTACCAGTGTGGGACTTTACATTCTCCCCTTATAAAGGACTGGTATCCTTGCCAGGACGGCCAAGACTTTTCCCGTATCGTCTATACAAGAGGTAACTAGAGGCCATCCTTACACCGTCTTTTGTACGGTGCACCGCATAGTTCCGTCCTATAGTCGGCTTTGAATACCATTCTGTAACGCCCTAGACCCCATGTCTGATAGCGCTAAATGAGTCATAAATAATCCGTTTAACTGCTTAGACCGTCGTCCTCGTTTGGTCTAAAAGGGCTAACCCGAGTTGACAAGACCTTTATGTCTCACACTTATACGGTGGTGATGCGCTTCCCCCACTTCTAATATGGGATATCACAGTACATAACCAACAAATTGAGGTGAAGCAAGATCAACATAACGTGTATATTCAGGACCACCTTTCTCCAACTCGGCAATATAAATCACGTCATATGAAAAAGAGGAAGTTCTGAGACGGATCTCGAAGATAGACTCCATGGTAGTCCTTGATACATCCTTAAGGTATGGGTCTCGACCTATGATCTCTTTTCTCCAAAGGCTCATACCGGGCATATTTATAAATTGTACATATATGAATCATTCTTTCCATTTCTTGATAGAAGAAAGACTGTTTGCAAGAACTTTGAAGAACACTTTGATGTCATAGCGACTCCGGCATGAGCAAAATGAGCTCAGAGACCGACCACATTTCTTAAGGCTGAAAAGCCCGAAACGGGGGAATAATAAATTTATACCTATGATCCTGTAAGAAAATGACGAAACCGACCATGGTCCTAATCCCATTGGGGATGACCTGAGCAAGATCTAAATTATGGCGGGTCAAAGTATGATAGATGGCTGGAATAAGCGGAAGCCTAATACCGACAACAAGCTGTTGAGTATACACTGTGCAATAAACCTCAGGAGGGTCATCGGCTCTCTATTGAGGAAGAGGAAGAATAGGCACAAAAGTGTTGTCATGTACACTATACTTTTGGCATGCTCTCATCATCTTCTATATTGAGATAGAAGTAGGAATGTTAGACATTTCCATCAAGGGATCATGAGAAGACTTCTTATCAGACTCCGATCCCGACATGGAAGATGGAACAAAAATATCCCGACTAAGGGTGTCATCGGAAGAGGCATCTACGATAGATTGGCTATTCGATGCTATGATTCAATGAAAAGAAAGATGAAAATTACATGAAAAAGGGAGAAAAAAATGAGATGACTTGTTATGAATATCTAAGTTGAGTTTCTTTAAAAAGTTGGGAAGGAAACACAAATTTCTCTCAAACAATGGCTTTAAAAATCAGAATATTGCAAATATATGGACATGGAAATTCATCCTCCTTTATAGCAAACAAGGCCTAAAGGCTGAAGAGGCGTGTTTGTTCTTACTTCACCCAATCAACGGGATCTTCAAGCCATTTTTAGATATGACGCCTCGAGATAAGCAAATTGGCGCTTCGAATTTCAAAATGATATAGGTTGACGTACATCATACACCTCAGAAGCGGTTAACCTTCGGTCGCTCAGCTCGTGCTACGTCTCTTGTAAGCAGACCGAACTTATGATGACTATCATAACTTATGTATGATGGCATTTGACATAAGTGAGATCAGTTACCTCATGCATCACACAGAGTGATAAAGGCCATATTAGGATATAGGCCGACATGGGCTCAGCTCGATATCGCGCCTCAGTCAAAAGGTCTATCTTCAGCATGACGCATGTTGCTCTTATATTCACTCAACCGACATGACACATGTTGTCCTCTGTCCGGCATGGCGCAAGTCGCTCTTACATATGTATCGTATGACCGACATTACACATGATGTCTAAGGTCCCTTATTTCCGACATTGTGTAGGTTACTTCGATTGATTATATCTGATTTGGTGCAGTTCGTCTTTGGGCTCAGGCAGACGATACTTCCACAAAACGAGCAATCCAGACTTTATGTCATGAGTTATAACTGCCCGATAATGGCCTCATAACTGCTTCGAGAATTATGTTCCATTACTTCAGTACATGGTAAATGTCTTTGACCACTACATTACTGCGCAATAACCACCATCCCATGATGACACACTATATAAAGTATAAAGTATTCTCATCGTCATTAGTATAGGTACGTCCATTATATGCAAAACATACGCGTACTCTAATTTTGCGCTCGGTGTCTTATATAAATTTATCTATACAAATAATGACTTAAACATCGGAGTGTCCTCGGAGACAAGCTCCGGTCCGGGACCTCTTACGCTTTGTGTGTTTTGCATACCCACACAAAAAACTACTTGGATCATCATTCAAAGGTCAATTTACTCGAATCACATTCAATCACAATCCGAATAATTTTCAACATCGTCATTAATGCTTTGATACCAATGGAGGAAGATATATATTTTTGGAAAATAATTTTTTTTGGAAGTGGAAAATATTGTTTAATATAATAAAAGAATGGAAACACATATTCATTCATTTAATCTCATTCTTAATCATATCGTTCATATTTCTCTTTGCCATTTTTTTTTTTCTCTTCCTTTCGAAACGAACTCAAAATAAATAAATAAACTTCGGTTAATAAACGAGGTTTGTCTAAACGGATTTGTTAACGGAACTCGTTCCCTGAAACCAGCGGCGCCAGTCGTGGCTGCGGTGGTAACAGCGGCTTAAATTAGAATTGCTCCGCCGTATTTCTCCATTAAAATGGCGGCGACATCGGCTCCTTTAGCCCAAAATAGCATCGAAATCCCCTCCGGCGGTTTCGCTTCCTCCACCGCTTTTGGTTCCTCATCTGCTGTTGTAGGTAGCTTGACTCCGCATTCCGATATCAGCTCGTCTAAGACTCTTCGCGGCCTTAACAAACCTAAATGCATAAAGTGCGGTAATGTTGCACGGTCCAGGTAATTCTTTTTTTAATTCAAAGCTTTAATCACACAAATCTTCAGCAATTTTGTTCTGCTAATTTTGGTTTTACGTCTTTTGCTTTCTATTTGTTGCAGCATACATTAGGGGTAATGACTAATGATGATGATTTCACTGTAGATTTCATCTTACGGGAATTAGGAATGATTGTTCTTGTTTTTGTTATATGATAGTACAAAAGAATAGAGCTAGGACTTTATTGGCTGATGGCCTTGTATTATCAGCTAATTGTCTCTTGCAAAGTTGGATAGGTTTAAGGGGCTTGCACACAGACTAAGAGGTACCTAAGCCAAAATCTTGTGCGTTTTCCAAAATTTAGTATAAATGGTATTAGAGAGGCTCTAGCTACTTTGAAACATACCATGATTTTGTGGGTTATGGTATATACATGACATACCTCCCCCCTTTGCTTGTTTGCTATATGACTATGTAGGGGGAGCCTACCGTAAAATGTTAGTGAAATTTTGAAGCGAAGTACTTGCCATGCTGTTATCTAGTGATCTGTAGCTGAGCTGTAGCGATAATTTTGGCCGAGTGGGATAATATTTCAGTTCCAAACGCTGCATATGGCTAGATTTGTTTTACTTCTGTCAGGATAATTAAGTGGAATTAGGTAACAGGATAAGTAATATTAGATCTTCAGATGATGACTGAATCTTGATGAACATATTTGTTTGTCAGAACCTCACTGTGTGCCTTTCAAACCTCCGAAACCTTTTGATGTTTTCTTCAACTGCACCCGATTTTAGGCTAAGGAAAACGAGTATTCCATTTATAGAAAAAATCCGTACACGCTGTGATTTAGATATCTTGTTGATCATCTGGTCCCAAGGAATTCGGTTATCCCATGGATGAGTGAACAAAGTTGACACCTATAGTCCTATACCTCCTCAGACTTGGGTCACCCATGACCACCTAATAGTGCTGACATCTCACAAGAAGAGAAGATAAAGACGGATTAACCCTTGAAAACTTTCTTGGTTGGTGTCAACATAAGGTTGTTTGATCAAAAGAAATGGAGGACACATTCATCATGATAGAAAGTGTGTTTATTAATTGCTGGATGGCGTTTTAGACGGCTTTTCTGATGTTGCAGTTTGAAAATTGTTGTATGTGTTGCATCATGTTGATGATTGGAAAAGTAAGAGGTCTTTATCTTTGAGCCTTAATAGATTGAAACTAAAGCTTCCTTAAGCAGGGGTCTGTAATTTGTAGGTTTGAGGATCTTCATTGTTTTTGTCAACAACGATAGTTGGCAGGTCTAGAACGAGTTTTCTAAGCCATTTTATAAAAAGCTTGGTTATGGAGAGCTGCTTTAGGGCAATAAAAATTATATTTCCATTTTTCTAATCTTTTCTTGGGCGCTTAAAAATCCAAAATTAACTTGCAGGTGTCCATTCCAGTCGTGCAAGAGCTGCTGCGCGAAAGCACAAAATCCATGCCACATACATGGTATACAATTTCTTTTCCTTTAGACGGTGGCTACTTTTTCTAGTTTGCTCTGTCTTTTGAATGTGTTGCTTTTATGTGCTTTCTGCGGTTCCTTGATATTGTATTTGGGTTGCTTGCAGTTCTTAAAGGCGGTACAAATATTCCAGACAAAATACCATCTATTGGTTCTCAAAAAACTGACCAGCAGTCCACTGATGTTACTCACTCTACGTAAGTTTTGGTCCTTATGCTGATGTCTTGGCTTGACTAAGTTGCATGTTTCATTGTCTGATCTGGTACTTTCTTCAAATCAGTCTGTCTAACCTCTCCACTGTTCCTCCTGACCTCACCCCACTAGCTATGTTATTGGATATGGTCTTTGCAATGGCTATAAATTTGAGGATGAAGTCCTTTCTGTATGTGTAATAGAAACAAGTCCACTGCTCGGGAGGAGCATCTAAATGATAATCTAAGAGAGCATGTGGATCCTTTTGTATTTTTGTTTTTCTTGGCTACATACTAATTTTTTTTTTATTATCAACGAATGAGGATTTGTCTGGTCAACTACTTTTGGAAATTTCCATAATTTCCAAGGTGTCCAAAGAAATTGCAAAATTACACGTGCGCTTTAACACCTGTTGCACCGTCACTTCTGAACCACTGGCCAGCCTCTAATTTACAACTTTTAGCCACCAGAATACTATGCCTGTGAAAACACAATCTTGATGCCATGTCTATTAAATTTGTGAGCCTAGGAATAAACTTGGCTATTTAAAAAAATAAACTATTGTTGCTGAACAGCACTTAATGCGGTGTAGTTCGCTAGGTATGGAATAAAATGAGTATACCAGAGGGGTATGTCAGACCTAGGATGCCAGGAGGGAGGAGTCGATGTACTATTTGAATGCTGTTAATACTGTAGATCATCACGGCATTCTGTGACCAGCTACTCAGCATCTTAGTTGGGATGAAACAAACAGGAGACGAGTGTAATTTGGTAGTGATCACGTAATGACATATTGTCCTCATTCACCCTATTTTGTTTATCTTGCTTACCGGTGTCCTATAATTATGATGCTACATTGTTTGGTCAATGAGCGTGTTAGGATCAAGCGCTTACCGTTGTACTAAAACCAATTGGTGGTAGTAAAGGCTCTACTATATTTCTTTATACATTTCAACACGCCCCCTCAAGTGTGGGCCCATATCAAGGCTATGCCAACTAGGCACACAACAAGCTTGAGCCAACTAGGCCAGCCCAACACTTGTATAATATAAATGGGGGAAAATAATGTTTACACCAGGGTTTGATCTCATGATCTCTGGCTCCGATACTATGTTAGGATCAAGTGATTACCGTTGTACTAAAACCATTTGGTGGTAGTAAAGGCGCTATTATATTTCCTTATACATTTCAACAGAGCGTTTTTTAAATTTGCCCTCACTAGTATCCCAAGGGTGTTGCTTTTAGTAACAATCGATCTACCATCGATAACCTCCATAGGCTCTCATTGAACCTAAAATTATCACATTCATACCAATGAAACTTACCCTTGAATTGATCAATGAATTTGGCTTCATGGGAGTGTATGCAAAAATTGTTTTCACAGCAGATGTTAGAGTTTGGAAGGATGAGAAACATTAAAGGTGGGAGTAAGGATGCATAATGAAGTGGGGCTGGATCTTTCTTGGAGATAAAGTTTCTTGATTGGCTCATATAGGGATGCTATACTAGGGGATGCTAGAAACATAGATGGAAGGGCACGCGAGAATGGAGAGGAAACAGTTAGAATTCATAGGTTGGGCTGCCATGTTGGATGAACTTGTGAGATGGAAAATGCATTGAATTCATTCTTGTGAGGATTATGTGTTCTTTGCTACCGCAAAGTTGGGATACATTCTTAGGTGCTCTCAGATATTGCTGCTCACTTTGTTTTCATTATATCTTTGTTTACACTTCATGGCATAAAAAGGCTTCCCCTTTGTTGAGTTGGTGTAAGTTGTGTTGGAATTATTAACACATTTTTAAGGTGTTTAAGGTCTGATCCTTGCATTTTTCATTCCAGGAATTCTCACAGAGTTAGTTCTCTTCGTCAGTTGTCAAGCAGTTTTTCACAATTCAACAACTTGCAAACTCCCGCTCGTTCCAAGAAACCTTTGACGAGAAAGGTACGCTTTTTTCAGCACGTGTTTTCTATTGTGCATATCTTTCACACAACCAAAACACACTTTTATTTCCAATTTTGTCCCCCTCCTCCTCCCACCCCCCATTTATCGGTTAAGACAGTTGTATCAGTTTCTGACCGTTATTTGGTTAGGACAGTGTGTCATGTGAAAAGATGCTCCTTTTCTATTTTAGGGAATACTCATACCCAATCAATATTGGTTTCAGGATGCTCAGTTGATAAATGAATGGAGGTTCAAGAAACTAAAGGAATTTAGGGACAGAAATATTGAAGCCGAAAACGAAGCTTTTGATCGTTACATGCAAAATGTCAGTTTGTTGGAGGAGGTCTTTTCAGTGAATTCTCCTGATCATGAATCCTCTGCAGCGGACTCCGTTCAATCGGCTGATGACGCTACTGATGCAGTAATCACAGGGTTGAAAGCAAAGCTCAGATCAGATCCAGTAAGAAAGGAAAACATGAGGAAGAGGATGCAGTTTATTGTCGATCAAGGGCTAAAAGCGTTTGGCAAGTTTGAATCAAGTAGCAACAACGTTGATGTAGAAGAAGATCCTGATGAAACCGGGAGTACACCGAAAAGGATGAAGTCCGAGCCAGCTGAAAAGTCTTCACTGCTAAACGAACTGATTGATAAGGTGAACAAAGCACGAAATGAAGACGATTTAAAGCCTTGCTATGATCTGAAATCCCAACTTTTGAACCAATCTTCGACGACAACTAGTGGAGAATCTGATATTGTCAAGGCAAATAATGATGAACAGACTACCAGAAATGATGATGTATCACCCACACCACAATCCAGGTATTCTCCCAAAAAATGGTTTAGAACTATAACTATTGATCAAGAATCCCTTAGTCAAATTGATACATGGTTTTCTTCCCTCGAGGACGTCGAGGAGTTGTAGCTTCTACTCGTGACCCTTTTACCATGCTGAAAATCTTCTTTCGGCGTGGTGTCCCGATAGTTTCATCTGGGCATTACGCTAAAAACCGGACTTCCTAAAAGTTGAGTATAGACCATGTAATCAATTTGAGGAAAATCTATTTTCAGCGCGATGTTGTCCTGTAGGAGGAGGCAGTGGTCTATTTAATGGCCCCTTTTCAATTTTTAGGGCCATGTAGTTCCATTTAATACGTTGGTTTTGGGATTTTTTTGGTTGTTATCTGTAACGGTATAGGTTTACGGAATCGATCCAGTCGGTTTATTTATTAGAGTAGTAGTTGGTTAGTACTAATATTGATCGTCTTTTTGTGTATAAATTTAGTTTGAGGATGAAGTCAGGCAAAGTAAAATTTCATGTAGTATCAGAAGATATATGAATTATTATTGCAAAAACAGTTGTATTATTTACGCAACATTTTTGTTTTCACTCTTTTGCCCATTAAATTTATCTGGTTTATCACAATCGTGCTTTCTGACATAAATTTGGGCAGAATTCCGTGACTTGGAAAGTATTGAACATATTTTCTAACCGATATTGGGTGTGAAAAACACTTATCGGATTGAACTGGGTCATACTAATCATCATTTTTAATTCGAACCGAGTCAGAATATCCGCCGTGTGAAAAGATATTCCTAAATTAATTAGACGGGTGATGTTCTAATCATCCAGACTAATGTTCACCTTCTGTTGATGGGTGATGTTCTTGAAATATAGGATACATAGCCTCTCTTAGTGGGTGATGTTCTTGAAATATAGGAAACATTGCTAATAAGGGGCGTTCCGTCTCGTGAAAAATTAGTATAGAAAAACGTGTTGCCATGCAGGGTGTAAATGAGTCGAAACGAATCCAATAATGTTTTAAACTAGTCGAGCAACTTAAAGTAATCTCGAGATTAAGCATGAGTATTATAAACTCCGTTTTGAGTTGATATTTCAAGGTGAGCTTGAATTTGCATCAAACTCAATACTCAATAGAATTCAAAAATATTTTATTGAATGCTGAAGAATATTTTCAAAGCAATTTATTTCATAGACGATAGGATACAAGAGATATAAAATCATTGAAAACTTCAATATTTGATATATACAGACACACACAGACACATATATATACATACGTATGTATGTACGGTGTCATAAAAAATTTCACATTTATTCAAGGAGCATGTTAAAGACATCATACACAACTCATTTATTCAATTCTGTTTTTAAGTCCGAACTCGAGTCCAAGGAATTAATAGTCGAGAGAAGAAAGAACCACAATTGCATGTGATTATGTACACTGCAACACGTCAGTTGAGTTGAGTAGGACGTTGCATCTTAAGTGAACAATATGTTATAAGTAAATATCAACTAAGACCATTACTAAGAATGGAGTTGGTTAGTGTGCTTAAAACACGCTAGGTAGATTGATAAGTGTCACAACATAACGAGTCACCGATGAAGATCTCACCGCAACATTAGCTATCATATCATATGATAATTGTTAGAGAAACAACATTACAATGTATTATAGAAACATGTATATGGTACTGTTGTAATGAGAGCAACTCTATATTGATCTATAAATGTCAATAGACCCATATCCACATTCGTGCAATTTTGGATAATGCTGCTGATTAATTACGTGTATATTCATAGAAAAGTTTGATTATTTTTTAAGGTGTAAGTAGAAAATTCACATTTATTCAAGGCGCATGTTAAAGACACCATACACTATCTACCGCAACATTAATACACTAGGATTGTAACTGAACAAGATTGCTCGTGAACTATTCATACTCGATTCATAAAAGAGTCTGATTCGATTCGGTTTCTTAAAGTTCGAACTCGAGTCCAAGGAATTAATAGTTGAGAGAAGAGAGAACCAAATCTGCATGCAAATATGTACATCGTGACACGTCAGTTGAGTTGAGTAGGATGGTGCACCTTAAGTCAACAACTGTTATAAGTAAATACTAAGCGGGACAATGAGTAAGCATTGAGCTGGACAGCTGGTTAGCATGTGCTTACAATACACTAGGTAGATTGATAGGTGTCACAACATAACGAGTCACCGATAATGATCTCATCGCCACATTAGCTATAGTATCATGTTGTAATTGTTAGAAAAACAATATTATACAATGTATTATAGAAACGTGCATATTGTAGTGATGTAATGAGAGCAACTCTATATTGATCTATAAATGTCAATAGGCCCATATCCACATTCTCTAGGCCCATATCCACATTCTCATGCAATTTTCGATAATGACGCTGATTACGTGTAATGATATATCTATAATCATAGAAAAGATTGATTTTTTTTTTTTATGGTGTTATAAGAAATTTACATTTATTATGTTAAAGACACCATACACTATCTAACGCAACAATACACCAGGGTAGTAACTGAACAAGATTGCTCATGAACTATTCATACTCGCAACGACGGAGCTAGGATTCTGTATTCGGGTGGGCTGGATTTTTTTATAGTGCTATATTGTGAAAAAATTCTTAGATGTTTAAAATTTAACAGTAGAACCCACTCAATACTCCTAATATTTTCTACTCGAGTGGGATGATATTATTTATAATGTTATTTTACAATGAAAATTTTTCTTAAAGTTCATAAGAACAACAAAAAAATTAATTCGATACTTAATATGAGTATTCATATGAGATGTGTTAATAAACTTAAGTTGTGCCGAGTAAAATTTAAAAGTGGGCAGGACCGGATAAAACATTAAACATAAATTTAGGTTTGTTTTATTGACATTACAAAATAGTTTCTAACAATACGATTACACAAAATTTTATAATATAAATAACAATAGAGCCTATCAAAAGTTAATATAAACATCTATATATATATATAAAAAGAGAGTGGGATGGGTGGGCTTAGCCACCCCCAGCCCACAACATAGCTCCGTCTCTGCACACTCGATTCGTAAAAGAGTCTGATTCGTTCAGTTTCTTAGAGTTTGAACTCGAGTCCAAGGAATTAATAGTGGAGAGATGAGAGAACCAAAACTGCATGCAAATATGTACGGTTGAGTTGAGTAGGATGGATGATATTGCACCTTAAGTCAACATCTGTTATAACTTATAAGTAAATACTAAGTGAGACCATGAGGAAGTATGGAGCTGGTTAGTGTGTGCTTAAAATACACTAGGTAGATGGATAGCTATCACAACATAACGAGTCACCGATAATAATCTCAGCGCCATATTAGCTATCATATCATGTTGCAATTGTTAGAGAAACAACATTATACAATGTATTATGGAAACGTATACATTGTAGTGTTGTTACAAGAGCGACTCTAAATGCTAAAATCAGTTTGTTAACTCATGATGAGCACTCTAATTCGAGGCTAATATCGGGTGAATAAAATCAGTCCATACTTAAGTAAATGAGCTTTATGTTTGCGATAGAGTGTTTTCTCACTTTTTTTCACTACATAGAAACATATATATATATATATATATATATATATATATATATGTATATTATATATATATTTGCAAACGTCAAAATGCAACTCTCGAAATTGAAAAGCAATTGTAATGGTTTTAAAATGAGATTCCAGTCTTTCGCTTTTCTTTGTTTGTTTAAGAATTTTTTTAAGGGTCAGGTAATTTATTTCAAATGGAATCACTCCTTTTGCATCATGGAGCAGACCATTAGTTTAAAAATGTTTAAATAATCCATCTAGATGAACAAACCCACATTTGTCGGCATATTTTCAGTTTTTTTTAATGAGAAAAAAAAAACACTTTATTTTACTTTGTCAACCAAATAGGCCTAAAATACATCCAAAGATAAGACCCCCAACATATATAACCAACTAATTTGAGATACATTTTATTTAAGAAACCAATACATTATTTAATGCATTTTTTTTCCAAATATACGCCTATTATAAAATTTAATGTTTATACTTTAAAATTTAGATTCGCCATTCCACTAAATAATTCCATTTTTCATCTGTAAAATTTAGATTCGCCTCATTCCATCTGTAATAATTTGATAAATTGACACAAAACATTTATTATCAAATATAAAATATATAGTCATTACAAAAATGATAAATTTAACTAAACAAATATCGATAACATTTTACTTATAAGAAATAAAATACTAGTGTATAAAATCCTTTTGGCCCAAAATGTTCGGATCATATGATATATAGAAGTGAAATATTTATTTATGGGTGTAGAATAATTAATTTGTTCGAATCATGTGATATATATAGTAGTGATTTTCATCAATATATGTTGCAAAATGTATAGTAGTGTTTACTGTCATTATATAGTAGTGTTTTTTTAGAATCGAAGTGAAAAAAACTAGTATACATTTTCTTGATTGCGAAAAAAATTCTAGTATATATCATCGTCCCCCCTCGCCTAGGATATATATCCTGCGTCCGCCACTGAGCATAATATATATCTAGGAAAAGCGATTGATACATACAATAATCACCTCAAAGACACCTTGAAGATTAATTGTGAATGAATTACAAATATTTCCGGCCGTTGTTGTCACGGACTAAACCTCCTATGGCCACATTTTAACCTTGAATAACTGCATCTACGTTGAATTTAACGACATTATGAGGAGGAGGTTGCAAACGCATTTCCATTTGGGTGACGAATCCGACCGCAAGTTAATAGATTAGACCGAAATATTTTCAATAGCTTATGTTTCACCTTGCACAATTGAGGATATGAAATATGATTCCCCTAAAAAATCCATGCGCATCCGTTTTCCTCATCATTCAAAGAATGTTGACGATTAAGGCGTCTCCAACATTGTAAATACCATCACGTACTGATAAGAGTATTTTTGTCTTTTCGAAATTTATTTTCTTTTAAGCTTTTGTTTAGCTTTAAGGAATCAGAAACCGACGTTGAGGTTCTGAAAATCTATAAAAGAGATTTCAGGAAGCCCTAAACTTCAAAATTTCACGTTTTCAGTTCTAGAGAAGCAGCTCCAGTTGCTATCCCTATTAGTGCCTTCAGGAAAGCGGCCGCATCATAATTTACAGGCTCGGTTTGCAAACCCGAGTGCTGAAATTGAAGCAAATTAGGTTGCAGAAGTTGTTTTTATTTTTATTTTTTATTGTTATGTAAACGAGCCTTTTATTAAGATTGAAATTGAAGGTTCGTATAATGCCTTATCCCGGCCCTCCCCTTATACCAAAAAACGTAGACGAAACATATTCACGCCTTCTTAAAACCTAAGGTTGGAAAACCCAGTGTGAGAGAATCCAGCTTATAGGAAAGAGTGCGACACCCTATGTTTCCGAAAAATAAACTCCCTAACAAAATAATGGACAAAGTGGAATCATCGAGAGAAATATCCTTTTGACTTTTTCAGCCGGGTAAAAGATAAAAGCTGCCATTGCGTAACTCCAATCATCTTGTTTCTTGTTCGTATATTCGCGTGGTTTCATAGAGTAGTTGTTGTTTTTCTTTGTAGTTTTGGCTTCTAAAGATGTAAGGTGTTATTCTATAAAAAAAGAACCTATTTTTATTTAAACTTATTATTTTTATTATTGTTGTCGAGAAATTATGCATGGAACTGGTAGTTAGGATTATGTGTATGTATTATTATGGGCTCTGGAGAAGTATAAACTGAACCTGAAACTTTTCCAGGCTAGACTAAGCGAGCCCTGGCCCTGGCTAAGCGAGCCAGACTAAGTCTAGGATCAACCTTTGGTTCTATTTCTGTGACTTTTACATGTTGTACGACTCAAGTATAGTATGTTTCTGGAAATTCATGTAACTCGTTGTATATGTTTTCCGACGAGTAGTGGAAATAAGTTGGTAGTATGGTGTTTTATGGCCTTTGTATGATCACAAAAGTTGGAATATGGCTTAAACATGACTTTATGTGCATTTTATGTGCTCCGTGTGCTTTATGTGTTTACTCGGATATTTACGGTAAGGTACAATTATTTACCCAGCGACATACTGAACGTAATACCATGATTAGATATCATGTCGAATGTATGACTAATAGTATTCCAATGTTGTATTAAGACGATGTATTGAATGTGGTACCATGATTATACGTGTCACGTTGGATGTATGGCTGGTTGTATTCCCTCTTGTTGCAACATGCCCTCACGCTAGGTCGTAGCATGCGTTGTACCCTTGACTATCTAGTATTATCTGTTGAAACATGAACATGGACATAAATAATGGAACAAGAACATGAACATGTTCAGCAGGTAACTAAAGAATCAGAACAAATATGTGAAAGATGAACCGAAGGTAGTTAATAGAAATGTTAAAGCATTGTTTTTAAAATAGTTTAGTTTTCCTTATGAATCAAGTTTATGTCTTTTAAACTGTTTTGTAAATCGGGTGAACTTATGAAACACTTTGTTGTTATTTTGTATCAAGGGATTTAAAAAGTGCAACTCCAAACTTAATGCATTTTCCGCAAAACTAAGCCGTGGACCTTTATTCATCAAGAAAACGTAAACTAGTATTGCATCCGATACACCTAACAACATCTATGCCAAAGCAAACCATGAAGAAAGGGCGTCGTTTGACACATGAGAGTAGTACAGATGCTGGCATTGGCAACCACATTGTTAAAAATAAGCTTCTTCTCCAAGTAACAACTCTACGCACAACAGACGACATGGAGAATGTCCACTTCTATCGGTCATCTCCAAAGATGGCTGTAAATGGTTCTTGATGATGTCTACAATTCTCAGTTTTGGCATATGGTGCTCGGAAACACTTGACGGAGTATGTTTACAGAAGAACCCTTTTGACAAGCTAAGGAGTGCTCGTGCATAGATCGATATTCAATGGCAGTTTTGTAAATACAGGGGAAGTTCTTGTACATTAATTACATCATTGTACCATTTTGCTACTAGCTATTGGAGAAAAGTTATTATACAGCAGGTATTCATGGGTGATACCAAGTGTATGGTTGAGATTTGTTGAAATTTACCTTCTCTCACACAGTAGTGGTGTGTAGGGGTGAGTTGGACAAATCTCAACCATACACTTGGTATCACCCATAAATACCACTTTTCTTGAATTATTGTTCATCTTCATTTGCAGTTTAATTATTATGTAGACAAAATAGCAGGCAAGGGCAAGGTGATTAAGTTAAGCTCTCATAGTTTTTGGTTGTGGGTTTAGGGGCTTTTTAGTCTTTATTTATTACCTAAGTTGAGGTGGTTGGTGTTTTTTTGTAGTCTAACTCTTAAGGCTCATTTTTTGATGGAATTATGGTATCCCCTGGATATGGCCTAGTGGTGATGAGTGGGGTGTTATAATGACAATGGACCCTGTTTTGGAGGTCTGGTTCGATTCCGTAAAGGGTTGATTTCAGATGATAACACCCTTCAATGATGGGAACCAACAAAGCCCACGACTGAAATTCTACACACATTCTGTGGGATCGGGGTGGGGCGCGTGGTTAGGGTTTAACCATTTTTTGATGGAATTATGGTGAAGTTATTATAGGGCCATTCTATTCTATATGAATGAATATAACTATGCAGTAGTGTGGAGTGTGTTTTATTTATTTTTATTTTATTTTTTTAATCTGTACCATGTAATAAGAAAATTCACATTTATTCAAGGAGCACGTCAAATGAACCATACATTCAGTGATGGGAACCAACAAAGCCCCTGACTCTGAGCTACAGATTCACTGATTAACCTCCCACATTCCCATTGTGGGATCGGGAAGTGTGGGGCGCCACAGTTAGGGTTTAACCATTTTTTGATGGAATTATGGTGAAGTTATTATAGCGCCATTCTATTCTATATGAATGAATATAACTATGCAGTAGTGTGGAGTGTGTTTTATTTATTTTTATTTTATTTTTTTTAATCTGTACCATGTAATAAGAAAATTCACATTTATTCAAGGAGCACGTCAAATGAACCATACATTACTAGGAAGGGGTAGTACTGGTAGCATAATCCTTGCGCAGGAAGTTTTACACTATTTCAAACAAAAAATGGAAAAAAGGGAGCTATGCTGTTAAAAATTGATCTGGAGAAAACTTATGACCATGTGGATTGGAAATTCTTGGAGTCAGTTTTGGCCAAGGTAGGTTTCTCTCAGAAAATTGTTGATCTGATTTTATTTTCACTTCAAACGTCTGAACTGAGGCTTTGGTGGAATGGCAATTTATTGAGTCCTATCAAACCCCAAAGAGGACTCAGACAGGGAGACTCCTTAGCTCCCTATTTATTTGTTCTTTGTATGGAATGTCTGAGCCAGCAGATAGATAGGGCGGTCAGTGACGGGCTTTGGAAAGCGGTCAAGGTCAGTAGACATGCTCATCCACTTTCCCACATTTTCTTTGCTGATGATTTGGTCCTTTTTGGAACTGCTTCTGTGGAACAAGCAAATATTGTTAAGCAGGTACTGGATAAATTTTGTATCTATTCAGACCAGAAAGTTAGCAGCAGTAAATCCAGATTTTATGTCTCAAAAAATACCCCCCCTACATGAAGACTCTTATCAGTCAAGAATTGGATATGCAAAGCACTAATAATTTGGGACAATACCTGGGAATGCCACTTTTGCACTCTAGAACCACGAAGCATACTTATAGCTTTATTGTTGACAAAATGAGAAAAAAGTTGGCGAATTGGAAAATCAAAAGTCTGGCACGTGCAGGCAGAATGATTTTGATCAAAAGCTCTCTGGCCACACACCCATTCTATGCAATGCAAACGGTCAAACTTCAACTGAGTATCTTGGATGATATGGAGAGAATCTGTAGGAGCTTTTTTTAGGGGGAAGATTGTGGAGAGAGGCGTATGCACTTCCTTTCCTGGAATACGCTTTGTCAATAGAAAGAGTGTGGAGGCTTAGGTTTCAAAAACCTGAAATTCATGAACATTGCATTGCTTGGAAAACTAGTTTGGCAAACGCTCATCGATGATCATTCGTTGTGGGTGAAAGTTTTGATCCAAAATATGGTAGTCCCTTTGAGAAGCCTAAACCCACAAGCTCAACTGTGTGGAAGAGCATTTGCTATGCAACATCCTACTTGAAGGAGGGTTTTGATGTTGTTAATGACTCTATCATTTGGAGTAATGCCAGTAATAAAAAGTATTGTGTTGCAGATGGGTACTCCTTCCTCTGTAAAGAAATCCAGCCGACCACTTATAAGATCTAGGAAGATATATGGCACCTCAAAGGACCGGCCCGCCTCAACTTTACCATGTGGCAAACAACGCATGGTGCTTTGCCTTCAATGTCGTTATTGTTCAAACGTCATGTTGTATCAACAGCCGCGTGCAAATTATGCAATGTCGCTGACGAGACTTGCCTGCATGCCTTGAGAGATTGTACAGTAGCAAAGAAACTTTGGAAAATTCTTGTCCCAAAACCGAACTGGAGGGACTTTTTTTCGCATGTTGCCCCAGCTGACTGGATTCGACACTCTATCACTGATAAAGGAAAACATAAAAATTGGTCTTATCAGTTTAGAGATATGATTCATTGTATTTGGTACTGGAGGAACAAGAACCACCACGGAACTGAAGATGGTCATCCTCCCCTGCATGTGTTGATTTCTAAATCTGAAGCTCGAGTTCGAAACCTTAGACTAGCGTGGAATTTTGATTAGCCTTTCTTTGTGTAGTTCTCTTTTGTTTTTATGAAATCCTTGTAAGTTGTGGTTTTCCACGTTCCAATTTAATAAAATGATCGTTTCCAAAAAAAAAAAAAGGAACCATACATTATCTTCTGCAACAATACACTAGGTTGTAACTTGTTACTGAACCAATTTACTCGGGAACTCTCCGTACTTGATGCATGAAATAGTCTGAGTCAATTCGTTTTTTAGAGTTCGAAGTCGAGTCCAAAGAATTAATATTCGAGAGAAGAGAAAACCAAAATTGCATGCAAATATGTTCACTGCGACACACCAGTTGAGTTGAGTAGGATGGTGCACCTTAGGTCAACATCTGTTATAAACTGCGACACAATTGAGTTGAGTAGCTATGATGGTGCACCTTAATTCAAAATCTGTTATAAGTAAATACTAAGTGGGACCATGAGTAAACATGAAGCTGGTTAGCGTGTGCTTAAACACATTAGGTAGATGGATAGGTGACAATATAACGAGTCACTGACAATGATCTCACCGCCGCTTTAGCTATCATATCATGTTGTAATTGTTCGAGAAACAATATTATACAATGTAACGTATGCATTTTAGTGTTGTAATAATAGCGACTCTAAATGCTAAAATGAGTTTGTTAACTCATGATGAGCACTCTACTTTGAAGCTATTTTCGGGTAATTAAACGAGGGCTAGTTCGTAACAACAAGAGTGTCATCCTCTAGAATTTTTTGGGAAGGTTTGGAAGGAGGATTTGATGTGGTGAATAAAGAAGTTTTGTTTCTCCATCATTCTACAATTATTGCTCTAACTTAAGGTTATTCAAGCGTGGTCTTTGAGGGTGCCTCATTTACGTTTACCAAAAAAAGTCATGGAAATGTCGTTATCATTTTTTCGCCTTAAGAACATTATACGATTTTGTTAACTTTACTTCCTTAATTTTATATGGTATATTTCATGGAAAAAAAGAAGATGATTTTCAAACTCGTTGATTCTGATCGATTTTCAGGCAGAATATTAAAGGTTTTCTTGATTCAATTTTAGTCAGAAAGACTTTCTGACCGGTATTGGGTATGAAAAACATTTAAAATTCTAACTCGAATTGAATCATAATAATCATCGTTTTTTGACTCGAATTGGATCAAAATAATTTGCTGTGTTAAAAGATATTCCCTTTCCAAATGTGAATAGATCATAAGATGAAGACAAGAGCATTAACTTTGCGTAATTTCAGGCATAATTAAGGTAAAAAAAATGTAATATTCTTTAAAAACCAATAAAGAAAAGATAATGCAAACCAATACAATAGTTCGATGTGATGATCTACCTGCCATAATACATCATTCATCATACCCATAAAAGCAAGCGAAGTGACGGATGGTGTTTGTTTGTTTTATTTATTTATTTTTAATTTTTTAATAATTATATTTGTTTTAGATTTGTATATATCCACTAAAACACGTGTTGCTTATTCCTAAAATCTATATAATGAAGAATTGCTAGCTCACATTACATTCAAATACAACGACTTTACGAATAGAGTATATTCTCTAGATTATTCAACTCATGTATAATATATAATAATACCAACATAATTGTGAGAAGACAAACTTCAGAGTTTTTGCACAAATGTCGTTAATTAATGGCCCTAAAAGTATATTTAATTTTTAGATACTTAAAAGATCCGAAGATTGAGTCAAACGTTAATGGCCCTAAAAGTATGGAAGAAATATAGTTACAAGTGAATAAAGTTAATATGAAAGATAGATATTAGTTCTTAGAAAATGAAGAAAAATAAAGAGGACATAAGTATTGTTATATGATATACATACATAGAGACATGTCAACAGTGTTCAAATCATTATTTATTTATCACGAAAATTGTCTTGTACGCATGTTTAGTGGCACCAATTTTCATTAATTTGATGCTTTTGATTTTTCTTGGAAAAATTATGCTCAATGAAAGGTGGACCCCATACAGAAAATCTGGACAATAATTTGAGTATATGTCTTGTCAATATATAGGTGTGACAGCAAAATCATGTGGGCTTGACCTATCATTTCATGTGGGTAAATAAAGAGGATTTGGTGATTCAATCAAAGAAAGCATGAAAGATCATCAGGAAATTGTGACTTTGAAGATGAGAAAAATGCCATGAGGAGTTAACTTTATATGTGGGGAAAAGGAATAGTGGGGTTTGTGTGTGTGACAGTTGAGAAGTACTCAAAGGTTTGAATGATTCATGTGATGATGGAGTGTGTTGATGGGTAAGTTGTATCAATCTGGATCACGCAGTTTTATTCAGGGTTAAAACTGTAAGGTCTAAATCGATACACGTAAGCTAACTGCACCATTGAAGTTAGCACCTAAAAGTTACCATGGGTTCAGAGGCGGACACATAGACATTGGGGTGGTTACCAATGACTCCAGAATATGCTTTTTCGTATTGAAACGATGTTGTTGATGTAAAAATATCATTGGTCTCCAAAGTGAATCTTCATATTTACGTTGGTGCCTTCACTAAGAAATTTTTTTGAATTCGTCACTGTTCCAGTTGATGGGTTATTGTTCAGGATTCATCATGGGAATTTGTTATATGATGATCCCATTTGTGGAGTTTGTCAACGTGACACCATCTTTACCGGATATGGTGTTTGATGATTTATAATGTATGGACAAGATGATGCTATCATGATGAATTCTGCGAATAGAGTCACAATTTAAGAAGTTTTCATTAAGCAAATAGTAAAATGACATCGTTTTAATTAATAAATAACAACATTAATTGTTATAATTATGTCATTTTATATTGGATAAAGGTACATTATGTACGAGAACTGTATTCCTTTCCAAATTTTTTTACAAGAACTGTATTAACTCAGAAATTATGCAAGGGGAAAGAAAGTGTAAAAAGGAAAAGTTGTGGTGTTTTCAGAAGTAAGTAATCTGAGTTTGAATCTGAATGAGAGAAAAGTAAAACGAAAAGTAATTATAGTGATGCTGGAGTATCATCTTGATAGTAAAACGAGCCGAATTGTTCACGAGCAGCTTGATGCTAGCTCAAATATGATTTAATTGATCTCGAGCCAAATTCGAACGATCAATCAATGTAAATGAGCCGAATTCGAGCACTTGAATATTTGACTCGAAATGTTAACGAGCTTTATTGAGTATTATTAAATTTATTTTTATATATATATATATTCTGTCAACCATAATCAAGTCAAACTTGATCATCATTAAAACTTAATCGAGCTGATTTCAAACATTTTTTCCTTTGCTCGAATGAACTCGATTTGAGTTCGTGAATTATTATTTTTAGAGGTTGCTCGATCGGATAAATAAGTATTTGATTCGATTCGGATTGTTTACACCCTTAATCTTGAACACTGGTTATTTTTTGACTACACTAATAAAATTCCTTAAGGTTTTTGGTACACCACAAAGAATTGGAAAAACAAGGATTAGCGTAGTTGTATTTTTAAATTCTATTCATTATTTTTTATGAGGAAAAGAAAGAATTTACTCTAGCAAATCAGCGATGTTTGTCATAAGTACATGAGATCACTGGCGGATTCAGAAAATTTACCTCAGTGGGTTATCGGAGTCAAAATCTATATTTTGTTATTGAAAATTTGTTTCAGTGGGTCACTAGAACCTAAAACTATATTTTTTAAAGACAAAACGATATTTTTAACAATAAAACTATATTATTTTAATACTATAAAAAATATCTCGGATCTCAATAGAGTTACATGACCCACACTAATACACATAGCTCCGCCCCTGCATGAGATAGAGGCTATGTTGCACGGACATAGCGGACCGCCCGCATGAGATACGGCTATGCGACACCGCTAATTCTAAAAGGTTAAAGGTTGTAGAAAGGATTGTTTTGATCTAAAATGAGAAAAGAGACGAGAAGGACAAAAAGCGCGACACGACATTACATGTATTACTACGTGCTTTACAACCAAATGTAATGAATTAATTAAGTGTAATGTGACATGCACGTTTTTTCCTTCCTTATTATTTTCTCTTGTCTTTTTCAGATTTGATATCTTTTGTCTCTTGGCCATTCACTTTTAATTAGCAGGACACGACAATAGCTATACGTTACATATAATATATATGTACACACACATATATATGTATATACACACATATATACATCTATATATACATATATATAAGATATGTAATACTTAAACTCTATCAATATCTAAAATAGATATTTGTTATCTATACTGATTGTCAAAAGTAAAGAAAATTATGATTTGACTTTCAAAATATTACAAATTAAGTGTAAAACGATTGTTTATAACAAAAAAACATATAAACATAATACATAGTAATCAAAATAGAAATTGTATATTGTCAGGTTTCATAAAAAAAACATTGAGAAAATTGTGTTGAGAGGTGTCGGGAGGGTGTCGGAGTGTGTGTCGACAACGTGTCGGAGGTGTGTCGACAACGTGTCGGAGGTGTGTCGGATATTAAAATTTTAAATAATATTAATTTAATCACCGACACGTGTCGGACAGGTGTGTCGGAGCGTGTCGGAGCGTGTCGTGTCGTGTCTTGTGTTGAGATACTGCCAAGCGGCTGCAGCGTATATGAAGTGTCGGTACAAGATCATAGGATAGAGGCAAACAACCCCAATGCTATAAACAGACCAAACATAGGCCTTCTTTTGTCAAGAAAAAGCTGGCATATAGTCTCCTCTCCAGGGACGGAACTAGTAAAGAGGAGGGGTGGTCTCAAGATAACCCCAAATTTTGAAAAAAAAATAAACAAAAGAAATTTTATTTTTAATATTTTATTAGTTTTAGTAGTAATATTAGTATTTAAAGTGTCTTTGTTTAAGATAGTTGACTTCTTATCCTAGTGGTTTAAAAATGCATGATTTTTATATGTCAATAAGCATACGTTGCAGGTTCAAATCTTGCTTTACGCAATTTTTTTTAACGTGTTTCGGTTATTTTTTTGTTGATTTTTTTTCTTCTTATCTTTGATAAAGACCAAGACAATCCAAAGAATCATGTTTTAGCTGTTTTCAGTTATTTTTAACATTTCTTTTAGCATGTTTTTTTACGCAAAATTTTTCAATGTGTTTCAGTTATTTTTTTTTGTTGATTTTTTTCTTCTTATCTTTGATAATGATAGAATCAAGCGCTTACAGTTGTACTAAAATCAATTGGTGCCAGTAAAGACGCTACTTTATTTCTTATCATTTAAGATGTGGGCAATCTGTCCCAGCACCCCCCTCAAGTGTTGGCAATCTGTCCAACACTTGCACAATTTTTTTTCAAGAGTGTCGGCAATCTCTCCCAACACCCCCCTCAAGTGTGGGTAATATGTCCCAACACTTGCACAATTATTTTTTCAAGAGTGTCGGCAATCTCTCCCAACGACCAAGACCACCCAAGAATCCTGTTTTAGTTATTTTTTTGTTGATTTTTTCTTCTTATCTTTGATAATAATGACCAAGACCACCCAAGAATCCTGTTTCAGTTATTTTTAGCATTTTTTTACTTGTTTCAGTTATTTTTTTGTTTATTTCTTTCTTCTTATCTTTGATAAAGACTAAGACCACCCAAGAATAAATTTCTGATTTCGCCACTGCTCCTCTCTTGACGAGAGAGAAATGGACATTATAGAACACTGGCAGTAGACGGCGACAGTCTTCTATAATGCAATCAAGTGAGTAAATATCCTTTGCATTATTAATTAGCTTTTTATGAATACCGAGGGAATCTCCGTAAAAAAAAATAACTATAAAGTAGCCCAGTAGGTCGCCATGAAAATACCGTGATACATGGCTAACGCCTCTCCCGCCAGAACATTAAACTTGCCTAGTAGCTTCATTGAATATCTCCTTAGAATATTGCCGTTGGAATTTTGATACAGACCTCCGATGGCCAATCCTTCATTATTGGTATCAACATCCATGTTTATTTTAATTGTGTCTAAACTAGGGGGATTGCCGTTTCACTTGATGTGGTGATGGGGTTTGTTGTTCAAGTCCCTTCAGAGTTTGGATGTATCCTTAGGCTTCTTCTTCAGCTGTCTTGCGAATCATGTCGACATCGGATTTTTCATTTTCATGTATCCACGAGCACCTAGCTTTCCATATTCCCCACATGAGACATATAATTCGGACAACCCGTGCTTCATCCTCTTTTTGTAAAAGGAACTCGAAAAGTGACAATTTTGTAACTCTTAAATTCTGCGAGTAAGAACCTTCGTGGATTGAATTCCAGACTGTCGTCGAAAGGTCGCAATCAAACAAGCAATGGCGAATTGTCTCATCTTCCCTGTTGCGAACGGGGCATATGCCTCATTTCTTCACCTCCGAGTAGGTTTGCTGTGCATTATTAAGATATGTTATGACGGATCGATCATGAAGTGATGGTGATTGTGAGTAAAGATAAGAGATTAACAAGTAAACAACACAGAAACAAAAAGAACACAGATTTAATGTGGTTTCCGGCAATGTGCTGATTACTCCACGGACAAACGAGGATATTTTATTATGACAAGAAAGTTACATCAAGTTACAATTAATACTATTAGGATCAAGCGCTTACCGTTGTACTAAAACCAATTGGTGTTAGTAAAGGCGCTACTATATTTCCTTATATCACTTTTAACACGCCCCCTCAAGTGTGGGCCTATAACAAGCCCGGGCCAACATGGCACACAAAGGCATATAAAAGGCACACAAGGCCAACAAAGAGGCCCAACACTTGCACAATATAATTGGGGAAACAATGTTGGAAGCAAGGATTGATCCCATGACCTCCCGCTCTGATACCATATTAGGATCAAGCGCTTACCGTTGTACTAAAACCAATTGGTGTTAGTAAAGGCGCTACTATATTTCCTTATATCACTTTTAACAAATACAGACAGTATTTATAGACTTGGGAATCCAACCCTAACCGACTAAACAACCAAACCAGATAATGACTTAAATACCCAAAAAGTAAGCTTATCAAAATCGGAAAACCATGCAGACGTGTTCCCTAAGTATGCTGAGAACCAATCTCAGCAGACTATACATCAGTAGGTTGATCAACCCTGCTGACTTCTACCAGTTGAACACCTTCCAGCAGATTGCCCAGCTGTTAGGAAATCTACGCGGGAACGCAGCGGAATTCAAAAATTTGATTTCCTTTTACCCAAGATCGACTTCGTTTAAGCAATAAACAAGTAAACTAATAGACGGTGGTTACCTTGGTTGATCTAAAAGATCGACGCTTTGACCGTCTAGGAAGAGTAGTTCTACATAGAGCCGCCCAAGTGTTCGGCCTCTACCGCTAGTCCACACGTAATGACCCGCGGAATCCCATCATGGATTGCTATTGGAAAACTCCGGTTGCTAGACCGGCCTTTTCCCCTCTCCAACTCTCTCATAGGATGCTCTCTATTTTACACAAGAACTATTAGTTCTTGGAATTGTGTTAATAAAAGAGCTTGACACCCACTTCCTATTTATAGGGAAAGTGGCGCCCCTGACTAGAGTGGAGGAGAAGAAAACATTTTCCCAATAAAATAAGGAAAATATAATTGATTGATTTATCTCATTTATTACAATATCTCATATTAAATAAATCTAGGATATTGTCAATATCTCATATTGAATATTCCCAAGATATTGTCAATATCTTATATTGACTATCTTTATTTTATTACCATAAATCAATTTACACATGTGTATATATCACATATATATATATTATATGCATAAATCTCTATATATATTATATATACATACTACACTTAGTAATGCGCATCACATATGCACACCACACACGCATATATGCACAATATATCTAGTTTATTTTATTTATTAATATCTAATATTAATAATAGGTAATATCATTAATTAAATTGCACAATCCAAGTGTATCTTATACATTTCAATGTGGCGCCCCATATTGCCAAATAATGGCTTCCGGAATATTCTTTAATTAATATAATTAATATCTTGTATTTAATTTATTCATAATAAATAAACACCACCATATTAATTTACCACTATAACATTTATAGTCTCGAGATAAACTTTCCTTATTTGGTTATCATCTATAACCACATTTTAATCCGGCTAGATGTTCATATGTGTGTGACCCGATAGGCTTCCGAATATGTTGGCCGTAGACACAAAGTGCAAATTACTAAAACGCCTCTTCATACCTAACGATCACGGGATAGCGTCAAAGCAACACACACCGTGACCCCAATCATCGGAAGAGTCAAATGCAATGACTACTACCTTTCATGTGAAACAGATTACCGTGTAACTTATAATCTTATCGTAATAATATCCATACGGTCGTTAGTCGAAAGTGTCAAAACATCAACGACCGTATCTTATAATCTGGATATCAAGCTCTCTCGAAGTAACTCATTTACTCCCACTTTGCAAAGATTCAAGAGAGTAAGACATTCCTTATAAGAAGGCCATTTCGGATATTCGATCACAATCATAGGATACGCGATTCCCGGACGACCAATCATGTATACTCCGCGATGCTTGAAGATCATACCCAATCACTACCGCATGATCGCCCGTGGCTGTGGAAACCTCAATAGTGTCAAAGCATGACAATCCACACCGTGATGCCATGAAGACTCGGTCCAAAGGATAATTACACAACCGCCACATAGTGTGACACTTATCCGTGTAAGTGGGTCATCCTAACGACGCATTCTCTAATACACGCCCACGCATACCCAAGTGTCTCTACACTTCGATAGAGCGAGATCTATCTCTCGCCTTAAAGGCGTAAGACATCTAATACGTGCTAATCTGTTTTATACTATCAATGCCCTGTTTAATAGTACATCACTAGAGACATTTAAGTATCAAACTTATTAAAGTGATTAGAGATCTCATCAACCATAATCGCCTATCATGGTTTCTCTATCACAGTTTAATACTAAGGACGTTATCATATAATAATTCATAATTAGTTCTTTAATTATATATGACAACAGAAAAGTCATTTAATATATGTATAAACATAAAGAAATAGTAGAAATGATCCGACCCGGTCGGATCCGGTCCAACCCGATTGGGTTTAGGACACTATTTCAACAATCTCCCACTTGGCCTAAAACCAATCACTCGCACACACAAGACCAAGTTGAAACACAAGAATCTTATGCAATACTCGCAACCAGCTCTAGCCTTAAACGGATCGCTATCCGTGGGGACTCGTGACTATCTTCATATCACGTTCCAAATGACCAAGTCAAAGGAACCGCCTCAACACACACACAAATCTCTCGACGAGACCACGGTCCTTGTTTCAAGCAATGAATCCACTTACTATATCGCCTATATAGAAAAGGTGGAAGAACCGTGCACTGAGTTCAAGAATGAACCTTCTAGATCCATGTATCTTTGCTCCCATTTGCGCTCTAAGGCACTACTGTGTTTTGGCCTAGTTGTAGAATTTCTGATGACCCATCGCTAAGAACATTTCCGACTCAACGTATCACTTATTCAAAGTGATCGCAAACCAGCATCAGTAGCTCCCACTCGCCTTCATAAGACTCAGGATACACGTCAGTATAACTATGTTAATTTATTTCCAAGTTTCAATAAACTAAGAACTCTTCCTTAACTTGTTTAAGGATATTCTCGACATCTACCAGATTTACTTTCATACTTGCTCATGACTATTTATGAATTATGAACATCCGGCATCACCTATAAGATGGTTCCTATCGCAGCAGCGAAGGAAACTTTCCATAAGCATCATCTTTCACCTTATCTTTAGGACTAACGTCCTAACATAGATAGATCTTGAGAACACCGGCTAGCAGTATCTCCTTACGCGATCTATGCTAAACTTCTTTTAGCATCACATCTATATAGGTAAACTATAATCTAATAGCAGTTCAATCTATCACTATAGATTCTTATTTCTAAAATTAAGAACTGCTAATCCAAGTGCTTTCGTAAAGACCTTGAACTACCAAACATTAATTGACTGTGACATGGGTGATAATTCTCGAGAGAGATATCCAATACCTTACTCAAAAATCGTAACACACTCCCACTATCCATCTTGCACATGGGCATATCCTTCTTTTGACTCAATCAAACTCCTTTGATTATCAAACAAAGAAATCGTCTAGAGAATCTTGTTTGAGTCCATAAATGGTACTCGTGGGCTCACATATCATGTTATCGTCTATGAACATCGAGCTATTTGCCCAACGTCTTCAACACTATCATATAGCCATGATACGAAGTTATAACAAGCATTATCTGAATAGAACTGGGCTCAGCCCTACGGGGACATTCCCTATAGGTAAGACAGACTAGGTTCACAACCTGGTTGTCACTGATGGAATCTAATTCAGATATTATGGCTCCTGGCCATATCTCTCAATCTTGCCTTTCAAACATTCCTTCATAAGTCGTGAGATATTCATTCTTCAAGATGAACATACCAACAGCCTCTTCAGGCTTGAGGTTATCCACAGACTTACAGAACTTTTGTGTGCACTGAGCAGTGTTGTACACCTCATCGCTATGCGGCGTCTGCTCACGTTCCTATGGTTGAATATCTCATTGTGGTTCTCAAACTACCTTTGAGATTTAAATCTACTCCCACTGTTTCTTTTGGAAGAAACACTTCCTCTAAGACAAAGACATGTTTGGAGACAAACACCTTTTGCTCCGCATGGATGAGTAAATAATATCTAGCGTAGATTTGCTAAGATATTCCACAAAGTTGCATATGTCGTACTAGGCTCCAAGCCCTTTCTGACTTTGCCTATGAAAACTTCAAATCATCGGTTAAGATAGATTCGACATTATCCTCTTCCATATCTAATATGGAATTTATTCAACCTTTATTCTTTGGAACTCGGTTAAGTATAAGGGCACTATCCCGAAACGGGTAAGGGATACTTCGCATGGCTTGCGTCACATCTTTATCATATAAAGTGTTGCTTCCATTTTGGGAACACAATTTAATTGCGTATCCCAAAGATGGTATCCTTCAAGGGAGAATCTTATTCCCTTCGCACGACTTTCAAACACCCTTCAGTATTAATTACTTCAATCCAATTGAAGATTAATTCCTAAGTAGCTCATCAATCTCATATCCGTACTGGCTCGAACTTTTCGGGGTTTCCGAATTATGCACTTCACTGAGTACACTTGACTATTTCTAAAAATAGTCGTAGAGATTAATAAACAATTATTTATGGCATTAATTGTCACAAGCCAACAAACATCGGTATGTTTAGGCTTTGGACAACTTTTCTAGATTTTACAACCTTTTTATAAAAGGGTATTTTAGTCATCTTTAGATAAGATACGCATAACCCACATGATTCATAATCATATGGTTTAACATCATCAGAATGACGTTTAATTACACGCTTCTCTTCCAGAGAGTCGACATCTAGAACAACTACAAATATCAAGGATAACAGCCATACAAATATTTAGTTGAGATCTCATCACATATATCAACTATATAGTGACATCAATTTAGTATGTTAGATTCAGTGACCTTCCAACTTTATCGGAATAACATTTATTCTTTACAATTGAATATGTCCACTAAATAATAACTGAAAGCATGTTTTTATAAGAACCGGAACATAATAACATTTATTTAGTTCCCTTATCAGTTTACTAGATCCAGAATATGGTAAGTGTTACAACGTTTGCTTCACCTTCCATATCTGTATTTAATCTTTCTTACTTAATCACACTCGCAAGATATCATATATCTAAGAGTTGACTTGAACTTAGATAGATTTATCTCAACTCACTTGTCTATAATAGAAACTTCAATAAGTTCTCTATTTAAGCACATGCCCTAAATTTACTTTTTAATCCTTCAGGCACTTGTAAATATTTCTTAGTGTAGTCTTCATAAGACTTAAGAAAAATCACAAGAGCTGTGTCTTTGATTTCCTTTCATAAAGAAAATCTAAAGTTTATTAAATAGTTTATTTAACCTTTTGAATCGTATTCAAAACATTGACTATTTAATTAACCTTTAAGCAATGATAGAATTAAGTCGATACTTAAATCTTACAATTTTGAAAACAACCTTTCCAAAATTAGATGTGGTCATTCTTATCCAGCGTTTGAATTAATTGTCATCGTATGACTGAATGATCATCTTGGATCGTATCCAATATATGACTAATTCCTTGAAACTTATTTCAAATGATTTAATCATATCATGAGCTTCCGCTTTCATTAATAATTAAAGTCTCGGAGCACTGCATCAATTATGTAATCTCCTTGTCTCTAACTACTATAACGGGATGGCTCATGTCATTGCTTATTTTAAAAGGATTAAAATTACTTAACCATATTTGAGAACGTTTCTCAAAAGGTAACAGTCATAATTTGGTTTTACTAATCGAGAATTAAACATAAATATAAAGTTTGCTAAAACTACAACATAAAAATGAAAATAAAAGAGTGTTGTTGTTTATACACGCAAAATCAAAAATGGTCTTTTGGTTTATGATTTTGCTCCCACTAGTCAACTACTTCCAATTGACTTTCAAGAATTTTTCAAAATTCTTTAGTGGCCAAGATCCCATCCGGTTACCCCGATTCCCAACGAGGGCCGATCAACCGGAATAATTCGAAATGTATGTAACTCTTACCAATCACATCTCTATGTGACTCTTGGTGGTTGACTAGTCAACTCTTTGACAATTCACATCTTTATGTGGTAGTCAACCCTTGCCTCTAGAATAAGAAGGCGGTCCCGACGAGGCCAATCACCGCAATACTCTAGTCAAGTCATAACCCAATATTCGCGAGATCTCATACGATCATATCTCAATAACGACGATATACCCGTGGTAGGTCAACTCCCGGCGAGGGCCGATCAGTTTGATCCGAACAAAGGCTCTTCACCGCCGCTATAATATTGGGAGACAATTTTCGACTTGATTTTTGTTGTGGAAGTATTTACGTAAATTAATTCACTTAATTAATTTTAATTACGGTCTCATCAAATATATCTATCTCTATAGACATACATCCTACACATTTATCTAGATCGTGCCTAGTCATGCATCTATCGTATCATATAAAATAAATACAAGTACAAAATAAATAAATGCGTAAAGTAACCGGTATGATCATGGATTTTTTCCTAGAGTGCGGTTTCGAATACAACCGATTAAAACCGCTGGTCACAATCTAAGGGTAGTTGCAACCGCCAATAGGATCTTTAATGCTCCATTCTCCAATGGGATCTTTATTTTCTTCTTTCTTTGGTCTTCATCTTCTCGCTCCATTCTTGTTACATTTAATTCTATCTAATAAAATAAATACACCCGCGCATACAGGGGGGAGCTAACGGAATGGGATAAAATGCAGAAAATAAACTAGGTCACGTTCTTCATAACGGCCTAGGACAATTTTTAAACCAACGAGAAAATTAAATCATTCACATCTATCCTATCGGTCGAGTCCACGATCAATCGGGTCCATATAATCATATTATATCTACTATATCTAATCCATACAATAAAATCTTATGAAAAAGATAAAATTAAAATTTAACTACTTGCGTCTTAATTAATCAATTAACATTTAATCAATTAAATAATTTTATCCAATCAATTAACTAATTAACATTTAATTAATTAAATGATTTTAATCGAAATAAAATTAACGATTAATTTTAAACCGATTTTAATTTTAATTTTAATTAATTAGAACTATTCCAAAAATAAATCAAAATTAAAATTATTTCTCTTTTGTTTCTTTCCTTTTGATTCGTAATCAAAAGGGATGCCTTTGGTTTCCTAAACCAAATTTGGCTTAAGCTCGACCACTTTCCAAAATCAAAATTTTGGAAGTTTCAGCTCAAGCTTTTACAAATCAAATATTTGGAAAGGGCCAGCTTATTCCAAATCAAATATTTGGAAAGGCCAAATAATTTTAGTTTAGCTTCGCCACTTTCCAAAATCAAAATTTTGGAAGCAAGATAAAGCTCAGCGCTTTTCCCAAATCAAATATTTGGAAAGGGCCTAGGCCTATTCCAAACAAAGTTTGGAAAGGCCATTACTATTTTAATGCCATGTGGCATCCCAATGACCCAAACTATTTGAACCATTGGTTAGCCATATGACACAACTAAACAAAAGATGAATTACCAATCACAACTATGAACAATATTGAAACACAAAATACACAAAACAAAATTTAGGGATCCACCAAAAGATGCACCAGCCGACGTCGACCGCCCCAAAAGGGGTGCCGCCGCCGCCGGCGCAATTTCCGGTGGGGTGCCGCCGCCGATCGGCCGAGCACCCCAAAAGCCGCCTTTTTTTTTTTTTTCTTTTCGTGTATCGATTTGCGAATCAAAAATCTTTCATCTTTTAATTACGTGATTTAAACGATAAAATTAACTACGCACAATTACATGCTTATTGCTTAAGCTCGAACCTTGCTCCGATACCACTGTCAGGAAATCTACGCGGGAACGCAGCGGAATTCAAAAATTTGATTTCCTTTTACCCAAGATCGACTTCGTTTAAGCAATAAACAAGTAAACTAATAGACGGTGGTTACCTTGGTTGATCTAAAAGATCGACACTTTGACCGTCTAGGGAGAGTAGTTCTGCATAGAGCCGCCCAAGTGTTCGGCCTCTACCGCTAGTCCACACGAACAGCCCGCCGGAATCCCATCATGGATTGCTATTGGAAAACTCCGGTTGCTAGAACGGCCTTTTTCCCCTCTCTCCAACTCTCTATAGGATGCTCTCTATTTTACACAAGAACTATTAGTTCTTGGAATTGTGTTGTACAAAAGAGCTTGACACCCACTTCCTATTTATAGGGAAAGTGGCGCCCCTGACTAGAGTGGAGGAGAAGAACCAATAAAATAAGGAAAATATAATTGATTGATTTATCTCATTTATTACAATATCTCATATTAAATAAATCTAGGATATTGTCAATATCTCATATTGAATATTCCCAAGATATTGTCAATATCTTATATTGACTATCTTTATTTTATTACCATAAATCAATTTACACATGTGTATATATCACATATATATATATTATATGTATAAATCTCTATATATATTATATATACATACTACACTTAGTAATGCGCATCACATATGCACACCACACACGCATATATGCACAATATATCTAGTTTATTTTATTTATTAATATCTAATATTAATAATAGGTAATATCATTAATTAAATTGCACAATCCAAGTGTATCTTATACACTTCAATGTGTGGCGCCCATTTGCCCAAAAATGGCTTCCGGAATATTCTTTAATTAATATAATTAATATCTTGTATTTAATTTATTCATAATAAATAAACACCACCATATTAATTTACCACTATAACCTTTATAGTCTCGAGATAAACTTTCCTTATTTGGTTATCATCTATAACCACATTTTAATCCGGCTAGATGTTCATATGTGTGTGACCCGATAGGCTTCGAATATGTTGGCCGTAGACACAAAGTGCAAATTACTTAAAACGCCTTCATACCTAACGATCACGGATAGTGTACAGCAACACACCGTGACCCCAATCATCGGAAGAGTCAAATGCAATGACTACTACCTTTCATGTGAAAGCAGATTACCGTGTAACTTATAATCTTATCATTTGTAATAATATCCATACGGTCGTTAGTCGAAAGTGTCAAAACATCAACGACCGTGATCTTATAATCTGGATATCAAGCTCTCTCAAAGTAACTCATTTACTCCCACTTTGCAAAGATTCACGAGAGTAAGACATTCCTTATAAGAAGGCCATTTCGGATATTCGATCACAATCATAGGATACGCGATTCCCGGACGACCAATCATGTATACTCCGCGATGCTTGAAGATCATACCCAATCACTACCGCATGATCGCCCGTGGCTGTGGAAACCTCAATAGTGTCAAAGCATGACAATCCACACCGTGATGCCATGAAGACTCCGGTCCAAAGGATAATTACACAACCGCCACATAGTGTGACACTTATCTCGTAAGTGGGGTCATCTAACGACGCATTCTCTAATACACGCCCACGCATACCCAAGTGTCTCTACACTTCGATAGACGAGATCTATCTCGCCGCCTTAAAGATGTAAGACATCTATCACGTGCTAGTCTGTTTTATACTATCAATGCCCTGTTTAATAGTACATCACCTGTAGACATTTAAGTATCAAACTTATTAAAGTGATTAGAGATCTCATCAACCATAATCGCCTATCATGGTTTCTCTATCACGATTTAATACTAAGGACGTTATCATATAACAATTCATAATTGGTTCTTTAAAAGAACATATATATGACAAATGTAAAAGCCATTTAATATATGTATAAACATAAAGAAATAGTAGAAATGATCCGACCCGGTCGGATCCGGTCCAACCCGATTGGGTTTAGGACACTATTTCAACACCAAAGACTTCGCTAACTGTGATCACAGTTTTACTGCACTTCAAAGATCATAGTTTAAGTCACCATTACAAATCTCCACCTTGACTTCAACTCCATGCAAACTGACCAGATGCACAACCAAGTGCTAGAAATCCTCTTTGTCTTCAGATTTGAATACCTCAGCAGATCCTCACCTTCAGATGAGTATTCCCGGATTCAGATTAACAGCTTTGGATATTGAACAAGTCCAGACACAACTGAAACTTGCCCCTTGGAACAGGTTTAGTGAACATATCTGCCGGATTAACATCAGTGCTGATCTTCTCCACTTTGACCCTCCTCTCATTCCTTAGAAAATGGTACCTATCATCAATGTGTATGGTCCTCTCATGATGAACCTGATCCTTAGCCAAACATATTGCACTAAGACTGTCATAATACACCCTGGCTTGATCTTGATGCAGACTCAGATCATTGACTAGCCTTTTCAACCAGATTGCTTCCTTTTCTGTCAATGCCATATACTCGGGTTAATTTGATTTTTAGTCCTCTAACTTTCCCTGTTTTTGTAAATAGTCCTCTTTTTGCTCCGGTAGCATTTTTAGTCCTATAACTTTCTATTTTCTCGGATTTTTAGTCCTTTTGCCAATTCATCACCGAGCTCCAAGTAAGTGGCTTAGGTGGGCAATTATGTGGTAGCATTTAGATCTATAACTTTCTATTTTCCGGATTTTAGTCCTTTTTGTATATACCCTAAGCCACTTCGCCGGAGCTCCGGTGATAAATTGGCAAAAAGGACTAAAAATCCAGAAAATAGAAAGTTATAGGACTGAAAATGCTACCGGAGCAAAAAGAGGTCTATTTACAAAAACAGGGAAAGTTAGAGGACTAAAAATCAAATTAACCCCCATATACTCTGCTTCAGTTGTAGATAATGTTACTGTACCCTGTAAAGTTGCCTTCCAACTTATCACTGAACCACCCAAAGTAAACACATACCCAATCATAGATCTCCTGCTGTCCACATCAGTAGCATAATCAGAATCATAGTATCCTCTGACAAAACATTGTGTACCACTTCCATAAATGAGTCAAATATCAGATGTACCCCTAAGGTACCTAAATATCCTTTTCACTGCCTTCCAGTGTTCCTTTCCAGGTTGAGCCATAAACCTGCTGACAACACTGACTGCCTGAGCCAAATCAGGCCTAGTATAGACAATGGCATACATTAAACTGCCCACTGCACTATCATATGGAACCCTTGACATGTATTTGTTGGAAGTATCGCCCGAAAGACAATTTCTGTAATTGTTTTTATAATTAATAAATGATAGATTTATTCTCATCTTATTATTTGCTTCGTGCTTATAAGTAATACACTGCTGAAAACCCCAAGTCGTATCATATGTAGCCATATAACTTAGTGTGTGTCACACATGAGGATTAAGTTTATGGTGATACACTTGAAATGTTAGTCCGTGGTGAAGTTAATCAAAGTATGGGGTCTATTGATTAAACCACCTTTAATGCGCCCAGAACGCTTTATGGTGTGACCGTCTTATCCAGACCGTCGATATTGGTTTTCTAAGTGGGGCATTTATATATGATGTAGTCATATAGGACTGGACCGATTTAATCAGAGTTTCTCATATAATTCCGTGATTGAGAAATCTTATTAAATCACAAGATGATCATATATGGATTAACCTTAATCCTGAAGTGATTACAGACTCCTACTGTTAGGTGTGATGCCCGAAAGACAATTTTTGTAATTGTTTTATTTAATAAATGAAATGATGTTATTATTCATATTTATTATTCTCATATTCACCGATGTGACAATAGTATTTACACTACTGTAAAACCCTAAGTATATCGTTTATGTAATCACTTAACTCAAGTGTATGGTATATACACGGGAGGATTGAGTTAGTGAAGATGTACTTAAAATACAATTAGCCCATAGTGAAGTTAATCGAGAGTATCGGGTCTCTCCTTTAAACGTGCTATTAATGCGCCTGAACACAATAGGTGTGATTGTCTTATCCGGACTTTCGTTAAGAGAACCTAATGGGGCATTTATGTATGATAGATATATCATATAGAAATTTGGACCGATTTGATTAGAGTTCACGATATAATTCCGTAATCGAGAAGTCTTATCGAATCAATGGATGATCATATTTATGGATATATCTTAATCCGAGGTGATCATACCAACCGCTTGAATCGGTATGAAGTTTGACTTGACGGTTAAGGATTACACTGAGTCTGTGGTCTGAATTACCCCATCTTGGCATTGTACTGGATTGAGTGAGTAGTCTGTGTTATCACAGATACGGAATCCATTCCTTCCATTTATGGAAGTAGATAGACGATTCCCTTATTTGTTAATCCTAGAAAGCGATCGATCGCGCGAGTTCATATTACACTCGATTAGCTACCCGGTGAGTTGTATGAATTAATTGATCACTAGGGGTTAATGGTAAATAAGGATAAGAGGTTCTAAAAGGGTTAACGGTAACTTCCCGATTTAGAATGAAGCGATCATGGAGGATTAATCCATATGTAATGATTATATCAATGGACGCTTATTATTATTCTCGTGAGGAGATAAATATAATCTCATAATCGGAGGAGTGCAGTCACGGGATTATGGTGGCATATTCCTGTGATTGATTTATCGAATATAATTATTCTGTTCGTAAGATAATTATTTATTTGATTTATCGGAGCCGCTGATTATTAGTCCATGGTCCCCGACGTGCCTCCTAATATAAGCATAGCTATTCTCGGACGTCGAATCCTAATAATATTAATTTAGTTCTTGTTGGATTTTATTAAAACGATATGTGAATTAATTGTTTAGTGGACTATTAAATTAGTTGGGCTAAATAATTAAATACACGGAAAAGACATTTTTAGTGTGACTACCCGAATTGGTGTGTTGACCTAATTTTTGGTCAAACATATTGAAAAGGTGCGTGACCTTAATTTTAAAGAAAGGTGCGCATGCAATTTGTTTTATATTATTTAATTATTAAGAAATTAGTTTTCTTGGATAATTATTTAATGTGTGATTTATCTTTTATTTGTTAAATGATAAATCATGGAATATTAGATAATAATATGTTTTATCCTAATTTGTTTGGGATAATTATTTTATTTATCTTTTATTTGGAAAAAGGATTAATGTAATAATTATCTATTAATTATTTAATCCTTGGAGGACAATGATTACTCTCCTATATAAAGAGAGTTCTCCCAAGCCTTAACACACATGATATTTTCGACTTCTCCTCTTAGAGAGAAGAAGTGATAAAATTCGGCCAAGGGGTATTAGGGAGAAATCTTGGAGATTTTTCCGGGTAGCATATCGGAGGGGTTCGAGTCGAGAATTCCTTCCACCGGGAATTGCTTGGATCACACGTACGGAAGATCGTGGTGCTCTTCACATCTTCTCACATTCATCCTTTTGCGGTTCTTCAACTTGGATTTTGAGATCCAAGAGGTATGATCTACATCCCCCTTGTAGAATAGATCTAGTTGTTTTATTACGTGTATTATATAGATCTAGATCCTTAAAATCGCTTCCGTTGCGGATGATATTACTAGTACCTACTTGTTTCATGATAGGGTTTGATGTGTTCGTTAAGGATCGCTAAGAGGCGCGGTCCGAATCACTTTCACATTGGCACTATTCTGGAATGAGTGAGGAGTGTGTGTCTCACAGATATGGAATCCATTCCTTCCTGCGGGAAGTAGAAAGACAATCCCCTTATTTGTTAATCCTATAAACTGATCGATCCCGGGAGTTCGTATTGGTTATGATCTAATTGATCACTAGTGGCTTAATGTTAAATAAGGATAAGATGTAATGAAGAAGGTTTACGGAAATAATCCCGCTTCTTTACGGATAGTCTATAGAGGCTTAGTTTATATGTAATGATTATATCAATAGACACTTATCGTCTCGACTCAACGTTTTGAGAATAAGTTATATCTATAATCGATAGAGTTCAGTTTCGGATTTATGGTGACGTAATTCCGGAATTAATAAGTTGAGTATAAATATTCTGTTCGATGAATATTTTATTCAATTTATTGTAGCTACTGGTTATAGGTCCATGGTACCCGGGTTGGCTCCTAACACGCGAGTGTTTTCTCGTTTTATGGAACCTCGAAAATAAATTAAATAGTTGGTCTATTTAATGAATATGCAATATTATTTATTTGGTAAATAATATGTAAAATAGAAAAGACATTTTCTATTAAGATAATGACATAAAAGTGGCGCCCCGTGTTGATAAAGTTAGGAAAAGAAATTTTCCTAGATTATGTCACATGTGTAATTAATTAATTATCTATTTGTTGGATAATTAATGGAAAAATAAGAGATTGATATTTTGGGAATTATCTCTTATCTTTTGGGAAATATCTTTTCCTTGTGGGAATAGGTAATTGTGGTGTGAAAATGATAACTCTCTTGACTAGTTATTTTCCTATATAAAGAGAGTTCCTCCTAGCACAAAAGACACCAATATTGCGCCACACTTGAAAAAAAAGGAGAGAAAAATTAGTTTCTTGTTCTAGTCATTAAGAGAAGAAAAAGCTAGGGTTTTTCTTGAGCATATTCGAGGAGGTTCTACGGCGAGGATCGACGTCCACAAGTCGTCGCTAGGAGATACAATCTGGAAGACTGCGGCTTCTCCCCTTGGTCGATTGCTTCTCCCCCTCCTTTTGGTAAATCTTTAACCTTCTCATAGTTATATTAATTATTTATGTGGATCATATCGTGGTAAAATCGCATGCGAATTTATTCGTAGCTTCCGCTGTGCAAGATCGAGTGTCTCGATTGGTGCCGTGAATCAGATCTGACGATCCAATTATGGATCGGATCCGGATTCGGGTTTCTGTATATCCAGCATGTGGTATCAGAGACATGTTGAAGCGATTTTGCGATCATGATTGCATAATTAATTAATAAGGAGTGAAATTGAATAAATATTGCATCTTTTATATATTTTTTATATATAAATGCGTGGTTGAATGATTTGGTTGACAAGATGGAATGGGGTTGGTACTTGTTTACCGTTAGACCTATAGTAAACCCAATTTTTCTGGGTATAGGAAATAATGTAATTTATTTGTTATATTAATTATTTATGTGGATCATATCGTGGTAAAATCGCATGCGAATTTATTCGTAGCTTTCGTTGTGCAAGATCGTAGTGTCTCGATCGGTGCTGTGTATCAGATCTGACGATCAATTATGGATCGGATCCGGATTCGGGTTTCTGTATATCCAGCATGTGGTATCAGAGGTTGAAGCGATTTTGCGATCATGATTGCATAATTAATTAATAAGGAGTGGAATTGAATAAATATTGAATCTTTTATATTTTTTTTATATAAATGCGTGGTTGAATGATTTGGTTGACTAGATGGACTGGAGTTGGTACTTGTTTACCGTTAGCTATAGTAAACCCAAATTTTCTGGGTATAGGAAATTATGTAATTTATTTGTTGTAATTTAATTTCTTAGTAGCAAGAATAATTATGGAATCGGCGGCCCTGTTGTATTGAATTAGTTTTCAAAGAACAAAAACAACCAGTAGCAGTGATGCAGTGGTCAAGGCTTTGAACCACAAGCCCGAGGACGTGAGTTCGACTCCCTCATGACGTGTAATTTTTTATGAAATTTTCTGGAAAATTGTTTTGTCAAAGAAAAAAAGGTGCAGTTTGAGGGAATCGAACTCAAATTGCCATAGAAGAAGAAGGAAGCCTACACCGACTCGGCTGGACAATTTTTGATGAAGACTTGGATCAGAAATTAATAAAGATACACAACGGCGGCGGCAGTGATTTAATTAAATAATTAGTAAACCTCTTGGACGTAGGTTTATTTATTTATTTAAATTTTATTTTATAGATAACACGGATGTACCAACGGTCCATCTCAGTGATTTATTTTCGCATTTTTTTGGTGTGATTATTTATGTGATATAACCATGCCATGCATCATATTCATGAATTCCACTCCTAGCATTTGCATACATGTAGAAAATCAATTTTGATATTAATTAGACATGTATCAACACGATAATTAATTAAGATTAAAAATAAGTTAAATTAATTAAAGGAGACGGAATTTTATCGGGATATAAAATTCACATGATAGAAATAAAATTTACGGGCTAAATTTTGTTATGGATCTAAAATTCTTTGTGAATTTTGATTATGTAGTGTTTACATAAAAATGATTTTAATAACCGAAAATTTGGAAAATCGTGAAAAGATAGGACGCTAACTAGACGGTATTTGGAACCGATAAGTTGGTGATTGGTTTTCATGATTTATTGTTTTTTCGATTATTGGAAAAATTCTAAGATCCCAAATTTTTATCATGACAATTATGATTGATGAGATCTCTAATCACTTTAATAAGCTTAATATTTAAATGTCTCTAGGCTTGTGTACTATTAAATAGGGCATTGATAGTACAAACAAGCTAGCACGTATTAGATGTCTTTTGTCTTTAAGGGCAGAGATAGATCTCGTCAATCGAAGTGTATAGATGCTTGGACTGTACGTGGACGTGTATTAGAGAATGCATAAGTTAGACTGACCCACTTACACTGTTAAGTGTCACACTATGTGACGGTTGTGTAATTATCCTTAGGACCGGAGTCTACATGGCATCACGGTGTGGATTGTCATGCTTTGATACTATTGAGGTTTCCCCTAAACATGGGGCGATCTTGTGGTAGTGATTGGGTGTGATACTGAAGTATGCGGAGTATACATGTTTGGTCGTCCGGGAATCGCGTACCCTATCAGTAGGATTGAATACCCGAAAGGTTTTTCTTATAAGGAATGCCTTACTCTTGTGAATCTTTTCAAAGTGGGAGTAAATGAGTTACTTCGAGAGAGCATGATATCCAGATTATAAGATACGGTCGTTGATGTTTGACACTCGACGTACGACCGTATGTATATTATTACAGCTATAGGATTATATTTACACGGTAACCGTTTCACATGAAAGAAGGTAGTCATTGCATTTGACTCTTCCGATGATTGGGGGTCACGGTGTGTTGCTAGATGCTATCCTGTGATCGTTAGGTGTGAAGGGCATTTTCGTAATTTGCTCTTTATGTTTTCGGCCAACATATTCGGAAGCCTATCGGGTCACACACATAACAACATCTAGCCGGATTAAAATGCGGCTATAGCGATAACCAAATAAGGAAAGAATTTATCTCATACTATAAAGGTTATAGTGGTAAATTAATCTGGTGGTATTTATTTATTATGAATAAATATAATACAAGATATTAATTATATTGATTAATTAAAGAATATTCCGGAAGCCAATTTGTTATTCAAAGGGGTGCATATTTCATGAATATAAGAAACTCTTAGATTGTGCAATTTAATTAATGGTATTACGATATATTAATATAAGATATTAATATATAAATATATATAGTCACATACGTGACATGCATATAGATTGTGCTTTTGCACATTTGTTTCCAATATATATATATATATATATATATATATATTTGTAATATATATATGTGATATATACACTTGTGTAAATTGATTTATGATATTAAGATAAAGATAGTCAATATTAAATATTGACAATATTTTGGAAATATTTAATATAAGATATTAAATTAAATGAGATAAATCAATCAAATGTATTTTCCTTATTTTATTAGGAAAATGTTTTCTTTCTCATCTATCTACTAGGAAGTTTTTCCCAATCAGATTGGAGACATAAGTGGCGCCTCACTCCCTATATAAGCACGGGCTTGACTAGCTCTTTTGTACATCACAATTCCAAGAGACTAATAGTTTATTGTGAAAAATAGAGAGCTTCTTAGAGAAATATATTTGAGAGAGAAAAAAGGTCGGTCTAGCCACCGAGTTTTTCTAGTAGCAATCCAATGGTGGATTCCGGCGGGTTGTTCGTGTGCACTAGTGGTAGAGGCCGAACGCTTGGGCGGCTCCGTGCACCACTACTCTCCATAGACGGTCAAAGCGTCGATCTTTTAGATCAAGCAAGGTATTCACCGTCTACTACTTGTTTGTTGCTTAAACAAAATCGATCCTGGTTAAAAAAAAATAAATTTTCGAATTCCGTTGCGTTCCCACGTAGATTTTCTAACAGTGGTATCAAAACGAGTTTCGAGTTTAAACAATAAGCATGTTAATTTGCGTAGTTAATTTTATCGTTTAAATCACGTAATGAAAAGATGAAAGATTTTTGATTCGCAAAACGATGCACGAAAAGATAAAAAACTAGATCGGGTGGTGCTCGGCCGACTGGCGGCGGCACCACCACTGGCGGCCGGTCGGCGGCGGCAAGGCAATTTGCTGCCGGCATCAGTTTACTGGTCAAAGGTGGTGGATTTCCAAATTTTGTTTTGTGTATTTGTGATTCAATATGGTTCATAGTTGTGATTGATATATCTTTGTTTAGTTGGTGATGGTTCAAATAGTTTGGCCCATTGGGATGCCACATGACATTAACATAATATTGGCATTTGGAAAAGGCCTAGGCCAAGGCCCTTTTCAAAATTTTGATTTTGGAAAGAGCCAATGTTGGTGCCTTTTGGTTTAGGAAACCAAATGCATCCCTTTTGATTAGGAATCAAAAGAAAAGAAACAAAAGAGACTTAATTTTAATTTTAACTTTGATTTATTTTTGGAATAGTTCTAATTGATTAAAAGTACAATTAAAATCGTTTAAAATTAACCGTTAATTTTATTTCGATTAAAATCATTTAATTAATTAAATGTTAATTAGTTAATTGATTGGATAAAATTATTTGATTGATTGAACGTTAATCGATTAATTAAGACACAAGTGGTTAAATTTTAATTTGTCTTTTTCATAAGATATTATTCTATGAATTAGATGTGTAGATATAATATGATTATATGGACCCCGATTGATCATGGACTCGACCGATAGGATAGATGTGTATGATTTAATTTTTCTGTTAGTTTAAAAATTGTCCTAGGCCGTTATGAAGAACGCGACCTATTTTATTTTCTGCATTATCCCATTTCCGTTAGCTCCCCCCCCCCGTGTGCGGCGGTTGTATTTATTTTATTAGATAAAATTTATGTAACAAGAATGGAGCGGAAGATGGTGACCAAAGAAAGACGAATATAAAGATCCCATCGGAGAATGGAGAATTAAAAAAGGGTAAACCCTACCCCCGAGGGTCCCCATACTCCCGATCCCACAGGTGTATGGAGATGTAAATCTGGGTACCTAGTAGCTTAGAACACAAGCTGCCCATTGACAGGAACAAAGAGCGATTCGCCCCTTGTGGGGTTCGAACCTTAAACCTCCCGCTCCTGTTCAGACTGTTTTTAAACACCCATGCCTTCACCACTAGGCCATATCCAGGGGATGGAGAATGGAGCATTAAATATCCTATTGGTGGTTGCAGCTACCCTTAGATTGTGACCCACGGTTTCGTTAGTTTTTATTCGAAACCGCATCTTGGAAAAGTCCATTATCATACCGGTTACTTTACGCATTTATTTATTTTGTGCTTGTATTTTTTTATATGATACGATTGATGCATGACTGGCACGATCTAGATAAATATATAGGAAGTATGTCCATAGAGATAGATATATTTTTGATGAGACCATAATTAAAATTAATTAAGTGAATTAATTTTCATAAATACTTCCACAACAAAAATGAAGTCGGAATATTGCCTCATCATATTATAATGACGGTGAAAAGCCCTTATTCGGATCCAACTCATCAGCCAAAGCAGGGGGTTGACCTACCTCGGGTATATCATCATTATCGAGATATGATCGTAAGAGATCTCATGAATATTGGGGTTATGACTTGACTAAGAATTCTCTCAGCCACCAACCAAAGCGGGGTCGTTTGGATTTTAAAGGCAAGGGTTTGACTATTTCATAAGATGAAAATTGTCAAAGAGTTGACTAGTCAAACAACAATAGTCGTATAAGATATGATTGACAAAGAGTTGTCTACCTGTTAGACTATTTTCGGCCCACCAGCCAAAGCAGGGGGTCGCGGTAGTTTAATGGGATCTTGTCCACTAAAGAATTTTGAAAAGATTCTTGAAAGTCAATTGGGTGTAGTTGACTAGTGGGAGCAAAATCATAATCCCAAAGACCAACTTTGATTTTGCATGTATAAACAACACTCTTTTATCTTTATTTTATGTTGTAGTTTTAGCAAATTTTATTTATGTTTTGTATTCTCGGTAGTTAAAAACCAAAATTAAATGACTGTTACCTTTTGAGAAACGTTCTCAAGATTGGTTAAGTAATTCTAATCCTATTAAAATAAGCAATGACACGAGCAATCGCGTTTTCGTAGTTGAAGACAAGGAGGCTACATATTTGATGGAGTCCTCTAAGACTTCAATTATTAACGGAAGCTCACATATTGGACAAAACGATATCCAATGGGTCACTCCGTCATACGATGATGATTATTCAAACATTAGATGGATTGAATAAGGATGACCACATCGAATTTCGGAAATGTTGTTTTCAAAATTGTAAGATTTAAGTATCGACTTGATTCTTTAATTATTGCTTGAAAGTAAATTAAATAGTTCATGCTTTGAATATGATTCAAAAGGTTGAATAGACTATTTAACAAACGTTGGATTTTCTTTATGAAAGAAAATTGAAGACACAATTCTTGTGATTTTTTTTAAGTCTTATAAAGATTAAATTAAGAAATATTTACAAGAGCTTGAAGGATTAAAGTGGAAAGTTAGGGCATGTGCTTAAATAAAAGAACTTATTGAAGTCTCTATTTCAGGCAAGCACGTTGAGATAAATCTATCTAAACTCAAGTCAACTCTCAGATATATGATATCCTACGAGTGTGATTAAATTAGAAAGATTAAATACAGATTTGGAAGGTGAAGCAAACGTTGTAACACTTACCATATTCTGAATCTAGTAAACTGATAAGGGAACAAAATTAATGTTATTATGTTCCGGTTCTTATAAAGAACATATTTTCAGCTATACGTTAGGATTTAATGGACAAATTCAATTGTAAGAAATAAATGTTATTCCGATAAGGTTGAACAATCATTGAATCTAACATGCTAGATTATTGTCACCATGTAGTTGATATGAGTGATGAAATCTCAACTAAACATTTATATGGCTGTTATCCTTGATTTTGTGGCTGTTCTAGACATAGTCTCTATGGAAGGGAAGCGTGTAATCAAACGTCATTCTGATGATGCTGAACCATATGATTATGAATCATGTGGGTTATACGTATCTTATCCAAAGAGGACTAAAATACCCTTTTATGAAAATGGTTATAAAATCTAGAAAATTGATTAGAGCCTAAACATACCGATGTTTGTTGGCTTATGACAATTAATGCCACGAATAATTGTTTATTAATCTCTATGACTAATTTTGGAATAGTTGAATGTACTTGGTGAAGTACAACAATTCGGAAAGCCCGAAAAGTTCGAGCTAGTACGAATATGAGATTGATGAGCTATTTAATAATTAATCTCCAATTGGATTGAAGCAATTAATACCTGAAGGGTGTTTCAGAAGTCGTCTGAAATATAATCAGATTCTCCCTTGAAGGATACCATCTTTGGGATACGCAATTAGATTGTGTCCTAAAATGGAAACAACACTTTATATGATAAAGGTGTGACGTAAGCCATGCGAAGTATCCCGTACATGTTTCGGGATAGTGCCCTTATACGATACATATACTTAACCGAGTTCCAAAGAATAAAGGTTGAATAAATTCCATATCAGATATGGAATCGATGACATCAAATCCGTCTTAGCCGATGATTTAGGGTTGTCATTCTTCTAGCAAGCAGGCGATGTCTGAAAGGCTTAGAGCCTAGTATGACATGTACAACTTTGTAGGATATCTTAGCAAGCATGCTAGATGTTATTTACTTACCCGCGGAGCAAAACTATTTTCTCCAAACATGCCGTCTTCTAGAGGAAGTGTCCCTTCCAAAAGAAACAGTGGGAGTAAATTTAGATCTCAAAAGAGTTTGAGAACCACAAAGAGATATTCAACAATTGGAACACCAGCAGGCGTCGCATAGCAATGAGGTGTAGAACACTACTCAATGCTCACAAATGTTCTATAAGTCTATGGATAACCTCTGAAAAGGTTGCTGGTATGTTCATCTTGAAGAATGAGTATCTAGTGACTTATGAAGGAATGTTTGAAAGGCAAGATTGAGAGATATGGCCAGGAGCCATGATATCTGAATTAGATTCCATCAGTGACGACCAGGTTGTGAACCTAGTCTATCTTACCTACAGGGAAAGTCCCTGAAAGGCTGACATGGATAGTAATATGATTACCATAAGGCTATAGTGATGGCTGAAGGGTACGGGGTGTAAACCTTGTAATTATCTTTATGCTACCAACTAAGCCCAGTTCTATTTAGAATATGCTTGTTATAACTTCGTATCATGGATATATGATAGTGTTGAAGATGTTGGGCAGACAACTCGATGTTCATAGACGATAACATGATATGTGAGCCCACGAGATCCATTTATGGACTCAAACAAGTTTCTCTAGACAATTTCTTTATTTGATAATCAAAGGAGTTTGATGTAGTCAAAAGAAGGGATATGCCCAATGTGCAAGAGGGATAGTGGGAGCGTGTTACGATTTTTGAATAAGGTAATGGATATCTCTCTCGGGAATTATCACCACATGTCACAGTCAATTGATGTTTGGTAGTTCAAGGTCTTTACGAAAGCACTTGAATTAGCAGTTCTTATTTTTGAAATAAGAATCTATAGTGATATGTTTAACTACTGTTAGTTTATAGTTTAACTATATAGATGTGATGCTAAAATAGTTTAGCATAGATCGTGATAGGAGATACTGCTAGCCGGTGTTCTCAAGATCTATCTATGTTAGGACGTTAGTCCTAAAGATGAAAGATGATGCTTATGGAAGGTTTCCTTTGCTACTGCAATAGGAACCATCATAAAAGTAATGCCAGATGTTCATAGTCCATGAAGAGTCATGAGCAAGTATGAAAGTAAATCTGGTGAATGTCGAGAATATCATTAAACAAGTTAATGATGGTTTCCTAGTTTATCGAAACTTGGAATGAGATAAATATAGATATACAGACGTATATCATGAGTCTTATGAAGGCTAGTGAGAGCTACAGTCTGGGTTTGTAGTCATTTTGATTGAGTGATACAATGGTCGGGAAATGTTTTTAGCTAGAAATCATTGAGATTCTACAACTAGGCCAAAACACAGTAGTGCCTTGGAGGCGCAGCGGGAGCTGTACATGGATCTAGAAGGTTCATTCCTGAACCTTGTAGGGTTCTTCCACTTTTTCTATATTGCTATTATAATAAGTGGATTCATTGCTTGAAGCAAGGACCAGGGTCTTGTCGGAGATTCATGTGTGTGTTGAGGCGGTTCCTTTGACTTGATCATTTGGAGCATGATATGAAGATAGTCTGAGTCCCCATGGATAGTGATCCGTTCATGCTTGGGGTTGGTTGCAAGTATTGCATTAGATTCTTGTGTTTCAACTTGGTCTTGTGTGTACGAGTGAATGGATTTAGGCCAAGTGGGAGATCGTTGAAATAGTGTCCTAAACAAAAATCGGGTTGGACCGGATCCGACCGGGTCGGATCATTTCTACTATTTCTTTATGATTATACATATATAATAAATGGCTTTTCTGTTGTCATATGAGATCTCTAATCACTTTAATAAGTTTGATCCAAGTGACATGCATATAATTTGTGCAGCTGACCACCCTTCTATCCTATGGTTGTTTGACCAGATCCCAAGTCTTATTCTTCTGAAGTAACTCCATTTCTTCTCCCATAGCAACAAGCCATTGGGATACCTCAGAGCATGTCACAGCTTCCCTGTATGTGTTAGGTTCAAAACCATCCACTTCTTCAGCTATCTGTAGTTCATATCCAACCATATCCTCCTTAAACCCATAACTTCTTGGGGGTCTGATATTGGTCCTCCTAGCTCTGATAAGAGCTATACCCTGCTGACCAACATCAGCTGTTTGAGAATTTGCTGACCCTTGGTCAGCAGGCTGGCTTGGATTTAGTTCTGGATCCTGACGTCACCAAACCAGACCTTAGAAACGGCGTCAAGAAAGGGACAGACCTTTTCTAGGTTAGACGGATCCTAACCGGTAGTGTACCGGGTCAAATTGTAGTGATAAAGTGGTGAGTCGTGTCGAATCCTCGAGGAAAAAGTGGTAATTCTTTTTTAAGTGTGGTTAAACACCAAAGAGTCGCTATTAACTCGATCTAAACCGCAATTTTATAACACAGATTACTACTACTCTAACTAACATAAAATAAATGCGTAATTTAAAAGTTATTCTAATATAATATATATAGATATATAAATATATATAAATGTACATAAATAGTAAAATATATATATATATATAAATATATAGATACCAAAATATAATATATAAACTGAGACTAACCAAAGTATATGTAATCAATTTATATGATCTTTTGATTAATGGAATGTGTTCGATATTCCTTTTAGGTCCAATTGAGTGAATGAAACGGTGTACTCTAATGTCAACAATTCCTCCTCACACGAGCGTATGAAATTGTCATATGTCAAAAGTCATCACCCAAGGTCCACAATCGCCCCATGCTAAACTTAGTTAGTCAAAACAAAACCGAGTACAAATCTACCCCGGATAAAAGAGGTGATTCCATTTGTCAAATGGCCGATGTTATTCAAGAGGCTCCGGTTGTCAAGCGGATCGATTTAATACAAACGGTGTAGTTTCAATTAAACTGTGATTTTAACATTATTAAGATCTCGAGTACAAATTTTAATAAGATTTATCTTTCCAGACAAATCGCTCGGTAGGAAATAGGATTCCGTTAATCGACGGCCATTTTTACTCCTCCGGTTTTTCTATTTTTACTCATATCCCGACTTCTCCGGTGGGTTCATCGCCAGTTATATGTAGTATTCATCATGATTGATTACTTCATTCGAATATGTTATCATTACGTAGCAAAATAGAAAAAGATTCATTTTACTCAAGTTTAGTCAATTTTATTTTAACAAAGATTCCATTACCGAAAGATCAAAATAATACGATTACATAACTTTGGTTAGTTATTAGATCTAGCCTAATAACATTATAAAAAAGAAGAAAATAACAAACATAAACATAATTATTATAGAAATTACCCGATTACAATCTGCTGACTCGTAAATCGTCTTTTCCTGTGTATTACAACGACTTCAAAGAACACTCGAACCTTCGAGAATTTCCCGAACATTACTACCGTATTACTACTACATTATTTTGGCATAAGGCCTATTTACAACTATAAAAGAAAGAGGGAAAGAGTTATATATATAGAATATGGTTTATATATATAATTTGGTACTCTCAAATGAAGCCTCCGATGCTCCCCCTTTATAGAATTTTTCCCTTCCCGGACCGGTCCGAAAACTTGCCGGATCGGTCCGGTGTAATGATGATAATCATTACTGCTTTGTCATCGACATGTTCCCCATGTTACTCCCTAATCATCATGTGAAGATTTTATTTGATTTTATTTGTAATTAATATTATTTTTAACTTATAAAATTCATATCTTTTGATTCCGGACTCCAAACGATATGATCAAAATGCCATAAAAAGTTCTCTGAAAACTCTTCAACTTTCATGAAAGACTCTTCTTCGTAAAACGCCGTTTTGATAACCCCGTTGTCCTCCGAACGTATTTCGATACTTTTACTAATAGAAATCAAATGACCACTTAATCACCATTTGAGTTGTAGACCTCCAATCTTCATGATTCAAAATGCATTAGAAAGCTCATATGAAGATCTTCAACTTCCATGAAGAACGCTTTTTCAGAAAATGTCTTTTAACGAGCCATTTCCAATATATGTCGTTCTCTAGATTAAGAAACAATTATTCCTTGATCATTTATATCGGTGACGCTTTATAACTTCCTTTCACCGACTTGTATTGACTTCAAAAAGTGTCGATACTGGATTTGATTCATCTTAGGATTTCAGAATGAAATAAACACAAAATACCGTGTAAAATAGACACAATATTCCGGTTACTAAAACCGTACAAAACTACAACTTTCTACTATAAATACTAACTTTTACTACTAACTATACTAAACTACAAAGATTAATATTTTATACTAATTATATCATAATTTTAGATATTTTACATAGAATTTGTCAACAAAACGTAATAAAATCACGTAAATTCAATCATATAAAAATAATACATCAAATTACTCCCCACTTAGCTTTTGATCGCCCTCGAGCAAAAAAATAAGCGTAATATATAAATAATGAGATAATATAATTGATCGATTAAAATTTCAAAAGTAATATATATCGTCAATATTACAAACATATAATTTATAAATTTTATAGAAATTTAAGAAAGGGAGATTATACAACTTAAATGAATTAAGTATCAAATATGAATTATATGGAAACATGCATGCAATAATTCAGAAATATAAATAAAATATTAGAAATACTTTCTATCTCGATTATTACGAATTTCTGGAATCATTAACTAAGTCAGATAGAAGACATAGTGGCTTAATATATTAGGATAGGACATTGGTTAATCGAAAAGATAGAAAAGGAAATCAAAAAGAGAAAGATGAAAGTGGTACGTACCTACGTCTTCACATTCTTGATCAAAAACAGCCTCGATTAGTAACATCCTTTTATTCCAACATTTTTTTGATTTTCTCTCTTTTCTTTTTTTTTTTTTTTTTTTTTTTTTAACATATATTAAGAACTAAAGCGTGAGTGTGTGTAAATAATCAAATTCACAAGCATTGCTTCATCAAGATTGATCGAGAGTACTACTCTTTCGATCTAAAATTACGAGTCCGGTTTCTTAAACACGTAATCATTCTTGAGATCTTTTGATTCGACTTATGCCTTCATTCTCAAAGAATAGGACATTTCGAGATAATCCCCTATTTGGACTACTATCATCGACATATATTTGGTCGATCAAAGATAGGGAAGATACTTGATATTCGATTTATTTCGTGTAAAAATGGTGCTTTAATTCTTAAAAATTTTCCATAAAACACTAACATATCTCGAACTCATTCCAATCTCAAAGATATACCATTTTTCTCAACTCTTAACTTTTTCTCATCATCATCTCCTCTCATAAGACGCACAAACTCGAAGGATGTCAAAGAAATGTAGACCAAAACAAGCTATGGTCGGAAATTTCTAGTTAATCAAAATGGCTAAATTCGAGTGAGGTCTTAATCACTTTAAAAGTTGAGGTGGGGTCAAAATTGGAAATTTTATTCGGGTGAGCTTATTTCATTTATAGTTATATTTTTGTGGTGTCAAAATCATCATTCCTAATTTTGATTCCAAATTCATAATTAATCTTGAAAAGAAAATTATCTAAAAATTTATTTATAAATATAAAAATTACTTGAATAATTCCATAAAAGAAATATTTGATAAAAATTATTTAGTTATACATACTCAAAATCTTAAAAATCTTATAAAAGATATAAAACATATTCATTATATATCTAATATATTTTACTAAATCAAAAATTAATCCTCTCGAATTATATCATTTTCATTCATATATTAACCAACTTAGATTATTCAAGAAAAATTAAAACTAAGAAATAAGTAATTAAAGCACTAATTTATATGAAAAAGGTTATATTTTATAATTATTTTTATTTTTTGAAAATTTTTAATGAAATTTTCAAACCTAACTCTACTCCCCACTTTAAGTGACATCGTCCCGATGTTCAATAAGTATGAAAAAGTAGGTTCAAAATTAAATTAAAATTATAGATGATCGTTATAAACATCGATAACACACGTATATTAAAATCAAACAACATATATATTAAACAAAAGAAACTATTACAGATTAAAAATAAAACAAACTTACTATTAACTTACTAACCTTAAGCAACTTTAACTTATTAAAGCAAACCAAACTTAAACTAAATTAAATAAAACCACTAACAACTATCTCAAATAGTTGACGAACAACCCGGATTCTCTACGGTAGCAATCCTCACGACAATCACGAGACGGATATATCTCATCGAAGCAATTTCGGGGACTTCATTCAAATGAATACATAACCTTGAAATTAACCAAGCAAAAGGCATCGGCCTTCCATTATTATACCGTTCCATCGCAAAGTTTATCGCCGTCCTAAAAATCAAAATCCCTCACCACATAAGCTCCAGTTATCAATGCAAACAACGAAGTATCTCACTATCACTAACCCATGCAAAGTCACTAGTCGGATAGACTCGTGAGTTAATGAAGTGTTTCCATGCTCTCAGATGAGCAGGCAGAGCTGAAGTGGTAGAATCGTAATTTTGATCGAACTCGAAACAAATACGGAAAAGCTTCCGTGACATAGTTAACAACATGACAAGAGTTCCCTAATCCCCATTGATATTCATAATGAAGATTATGGATTTGATTGAAAATCGGTATCTCGTAGATATGATTGATAATATGAGGTGACAGTGAATAAGTGTACCACGAAACAGATATAAGTCGTGACGGATCTACCGTAGTGTGATGAGAGAAAAGAGTTGAATAAAATTCCTAACAATGTGAAACATTAATTCTTCCTCGAGGTTGCTTAACAAATTTTTCCATCCTTGATTCTGAATTAAATCCCTTCCGAACTGATCAATTTTTTCAAAATTGATACCCCTTTCCATCAATATAGGAGAATTTGCAAACCTCGCATTCACCAACAAATTAACATTTGAAGCGCTAGACTCCGGGACAAAAACATCAACTTCCTCCGGATCGTATGAATTGACTGATGGTGATGATCGGTTTGACATTTTAGTTGAAACAGATGAAAAGAAATCAACAGATAGAAAGGTAAAAGTAAAAGAGTTAAATTGTAAATTGTTTACTCTCAGCTTGTTTTCCTTAAATGGACAAAATTGAGAGTGTACGTGGCTGCACATTAGAACTCTCAACATGACTCAGCAGTTTTTATCCCCGGACCGATCCTGAAAATGACCGGACCGATCCGGCTTTAAGATATTTTTACCGGTTGAAGGTTGTAAAATTCAAGTTTTCTTTGTTCAACTTAATAGACTTCAAGCTATTTGAGAAGCTATAAAGGTAGTGTAAATATTATCTCACCGATACGGATAAAACGACACACGAATACGACATGCGAATGATAAATATATATATATATATATTTTTTTTTTAGATTTTTGATTTTTTATGAAATATTTAAATACTATTAAAAATAAATTTACGACTACTACAGAATATGATTAATGAAATCGAAAACTTATTAAACTAGCAAACTTATCAACTAAAGTTAAAATGCAGAAAATAAAATAAACAGTCATAAAATGTTTAGAAATAATAAAAGTTGTTTAAAATCAAACAATGTCAACATCATCATCGTCAGCAGTGTAAACTGGATCATTCATACTTGGAACCGATGACGTAACTGGCTGTGGAAACGTAGTCGTGGTCCGAACTGAACTGTCGAGATCCATCGAACTCATACTTGACGTCATCCTTGCAAAATCCAAATTCCTCCCAAACTAGATGTAACAAAGACTTCGAGAACTCGTATAAAGACACACACGACCACTAGATCGGCTTCCAAAAGGATTTGGCATATGATGAAAGCTCGAGATGGTGGAGCAGGTGCTATCCATTCGTAATTATAACGGGTTAGATTGACAGGGCGGATAGGCGATTCTATCGAAAGAAGGAACAAGATGCATCCGCTCATGTCTCAAGATCCTCTACGTAAATCATCACTCCACTGCCTACTCTGCTCAGCAAACAAAGCCATATTAGCCTGTCCTCGGGCTACATCTGATACTAAGGATTGAAACATATCGTATGTAATAGTGTTTGGGAGAGAAGTCTGGCATTGCTGCTCGTAAAAGATGAAAATGTCAAACGGGTGGAACCGATGGAGGTGGTGGAGGGTATTACGTCTAACTATCGAGTCCATCGAACCCTCGGAGACCTCCTCGGACTAGGGCCTATCAGGGACTCATCCGCCATCATCAACTTGTCGTTAGACAGAAAGGAACTCCCTGATCTACGACATAAATCAAATAAAGCCAGGAAAGTACATGTGACTCCTCGCCTTGGCGATAACAATAAACTCGAAACCCTTCTATACATAATCTTCCCCACATCCACCTTAACATCATGAATCATCGCCCAAGTAATGCATAAATCTTCTTTACCAAAGGCGGTGTGTTTGGTTAATGGGATAGAGAGTATGGCTCAAAAATCTTTTGATTGCCCTCAGATCTCTAAAACACTTCCCATAATTAAATCTGTTATCCACCCATTCTCACAGAAGCATCAAACTCCTCTCGAGCTCTAGAGGCAATCTGCTCATACATAGCAGGATCATCTAATCTATAAACAAACTCTATAATCTTCTTCATCGGAAAAACTTCTACCCCTAAAACAAAGATTAATCGGTTCGGGCTAAAAGAAACATGTCTAGACCTAAGGGAATAGACTTCATCATACTACCCTCGGTGGGTGTCAAAGTAGACAAAAAGCGCATAAAATTCTCGCCACTAAGGTAGTATTGATCTCTCTCGCCCCTCCGAGTGCAAAATCCAACCATTGGCGTGCCTCGCAAAATACGCCTAACCTCCTCTCCTAAGTCATCAAAATCTAAGCCTCTTTCCAACACAACTCCACATTTACTATAGATATTTTTATAAGCATTCTTAGCTTGAGGTGAAGTCAGAAAGAAACAAAACTAATGATTCTTCTTCGGTGTTAAATCTTTTAATTCTACGACCGGTACTTCTATTGGAATATTAGGCTTTCTTTTCTTAGAGATTTTTCGACTGGATGAGGCCATTCTACGATATTGAATTGACAAAACAACAATAAAAACAACAGAAAAACAACACAAAATAAAATGTCACAACACACGTAAAATTCAAAACAGCTTGAAAATAAATCTAAAAATTATAAAAATTATGAAATTGATAAGTAAAGTAAACAAATTATACCTTATAATGAACAAAACCGTGAAAAGTGGCCGGAAAAGTCGTATAAGCCTCCGGGATGAAATGGAGCTTGTGTTCGATCTTTTTCAAATTTTTCACTTGTGTTAAAGAGAGGAGAGTAAAAGAGGAAGAATGTATGTAATGGTGTAGTGTAATTTGTATTTTTGAGGAGAAAATAAAATTTTTGGGGATGGTGGTGATGATGCGATGTCTTTGAAAAGAAAAGAGGAGAAATGAAGAAGAAAGAAAGGTCCCGTCCTTTTAGGTTAAATCGATCCCGGATCGGTCCGGTGTAAGGGCCGGATCGGTCCGTGTGCAATTTTTATGATTTTTCAAAATTTTTTATTTTTTTGGATTTTTGATATAAAACTTATAAAACTCAATAAAAACTTAATAAAAATAGAAAATAAAATTTATAAATTTTAAAACAATTTCTTAAAATTTATAAAATCTTTATAAAACTTATTTAAAAGTTTATAAAAATTCAATAAATTTCTATTAATTCTTATAAAATATATAAAAACTTAAAAAACTTTTTATAAAACTTTTATAAAACTCCTTAATTTTATAAAGATCCAATTTTATAAAATTTTCAAAGTTATGCAAGAATTTTATAAAACTAAAAACAATAAAAGACTTGAACTTACGGGGTTTCTAATTCTTCAATTTCTACAAACTCCAGATTCCTAACGCACTTTCAAGCAAACTATATCCTAGAAATGTAGCGTTTGAATTAAGTCTTGAAGTCCATCGGGATTTTCGGTTAACCACCTAATCGTTCCTTCTTAATTACATTCAAACACTCACTCGAGATTGAGTTATATTTTTCCCACATCGCCCACTTGTGTTCAATTTTTCCACATTCTACACTTCCTTAAAAACTTAGCCCTTCTCTTTATCGAACTTCTCGACGTACCATTACAAACTTCTTTCAATTTTTTCTCTCTCAACAATTGCTTGTTCTTTTCAAAAACTAAGGTTTCTATAGTAAAGGCGATATCTCTATTAAAACCAAACTTCAAAAGCAAAACAAAAACTCCTAATCTATCTAAAAAAGACATCCAGGTTCTTTTACGCCTATCCGGTAAAAGACGAAACTAGTTTAGACATATAAAAGTAAAGATAAAACCTGGTAATTTGATACTTTGCTTTTTAAGACCTAATCGCTTTTTAGTCTTTGAGGGTCGATCAAACAACATCACTTCATTTATGAGAGAGAGACTTCTTCACCTTCCGTAAATAGCTTCACCCCTGTGACCATTGGCTATAAAAGTTGTATTCCCATCGCTTAGTTCAACGACTCAGCATTTATAAACTCGTGTTACTTTAAATGGACTGCCCATCTTGATTTAAGCTTTCCGAAACAACTTTAAACGTGAATTGTACAATAACACTCGATCACCTACATGGAACTCACGACTATATATTCTCTTATCATGGAAGGATTTCGTATGCGTTCTTGTAGATTCGAGCATTTTCATAAGAATCAAGGCGAAATTCTTCTAATTACGTTAATCAAGTAATCTATGATCACCGGATGACCTTAGGATCGAAATTTAAAAATCTAATAGCCAGTAATGCTCGGTGTTCTAACTCTCTTTGAGGAGATGACAAGATTTACCAAAGACTAATTTGTAGGAGAACGACCAATTGGAGTTTTAAAAGTCGCTCAGATGCCCATAACGCATCATCTAGTCTAAGCGCCCGATTTTTACGGTTTGAATCCACTGCTTTTTCTATGATTCTTTTAATCTCTATATTCGACACCTCTACACGACCACCGGTTTGCGGATGATAAGGCGTTCCTAACTTATGCGTTACACCATACTTTTCAATTAACTTAGTAAATGGTCGATTGCAAAAGTGCGAACCTCTATCACTAATGATGCATGCCGGAATGCCATATCTAGTGAATATGTTCTTTTAAGAAATCGTATAACAACCTTGGTATCATTAGTGGGAAGAGCTTGACTTCTACCCATTTCAAACATAATCTACCATTACAAGAATAAATCTTTTTCCAAACGATATAGGAAAGGTCCCATGAAATCTATACCCCAAACATCAAATAACTCACATTCTAAAATAGGTTGCATAGGCATTTCATGTTTTTTCGATATATTTCCCCATTTTTGACATGATTCACAAGATTTAACATATGTATACGCATCTTTATAAAGTGTAGGCCAATAAAAACCACATTGCAAGACTTTAAAAGCGCTTTTCCATCCTCCATGATGACCTCCGCCTCACGATCATGACAAAACGATAAAACACTTAAGATTTCATTATCAGGCACACATTTTACGATTATTCCATCCGAACATTTACGGAAAAGATCTGGTTCCTCCCGGTAATAAAATTTTAAGTCATAAAAGAACTTCTTTTTTCATTTGCCAAGTCCAATGAGACGGAATGTAATCACAAAGTTAAGTAGTTAATGATATCTCCAAACCAAGGTGAATTTTCCTTAGAAGGAATTCTTTTCTTCAATAACTGCATGGTTGAAGGCATATCGATTCTAAGCAGATTTGTTCATCAGAAACGAATCCTTAATTTCATTTCCTATTTCTTCCTCGATTTCCATTCTACTTAGATGATCGCTACTACATTCTCACTTCCTTTTTTATCTTTAATCTCAATATCAAATTCTTGAAGTAGAAGAATCCATCTAAGAAGACGTGGTTTCCTTTGATCTTTCTTACTCATTAAATATTTCAATGTTGAATGGTGTATAAACTATTACCTTAGAGCCAACAATATACGATCTAAACTTATCTAAGGCAAAAATTACACCAACAGTTCTTTTTCGTAGTTGCATAGTTTAGTTGAGTCTGCATTTAACGTATGAGATGCATAGTAAATAGCTTTGAGAATTCTATTATACCTTTGACCTAAAAGCAGACTCCTACAACTAAATCGCTTGCATCACACATAATCTCAAAAGGTAAATCGGCCTGGTGCCACCAATCTTGGTGCAGTGATAATCAACTTCGCTTCAGGTCTTAAATGCTTCCATACATTTACTATCAAAATTAAAAGATACTTCTTTTCAAGCAAATGACTTAGAGGCTTTGCTATTTTTGAAAAATCTGCAATAAATCTCCTATAAAATCCTGCATGTCCAAGAAATCCTCTTAATGTTCTTAGATTAAGCGGTGGAGGCAATTTTCGATTACCTCGACTTTAGCTTTATCAACTTCAATTCCTACTTGAGATTCTATGACCTAGTACAATTCTTACGATACCATTAAATGACATTTTTCCCGTTAAGCACTAAATTGGTATCCTCACGGCGTTGTAACACTCGTTCTAAGTGTAACAAACAGCCATTAAAAGAGTCTCCGTAAACACTAAAGTCGTCCATAAAATTTCTAAGAATTTCTCAACCATATCGGAAAATATAGACATCATACATCTTTGAAACGAGCAGAGCATTACATAAACCAAACGGCATTCTTTTATACTTAAAGTTCCATAAGGACAAGTGAAAGTAGTCTTTTCCCTATCTCTTTGCAATGAAAATCTGTAAATATCCACGAATAACCATCTAAGAAACAAGAATACTTATGTCCACTTAAACGTTCCAACATTTGTACTATAAATGGAAGTGGATGATGATCTTTCTTAGTATGATCATTTAGTTTTCTAAAATCAATGCACATTCGATATCTGTAATTTCCCTTGTTGGAATCCATTCATTTTATCATTCTCTTTCTTTGTGAAACCTCCTTTCTTTGGTACAACTTGAGTTGGACTTACCCATTCACTATCCGATATAGGAAAAATTATTCCCATTTCTAATAGCTTAATAACCTCTTTCTTAACGATTAACTGTAAATTTGGGTTGAGGCGGCGTTGCGGTTGAATACAAGGTTTAGCATCTTCTTTTAGAATTATCTTATGAACACATATCTCCGGACTAATACCTTGAATATCGGCAACTGTCCATCCAAAAGCTTTCTTATGCTTTTTCAACATTCCTAGTAATTGATCTTCTTGTTGCTCCGTTAAAGTTGATGAAATAATAACTGGTAAAAGGTTATTATTTTCAAGAAAAGCATATTTCAGATTTAAAGGTAACGGTTTCAATTCCAGATTCTTAGGCGGATCTTCGATTGATGATTTAAGAACTGGTCCTTCTAGTTCTAATTCTAAATACTTATGCCATGGTGGTTTAAAAGTAAAACTTCCTTTATCTAGAGAAAGGATTATCTCTTTCATTTCAATGTCTTCCTCATCTTCTTTATAGATAGATAAAGTTAAACATTCTTCTAATCTATCTTCAAAAGTTGGTAATCGATTATCATGAAGCAATGATGAATATCTTCTATAAAAGAACATGATTACGGTGATGTGTATTGATGGTTCATAGCTTTGAAAATATTGAAAGCAACTTCATCTTCATTGACTCTCAAAATTAATTCTCCTTTCGAACATCGATTAAAGTTCTCCTCGTAGCTAGAAATGGACGTCCTAAGATAAGCGGCGCTGAAAATCCTTCTTCCATTTCCATAACTACAAAGTCTCTTGGAAAATAGAACTTGTCTACTTTAACCAATACGTCCTCAATAATTCCTCTAGGGTACTTAATCGATCTGTCGCCATTTGCAGAGTCATTTCGATCTTAGTAAGCTTTCCTATGCCTAGCTTTCTATAATCCTCATAAGACATGAGATTTATACTAGCTCTGAGATCACATAAGACCTTCTTAAACAAAAATCCTCCAATTTCACACGGAATCGTAAAACTTCCGGGATCTTTTAGTTTAGGTGGTAACTTATCTTTGCAGAACTGCAGAACATTCTTCATTTAGGCATATATTCTCATATTCCTCTAATTTTTTCTTATTTGATAGTATATCCTTCAAAAACTTTCCATAGGTAGGCATATTTATCGAGCTTCGATAATGAGGATATTAACATTAATATGACTAAAAGTATCAAGGAAAGCGAGCATACTGATCGGTCTTAATCTTTTAATTTGATCTTTAGGTGGAAAAGGTAAAGACTCTAAATCTATAACCTTTGGTTTCAAGTCATTCTCTCTTTTCCTTTATCCTTTGGGGTATTACTTGATCGCCATGTTTTGAGTTCTTGAATTTTTCTTTTAATTTGTTCCCCTGAATCAATCTCTACTTCATATTCCTTGATTCTTCCTGTTTTCATCCTTGTTTTCTTTATCTTCTACTCTAACATGTTCCTTAAACAGATTCCTTAAATCTTTATCCATGGGGTCTTTTAAAATTCTAGGGATTTTTACCCATTTTTCACCTTCCTTCTCAAGTTCCAAACTTCTATTCCTTTTCAAGAAATTCTCTATGATTTCTTCTTCCTCATCCGTAAAGTCAAGTTTATCTTTAGTCTCTTCATTTTTATCTAAATCATTTTCTACTTCATTATTCCCAAGTTTTCTACTCCATTACTACCATAGAGTTTCCTACTTCTCGTAACTACAACATTTACCTCTCTTGGGTTTCTTTCAGTATTACTTGGTAATCCTCCAGGAGGTCTACTGTTGTTACGTTCACCTTCCCTACTCAAATGATCTTCCATATTCCTTAATGAAGCTTCTATCGTTCTCATTCTGGTATCATGTCCACTCATAGATGTTTTCATTGTGTACCATGTCCCTACTTGGTCGAACCTATAGAAGTCATCATTGTTTCCATATTCTTAGCTTGAGTAGATACTACACCCATCATATTTTCCATCGCTTTTTCCCATTTTTCAACCCCTTCTGTAGGTTGAGTTGAACTTTGAGTTACTGGTATACTTTGAGTGGTATGTTGAGGATAGGATCTAGGTAATGATTGTAAATTTCGATTAGATGTATTTCCTTGATAAACTTGATTATTATTCATATTCTTATCTTTGGCTCGATACGGCGGTTGTCCTGGCTTACTAGGGTTTTCGGACCATCTAAAAGTTGGGTGGTCTCTTCTAATAGCATTAAATGAGTTTGAATATGCATTGTTCAAATTCCTATGTCTTTGAAGAAAACTCACTTCCTCTTTTGAATATCCTGTTGGTTCTTCTTTCCTAATGACACATTATCATGATTTGAGTATTCGGTTGGAGTACTATTTTTCGAATTTTGATTCTTACCTTGTTGTAATCCATCAAACTTCCTACTCAAATTCTCCAAATGTGCTAGAACTTCCGTATTTGACGCGTACATCCTTACGCAAAAGCTACTTTTCTAGTGCTAGAACCGGTTTCCCACATTCTATTGTTTTGGAAATCTTTTCTATAGCATCGTAAACTGTTTGAGCTTCACTCATCATTAACGAACCACCACATGCATGATCTACATCCGCACGTGAATCTTTTCTTAATTTGACGAGAAAAGTTGAATTTGCATATCTAAGGAATAACCATGATCGGGACAAGCTCTTAACAATTTTTAAACCTTTCCCACGCATTCCCAAGTGTTTCTTGAGATCCTTGTCTAAAATTAGCAACCTCGACTTTTAATTCCAAATTCCGTCTCCAGAGTGAAATATTGTTTGAAATTCGGTTTGAATATCCTCCCAACTAGTTAACGAGTGGTGTGGAAGAGACATAAACCAATCTCGGGCTCTTCCTTTTAAAAAAAGGAAACATAGTCATCCTCGTTAATTCCTTATGAGCACCTTGACTTTTGGTCAGATTGCCTGATTCTTCAAATAGATAGAGATGATGATGTGGATCTTCATCATCTCTCTCTAGAAATTGGGCTCTTTGCGTCAATTAAACCAAAAGATGAGACTTAATTTGAAATTATTCGCTCCTTCATTCGGTAAAAGTATGGGATTATTAGTCGGTTTCTCCTTACGGTTTGATCACAGATAGGTCTCGGGTTTGGCGGATTGTTACGATTATTCAGTTACGATCTTGATTGTTCCTATTATTATTATTCGATTATTATTAATATTAACGAGGTTTTGTCCATGCCCTAAAGCATGATCTAGCCTCTGTTCGTTTGTTTCATCACTAGTTTTGACCATTTCTTTATTTTTATTAGAAGATGATTCCGTTGGAGATTTTCCAAGGAGTCCTAATTTGGTTTGACCACGTTTACTCTCTATCCATGTTTGCCTTTCGTAAGCGTTTATATCAGGCTTATAAGGAGTAAGTGAGGCTTTACCGCTTACGGTCATCAACTAATTAAAATAGAAAAATGCTCGAGTTTTAAAGAAGAAAAAAATTGGTACTAAAAGAAAGTAGATACCAACGAAAAAAAAAAAGAAATGTGATAAGAAGAGTGTTGGTTTATCCTCGAGAATTTTAAGCTAATACAAGTAGTAACCATAGACACAAAAAAAAATAGCGACTTTGTATCCCGGCAGCGGCGGGCGCCAGTAAAGTCGACGTCACCAAACCGGACCTTAGAAGCGGCGTCAAGAAAGGGACGGACCTTTTCTAGGTTAGAGCGGATCCTAACCGGCGATGTACCGGGTCAAATTGTAGTGATAAAGTGGTGAGTCGGTGTCGAATCCTCGAGGGAAAAAGTGGTAATTCTTTTAAGTGTGGTTAAACACCAAAGAGCTGCTATTAACTCGATCTAAACCGCAATTTTATAACACAGATTACTACTACTCTAACTAACATAAAATAAATGCGTAATTTAAAAGTTATTCTAATATAATATATATAGATATATAAATATATATAAATGTACATAAATAGTAAAATATATATATATATATATAAATATATAGATACCAAAATATAATATATAACCAGACTAACCAAAGTATATGTAATCAATTTATATGATCTTTTCAGTTAATGGAATGTGTTCGATCTTCCTTTTTAGGTCCAATTGAGTGAATGAAACGGTGTACTCCTAATGTCAACAATTCCTCCTCACACGAGCGTATGAAATTGTCATATGTCAAAAGTCATCAGTCCAAGGTCCACAACTGCCCCATGCTAAACTTAGTTAGTCAAAAAGCAGTGCAGTACAAATCTACCCCGGATAAAAGAGGTGATTCCATTTGTCAAATGGCCGATGTTATTCAAGAGGCTCCGGTTGTCAAGCGGATCGATTTAATACAAACGGTGTAGTTTCAATTAAACGTGATTTTAACATTATTAAGATCTCGAGTACAAATTTTAATAAGATTTATCTTTCCAGACAAATCGCCCGGGTAGGAAATAGGATTCCGTTAATCGACGGCCATTTTTACCCCTCCGGTTTTTCTATTTTTACTCATATCGACTTCTCCGGTCAGTTCATCGCCAGGTTATATGTAGTATTCATCATGATTGATTACTTCATTCGAATATGTTATCATTACGTAGCAAAATAGAAAAAGATTCATTTTACTCAATTTTAGTCAATTTTATTTTAACAAACATTCCATTACCGAAAAGATCAAAATAATACGATTACATAACTTTGGTTAGTTATTAGATCTAGCCTAATAACATTATAAAAAAGAAGAAAATAACAAACATAAACATAATTATTATAGAAATTACCCGATTACAATCTGTTGACTCGTAAATCGTCTTTTCCTGTGTATTACAACGACTTCAAAGAACATCGAACCTTCGAGAATTTCCGAACATTACTACCGTACTACTACTACATTATTTTGGCATAAGGCCTATTTACAACTATAAAAGAAAGAGGGAAAGAGTTATATATAGAATATGGTTTATATATATAATTTGGTACCCCAAAATGAAGCCTCGATGCTCCACTTTTATAGAATTTTCCCTTCCCGGACCGGTCTGAAAACTTGCCGGATCGGTCCGGTGTAATGATGATAATCATTACGACTTGTCATCAACATGTTCCCCATGTTACTCCCTAATCATCATGTGAAGATTTTATTTGATTTTATTTGTAATTAATATTATTTTTAACTTATAAAATTCATATCTTTTGATTCGGACTCCAAACGATATGATCAAAATGCCATAAAAAGTTCTCTGAAAACTCTTCAACTTTCATGAAAGACTCTTCTTCGTAAAACGTCGTTTTGATAACCCCGTTGTCCTCGAACGTATTTCGATACTTTTACTAATAGAAATCAAATGACCACTTAATCACCATTTGAGTTGTAGACCTCCAATCTTCATGATTCAAAATGCATTAGAAAGCTCATATGAAGATCTTCAACTTCCATGAAGAACGTTTTCGAGAAAATGTCTTTTAACGAGCCATTTCCAATATATGTCGTTCTCGAGATTAAGAAACAATTATTCCTTGATCATTTATATCGGTGACGCTTTATAACTTCCTTTCATCGACTTGTATTGACTTCAAAAAGTGTCGATACTCGGGATTTGATTCATCTTAGGATTTCGTAATGAAATAAACACAAAATACCCGTGTAAAATAGACACAATATTCGGTTACTAAAACCGGTACAAAAACTACAACTTTCTACTATAAATACTAACTTTTACTACTAACTATACTAAACTACAAAGATTAATATTTTATACTAATTATATCATAATTTTAGATATTTTACATAGAATTTGTCAACAAAACGTAATAAAATCACGTAAATTCAATCATATAAAAATAATACATCAGATCCACTGAGTGCTGACTGTCCCCTGTTGAGTCTTTTAATTCAGTAGACTCTACTTGAAGCTCCACCTATTTGTCAACCTTCTTAGTCTCATATCCAATTTCAGATTCAGATGTGGCCCGTACAGATGAGTTAAGCATAGAATTTTCATCAAAGACTACACTCCTACTAAGTACAACCTTATTTTCAGTTGATGAACATATTCTATACCCTTTTACTCCATCTCTATATCCAACAAACACTCTTTTCTTGGCTCTAGGCTCCAGTTTACCTTCACTGACATGATAGTAGACTGTGCTTCCAAAAACCCTTAGACCTGAGTAGTCTGTTGACTTTCCTGACCAAACCTCAAGTGGTGTTTTGAGCTTGATCCCAGTATGAGACCCCTATTGATTAAGTAGCATGCTGTATTAACAGACACTTCCCAAAATCTCCTTGCTAGACCAGAATTAGAGAGCATGCACCTTTCCCTCTCCAGAAGAGTTTGATTCATTCTTTCTGCAACACCATTCTGCTGTGGAGTATCTCTGATAGTATGGTGCCTAGCAATGCCTTCATTCTTGCAAAATTTATCAAACTCAAACCAACAGAATTCTAGTCCATTGTCAGTTCTAAGTCTCTTCATCTTCCTTCATGTCTGATTCTCAACCAAAGCCTTCCACTGCTTGAAGTGCTTGAATGCTTCACTCTTGTGCTTCATCATGACTACCCAAACCATCCTTGAATAATCATCTATAAAGGACACAAAATACCTGTGACCACTCAGTGACTCCACCCTTGAAGGTCCCCAACAATCAGAATGGACATAATCAAGTGTCCCTTTTGTGATGTGAATTGCTTTTGGGAACTTGCTCCTATGTAGCTTCCCAAACACACAGTCTTCACAAAATTCCAACTCCTTGACCTTATGTCCCCCAAGTAGATCAGACTTAGACATAATTGCATCCCTCTTTCACCCATATGACCCAATCTCATATGCCACAACTTGGTCAACTGTGAATGGTGAACTTCTGATGATACAACAGCAGCAGAACCTGATACAGTAGACCTTTGTAGTATGTACAAAGTCCCATGCCTGATACCCTTCATAATAACACTTGAACCCTTATAGACATTCACCACTCCACATTCACCCCTGAACTTGAGCCCTTTGATGTCTAGTAGACTAAGTGATATCAAATTCTTGGTCATCTGTGGAACATGCCTAACCTCATTCACTGTGCATAATTTACCATCATGTGTCCTCAATTGAACATATCCATTCCCAACTATTTTGCAGACCTTGTTGTTACCCTTAGAAATATGACGTCCATCCACCTGCTGATAAGTTGAAAACCATTCCCTGTTTGGACACACATGATAAGATGCCCTAGTGTCCAGAATCAACACATCACTGTACCTTGCTAAGTACCATGCGGCTTCTTACTTTTTGGACATTCATTTTTCCAATGTCCCTGCTCCTTGCAGTAGTTACGGACATCCTTAGCTTTAGGTCCTTTGGAAGTTCTTTTGGATTTCTTCTTTCCAGAATTTCCTGGCCCCCTGTTGACGCCACTGGCCACCAACCCAGCAGAATGATTGTGTGTCCCAGAACCAAATGCCTTATGGCGTAGCTCTCGAGCAAGTAGTGATGATCTCACATCCTCCAATGACACCGAGTCCTTCCCAACAATAAAGGACTGCACAAAGTTCTCATATGATGCAGTCAATGATACAAGTAGGATCAATGCTGCATCCTCATCTTCAATCTTTACATCAATATTTCTTAGGTCAAGAAATATTGTGTTCAGCTGGAATAGATGATCACACAGCTGAGTGCCCTCATGAATCCTTAGGCTAAACAAACTTTGTTTCAATAACAACTTGTTGGTTAGAGACTTTGTCATATACAGACTCTCAAGCTTGGACCACAGCTTCTCTGATGTGTCCTCTTCAGAAACCTCTGTGATAATATCATCTGACAAGCACAACATAATTGTTGAATGTGCTTTATCCTCCAGACTGGCTCTCTCAGCAGAACTTCCTTCCATTTATTTAGACAAGGGACCCCATAATCCTTGTTGCTTCAACAAAGAACGCATCTTGATCTGCCATAGACTAAAACAGTTTCTTCCTGTAAACTTGTCAATCTTGAAGTTTAAAGCAGACATCTTTCTCACCAGAAAAGCTTGTGTAGATCCCAAATCCTAGCATCAATTATGAGCTTGGTGCCAATCTACCTTGCTTAAAACAGAAAACAGATATTTTGATGAACCTGGACTCTCTGATACCAGTTTGTTATGACGGATCGATCAAGAAGTGATTGTGATTGTGAGTAAAGATAAGAGATTAACAAGTAAACAAACACAGAAACAAGAAGAACACAGATTTAACGTGGTTTCTGGCAATGTGCCGACTCCCCACGGACAAACGAGGATATTTTATTATCACAAGAAAGTTACATCAAGTTACAATTGATACAGATGGTGTTTATAGCCTTGAGAATCCAACCCTAACAGACTAAACAGCCAAACCAGACAATGACTGAAATACCCCAGAGGTAACCTTATCCAAATCGGAAAACCATGCAGACGTGTTCCCCAAGTATGATGAGAACCAATCTCAGCAGACTATACATCAACAGGTTGATCAACCCTGCTGACTTCCCCCAGCTGAACACCAATTCCAGCACCAGATCACAGTTTCCATACAGACTTCAATAGCATAGTCTAAGTCACCATTACAAGATATATTTCTGATAGAAATGAATGGTCATTGGCCTTACCTTCAAAATCAAATCCCATAAAGATTTCCATAGCTTTTTGTAAGAGAAGGTTGGCGGTGCATTTATAATTCTCATGATCATGTACAATGGGATTGGATCTCTTTGAATAAAGAAAGGGCTGCTGGAACTAACTGAATTATATTACAAAAAAACTGAATTCTAACTAGTTTTGAACATAAGCGGCAATAAGCGTTTGATGTGTGTCTCAAAGAGACTTCTCACTTTCTATTTCTTCTAAACACACACTACGTGTACTGCTGATCAGACTTTTCTTGGTGTCCAATCTTACTGGCAATGTACCGGGTCAATTGTAGTCTAGTCTAGTGGTCAAGGTCTTATCCACGAGGATTGTGAGGTTGAACACCGAAAAGATATTATTATCTTGATCTAAGTCGCAATAATACAAGAAAGTAAATTTATCTAAGAATATACTACTACAAAGGGTGATAAAATGATAAAAGCCTAGCCAAGACAGTGCAATGATCGAGTCAATCTCTACTAGCGTCATGGGAATGAACTACCTACCAACCTTCCAATTGTGTTCATGTGTGTGTTTTTGGTGCACTCTTAAGTAAGCAATTCCCCCTCATACGAGTGAATGAAACTACTCTATGTCTCCTCCTTGATCTAGGTGTCCTAGACCTAATGATTCAACATGATACGAACGTGAATGCAATGACAATGTCAATACTCCCCGGATAAGAAATTGAGTTCCAATTAAGGTCAATTTTAACTTCTGGTTTTCCTATCCCTTCTCCCACACCAAGCTTCTCATTTTGGTCTCAACTAAGTGTGTGTGTGTGTGTAAGTGCTAAGTGATCAATCCAACACTAACAAGAAATACAGTGCAAATAGGAAAAGATAACAACAACACATGAAGCTATGAAATACAAACTAACATTCCCAATCAACTAATAGAGATTAATAACTATATCAAATACATAATCTTGGCTAGTGTAGAACTAGCCACTCATGGATATGGATTCCAACATGTAAAGCTAGAATTCATATCAATGAGAGCAATTAAAACAAAGGAAGAGCTAATAATTTACCGAGAACAAGCTACAGACTTGAAGATTAAGCTTTCATTCAAACTCAAGAAGCTTCAATGGAGTTTGGTACATCAAATGATAACTTGCTCCAACAAAAGCTAATCTAAAGATCAAACTAAGAATCCTTAATGTTTACAAAAATATTAAGAGCTAAATTCCATGAATGTTTTCTAGAAGAGCCCCTTGGGGTGGTTTTGGTGCCACCAAGAAGAGGAGAAGAGGATGGGGGTTGGGGAAGATGATAAAATTGATCTAAAAAGGGGTTTATAAGCTGAATTTCCACTATCTGCGATGCTTGGTGAGCGCCATAATAGCTTCGACGTGCTTGAATTGTGAAGAGAAACTCTATGTATAGCTACAGTGACGTTTGGCGTACGCCACGATAAGTTGGCGTGCCCCGATTCTTCTAGCAGCTCAGTAAGATGACCATAACTTGAGTTGTAGAGCTCCAATTGATGTGAGTCAAGATGCGTTGGAAAGCTTGTTTCTTGATCTACAACTCTCTGGAATAAGTCCTCTCCATAAAATGCCTCTATTCTGGGTCAAATGTCCATTGAATGTATGCTATGGTAAAAACGCAAAAGACAAATGATCCGTTTGAACTCGTAAGCTTCCGGCACACTCTTCTAGCCATCAAAAGACGTGTTTATGCTCAACACGTGCCGTCACTCGGGGTCTTGTTCAACCTATAATCCTGCAATACAACACCAAAATACCAATCTTAAACCAAACAAGACGCTCCGGTCACTATAACCGGTACAAAACCTATCAAAATATGATATTTTATATAATAATTACTATCTACACATTTGGATGAAAGTAAGCAAATAATGACTCGAATTGATACGAAAACATAAATAAATGCATGAGAAATTGGGATAAAACATCGTGAATTGTATCATCTAGTTGACTCACATCAACTGCATTGATTTATCTTTTGTTTTTTTTTGCTCTTCTTCTCATTGAATCTTTGATTCTCTGATAGTATAGGCTTGATAGATAATTGCATTAGACCTCTTAAGACGGACTAGGTGAAACATAGAGGTTTGAGATTGGTAATCTGTGTGATAGATTGTTGAGAACATGAGCATCCAATGCCTTGGTAAGAATATCTGCTAATTGGTCATGTGTTTTGATCGGAAGGAGGTTGACTATAGGCTGGATTACACATTTTCTCTAACAGCATGACAATCTATTTCAATATTCTTGATACACTCACGAAAGACTAGATTTTTAGCTATGTGCTTTGCACTAATGCTATCACAATATAATAGAGTAGGCAATTGGATATCTACGTGCATGCACCTTGCTTTGAGAAGGTATAACATTCATTGTAGTTCACAAACATCTAATGTCATGCCCATGTATTCCGTTTCTGACGATCTTCTAGAGACTGTTGGTTGTTTCATAGATTTCCAATAAATTAGATATTCGTCAAGAAATATACATCATACACCTTGTAATAGATCTACTTGTTTCACGACATCCACCCCAGTTTGAATCAGTAAAGGCCGTTAATTTGAGATTATTGGTTGATGAGTAGAATAAGCCTCTAGCTTGGGACAATTTGATGTATCTGAGAACTCTTTGAGTTGCTTGAAGATGATTGATAGTTGAAGAGTCTAAGAACTGACTAAGTTGACTAACAATGTATGATATGTCAGGTTTAGAAATGATTAAGTAAAACAGTCTTCCAATTAAGCTTTTATACCTTGTATATCGGGAAGCAATTCTAAGTCACCATGTTTTAAAGGATTCTTGTTCTGTACAGGTGTCTTTGTTGGTTTTCAGCCTGATAGTCCATAACGTTCTAAAAGATTTAATGCATACTTCCTCTGCCATATTGAAATTCCTTTCGAGGATCTTGCTATCTCCAATCCTAGGAAGCATTTGAGTTCATCAATGTCTTTTATCTAGAAAAGTCCATGCAAATGATGTCTAATCTCATCGATAAGAAACATGTCAGTATTGGATAAAACAATATCATAAACATATACTAATGCAACGATAAAGAACTGTCCCGAGACTTTGGTAAACAATCTGTATTCATTCCATAATTGTTTGTAACCAGCGGTGGCGGCACATGTGACCATTTGGGTCACTTGACCCATATCCAAAAATAAATCAAAATTATTCAGTGTATTTTTTACATTATTTAAAAAATTTATTTACTAATATCTACTAACTGACCCGTTAAAATTTTAAAATATTAACTCTTGACCCATAACTATACATATATTTTTTATAGAAACTTGTAATGAATGATGCTGATCATTACACATCCTTAACCTTAACCCGTGTCACACACAATTTCGCGCGCACTGCTTTTAACCAATGTCAATCAAAGCTGATGTCATTTTAGGATTCTATTGTCTCCTAGCTTGTTTAAGTCCACATATGGACTTAACAAGCTTGCAAAGTTTTTCTTCTGCTCTTTTTGTTTGATATCAGTGTCGTGTGACACTCATGTGCTCAATTAATCTTGCGTTGAGTAAGTGACGAACGACATGTTACCATTGCGTATAAACGGGTTGTTACACACGGTTTTCGGGTCATCACGTAACAAGATGTATCCTTAAAATAAAATAAATATAGTCTAGAAATTATTTTGAAAGATGCGTAAGTCAAGGAACTGGACTTATTGGTAAGGAGTGGGGATTGGGGTGGGGTTTGGGAGGTTGAGGGGTGGTTTTGGTGGGTAGGTTGGAGCTGTCTTTAAACCAAGGAAGTGCGCTTGATTTGGGGGACTTGTTGGATTTTAGTCATCATTTTCTTTCTTTTGCTTTATTACTTGATTGTTTGTTCAACAAAAGTTTGATTACTGACCGACCGAAAGTATTCATTATGAATTAATAATTTTACGTTTTAAAATCTCACTACAAGTTTATTACTTGATTGTTTGTTCAACAAAAGTTTGATCATTCACTTCTTATTGTCTAAAACAAATTAAAAATAATATATAGTTTGACGTGATCCAATAAACAACCCCATCCGAAACCCGTTCGGACGAGACCTGACAATTAAATATTTTAGAATCAGATCTAGCCTAATGTTACATTCCATTGCAAAACCCGGTAAGAAGCAGGTTCGATTTTCATCTCTGTCCCTAATAAAACTCCCTTCGAAGAGTAGGAACAATGGCCGATTCCCTTCGACTGTAGGAATAATGGTCAACCTCCTATAATACATCAGGGTACACCTCATATTGTAGTGTGATATCCCACATTGGAAGTGAGGGAAGTGCATCACCACCATGTAAGTGTGAGACATAAATGTTTTGTCAACTGGGGTTAGCCCTTTTAGACCAAACGATGAGGGCAGTCTAAGAAGTTGACTGGACAATTTATGACTTATTTAGCGCTACCAGAGACTATCATACGGAACTATCATACGAAACTAAGTGCCACACCATGAGAGGTCAGAGACTATCATACGGGGGCGTTATATAATGGTCAGAGACTATCATACGGAACTAAGTGCCACACCATGAGAGGAGGTGGTGACCACCTCTAGAATACTATAGTAGGGACGAACTGGGACAAGTCTTGGCCGTCCTGGCGAGGACGTCCCTCCCTTATAAGGGGGGAGGGGGGAGAATGTGATATCCACATTGGAATTGGGAGAAGTGCATCACCACCTAAAGGTCTTGTCAACTCGGGAGGTCTCGGGAGGTCTGGGGGCGTTACATGCAGGGATTTATTGCTAAGTGTTAAATATAAGGAGTGAACTATGAAACTCAATGAGAAAACATAGATCAACTCGGGAGGTCTAGGGGCGTTACATGCAGGGATTTATTGCTAAGTGTTAAATATAAGGAGTGAGCTATGAAACTCAATGAGAAAACATAGATCAAAGGGAAGTATACCAATTGCCGGAATCATGATAAAGTTCTAAGTTCTCATCGCAAATGAAATGCATAAATACATATATCACATAAGAGCTAGCATAGAGAACATACATTCGCCAATTATTTTAAATTACCATTTCAATATCACATTATTTCTGTATCATTCTTGTTATAGTTCATGCGTATTGCGTCACATTTATTCTTTCTCAATGTGGAGGGCCTAACACAACAAATTGGCACACCAGTATGTCTATGATCGCGTGCAAAGCACTTACTAGCAATAGGACTATGTCTATCGTAGTAGAGTACTGGCAAATCAAGGTCGATCCCACAGAGACTCGTAAGAACGTCTAATTATCAGGATTGAGCTTGTCACGATTATGGTCTACGACCAACTATAATAGATAGTAGTAAAATTGGTAACAATCAACTAGCAAGATTATGCAAGTTCAACGAAGCAAACTAGAGTCTCTAATGTATTAGTTCAATTATGAGTAATTAATTATTCCCCCCACACATGCAACAGTCCTCCCCATTGGTGAATTTATTCATTGTTCAGCTACGGGTACAACTCCTAACCCTATCTACTCCGACAATGGCAGTAGACAATCTATACGCAAGCTGCCCTCCTTAATTGGTCCGTAATAGCCCATACGCAAAAAGAACTAGAGTTGTCGATATTGAGCGCTAACTCATACCGCAAACCCGCCTAGACAGCTGTCGACATTGACCAGCACGTTCCTAGGGTCCATCAAGATAATGTCTTAATTAACACTTCACTAACAGTCCTTCATGTTAATTTACGATGACATGCAAATAGTTGATCGGGCAAAATACATGTAAATTAAATCTATCGATCAACGTAGCTGGCGCCGATTATCATGAATTAGTAATTTACTAGGTATTCAGATATAGCGATATAGACCGTCGCAGATCTGAAGAAAGCAACTACTATCTCATGATTTCTTCACCAACGAATCAGATCTATAACACATGGGGTAAAATAAACTAACTACTACATAATCAAACTAAATAAGCAATTAAAACATACTAATCGAATAGAACAATGATAGATCTACATCTTGGAAAAGACAGAAAATCATACCCTCGAAGACGAGCGTAGATCTCCCTCGGATCTCTCCCTAGGCGGCGACTCCGTTGTCTCTCCGACCAGAACTCATAAAAATAAATAAAATAAAGAACAAAGAACTTTTATTGCATAATATTTGTCTCGAAAATTGTACACTTGTGTTCTGAGGAGAAGCCTCTTATTTATAGCTATCTAAACCGACTTAGAATCATCTAGTTCGACCCATCGTCCAAGAAAACGCGTTTCGGAAGCTTCTGGGACCTCGGTAAGTCGGCGGCCATTCTCGGGTTACCGAGGGTATTTTCATCCTTTTTCTTCAGCCGACTTAACTTGGATGCTTCTAGAATACCCTAGGCCCATTCTTTTCGTTCAGTCCACTCCAGATTCGTCCATCATGCTCAGCCCAATATTTCATATCCTAAAAATCATCAAATAACGCACGAAATAATATCGAAACAGGGAAAATAAACGCTAAGTGCAGATTTCTCGACTCACGAACCCGACATATGATATTCAACGTAAATGGTTCATATTTATAGGTCGAAACAACTATTTTTAGCTCATAATGGATAGAATATTGATGCCGTAGGATAGACTATTTTAACCGTCATCAGTCTACTATTGTATCCCTTGGACGGGCCTAACCGGCAAGTGAAGATTTTATTCATTTAATCGAATTGATTCTTTCAGAGTACTATTTACACCTATATACTAGTATACTACAGTTAATTGCAAAAGGAAATGGTTACAACTGACTAAAACGACTATAACAACCTTCAACTGAATCTGGTTGAAGGTATTCGACGAAATGCCTCAAAGGGATCTACAATGTATTATGTCTGCTGAAGTATGTTGTCAGCTGAACTCCAGTACATGGTCTGCTAATCTTCATACTTTGCTGAGGTCTGTTGATCTTTATACTCTGCTGATCTTCAAGGCAACATTCATTTCACCCCATCAAGCCGGACCAGGAATAGGAAAAATGTTGGAAATGGATAACTTTGACATAATATGATTGAAGATAGGACCATTAAAGAGCTTAATTAGTATATCTGCTAACTGATTATGAGTAGTAACAAGCAAGAGTTTTACTAGGCCGGATAGCACATTTTCTCTCACCACATGGCAATCAATCTCTATATGTTTTGTTCTTTCATGAAAAACTGGATTGTGGGAAATGTGCATTGCACTTTGATCGTCACAAAACATAGGAATAGGGGTAGAAACATCAACCTACAGATCCTGAAGAATATAGAGAAGCCATTGTAGTTCACACATTCCTAGAGCCATGGCGCTATATTTAGCTTATGTTGAGCTTCTACTGACAGTTGGTTGTTTCTTGGATCTCCAAGAAACCAATATTATGCCCAAAAAATATGCAATAACTTGTGGTAGACCTTCTGGTGTCATAACACCCTCCCTAATCTGAATTAGTAAAAGCTGTGAGTATCAATGCATTATTTGTTGGGAATAAAAGACCATGTGCTGAGGCCAGTTTAATGTATCTGACCAACCTATTTGCAGCCTGTAAATGATTAATGGTAGGTGCAGCTAGAAACTAACTTAACTGATGCACATCATAGGAAATATCTGGCCTGGAAATGGTCAAGTAGATGAGTTTGCCAACCAAACTTCTGTACATAGTATTATCAGGTAGAGGTTCAGAATCACCATTCTGTAGGTGAACTTTACTTTGCATAGGAGTCTTTGCAGGTTTAAAGCCTGAAAAACCATACTCTTGTAGCAAATTGAGTGCAAACTTATTTTGGCAAACAAATATGCCTTTTTTGACCTAACATCCTCTAATCCCAAGAAATACTTGAGCTCTACAAGATCTTTAATTTGAAAGAGATCATGTAAATAGGACTTCAACACAGTAATGAGAACGATGTTATCACTTGCTAATACAATATCATCCACATAAACTAAAGCAGCAATGAAAGAAGATGAGGCCTTTTTGGTAAAAAGGCTATAGTCGTGTATGGACTGCTGATAACCTAGGTTTTGGGCACAAATGACTATATAACTTTGTCTCATGCACTTTGTGTACCTGGTTTCAAATACAATCTGATATCAATAAATAGACTAACTAATGATTCTAATTTTTCTGTTGTGTTTGTTGCTAATAAATGCTTGATGCAGGACAAATCCAATGGGAAGATGATTCGATCAGCTAAGAAAGATAGAGGCCTACATGTGCTCAAGTCATATTATAATGTTCATACTATTTTGAATATTTGTACACAAGTACCACTGTCAGACAAAATTGAAGAAGACATGTTGTGGCATTATAGATTAGGCCATTTATCTAGTAGGAGAACTGCATAACTGCATCATACCTATAATCAAATTCAAGTACCTAAAACTTCTGTATGCTATGTGTCCTCTTTGGCAAAAAAAAAGAAACTGCATTTTCCTTTGAGTTCCTCCTCTGTTATTCCATTTTTGACTTAGTACACATGGATATCTGGGGGACCTATAGACATCCATCTATCCATGGTCAATCTTTTTTGGGATTGGAATCAGTAGTTAGTCTATTTATAGATATCAGATTGTATTTGAAACCAGGTACTCAAAGTACATGAGACAAAGTTAAATGGCCATTTATCCTAACTTTCCCTACAAAAGTAATAGGAATATTTTGTCCATTAGGTAATGTGACAATAGCACCATTAACTAGCTTTCTGGCAATAAATAAAGAACTAAATACAAAATGGTCTGTGGCACCTGAATCCACAATCCAACAATTAGGAGACAAACCTTGAACCTCAGTGGGATCTGGTTTGAAATTTGTAGTGAAAGCAGTCACTTGATTCACAGAAGGATGACAAGAATCTCTTTTCTTTGACTCTATCAACCTCATTAACTGGGAGACTTGATCTTATAACTGACTGATCTGGGATTGCTGACTAGTGGCTGGTACTGGAACACATTCAGAATCATTAACCGCCTCTCGAGTATCTTCCTGATTGATCATATTGGTTCTTGGTTTAGACTTGATCCCTGGTGGATATCCATGCTTTTTGTAACATTTATCCACTGTGTGGTTTCAATGGTCAACATTTATCCACAATATATGAGACTCTAAAATAATCAACATTAGAAAACCTATCTTCCAAATCCAACCAAACATCCCTAGCAGTTTTGATCCACATAACACTTTGCCCAATATTCGGGAGGATAGATTTTATGATCCAAGTAAGAATAGTAGTGTTACATTGACTCCATACTCTATACAATTCATCATTTATGTCTAGTTTTTCTATTGTTCCATCAATAAAGCCCAACTTATTCTTGGTTTCAAGCATCATAGTCATAGATCTTGCCTAAGAATGATAGCTATTGCCTTCCAACAATGGCGAAACTAGAACTACACTAGGATTCTCATTAGGATGCAAGTATAATTGACTAGAAGTACTAACCACAAGACCAGTGCCTTCTAATTCCGTAGCGTTTCCTCTAGCAGCAGCTAAACCACCTCGATTCACAGCAGCCATATCTAGAAAACTTCAAGAAATACGCAGAAAAATAGTAATGGAACTTCAATTGGAACTTCAAGATCGGATCACATAACACTCTCAAGGCTCTGTAATGGACTAGAATTGTGTTGCTCTCAAGATCACAATGAATACGCAGCTCAAAAGCTTTGATACCATGTAGAAATTCAAGTTCTACAACTAAGAACTTGAAGAAAACATTAACAAGAAATTTGAAAAGTAAGAAAGCGGGAAAATTAAAGAAGAAGAGAGCAAGTGAAGATTTTATTCATTTAATCTAATTGATTCCTTCAGAGTACAATTTACACCTATATATACTAGTATACTACAGTTAATTGCAAAAGGAAATAGTTACAACTGACTAAAACGACTATAACAACCTTCAACTGTTTCTGGTTGAAGGTGTTTGACGAAATGCCTCAAAGGCATCTACAATGTATGTTGTCTGCTGAACTTCAGTACAAGGTCAACTGATCTTCATACTTTGCTGAGGTCTGTTGATCTTCAAGGCAACATTCATTTCAGCAAGTGATCTTACAAGTATACCGAGATGCATGCTATCCGCGTTCAATATATTAACTAATCCTATATATATGTGTAGACATGTAACATGTTCAAAATATGACTTTGTTACCAATTTATTTATCTATTTATTTATCAAGTTACCAATTCTAATCTATTTTTGTTTTGGTGTCAATGAAGATGCACGAAACAAAGATAAAATGCAATTTCAAATTCCCTTCGCACATATGAATAGGATAGACGGTCCACTTTGTCTGTTCCCACGTTTCAAAAGTCAAATTACTGCCAAATCTACCGTTAAAATTTTAAAAAACTTAGTACAAAAACCCATAGAAATGTCAAAATTCAATACTCAGATGCACCCTTTGCTCAACCAACCAGATGGTCCCTCCATTTGACACAAAAATGCAAGAAAAATCGATTCATTACTACCTTACTTAATGCTGCCCTATATTTCACGTGATTTCCTTCAGATTTTTCTATAGCGCAAAAGCAAGATTCCTCATCCACAGTGTCCTTTCATCCCGATCCGACAGAATGGTGATGAGATTAATCATGATGATTCAGCAGCGCCCCTTAGGTGGGAGGACATTGATCCGATGCTCACAAGCAATCACCCTGAATTCAGAGTTAATTCAGATTTTTTTTGTGCTTAAATACTACTATAAGTGATTTTAACATTTTTATCTCTTAATTTAAATCGTATTAGGATTTTTTTTTCTCATCTTACACTTAATTTATATTTATCCAAGTAATTTATAATATGTTATAACTATTGTATTAATGATATTGAAATGATGTATTAGGCATTATTATAACGCCACTCTCCTGGATATATACCGGGTCTTTATCCAGAAATGGAACGTGCGGCACATGACATTTAGGGAAAACCCTAAACCCCTGTAAGACTTACGTCATATAAGAGTAATTAACGAAAAATGTCAAAGACAAACAAACAAAAGATTCGGGAGATTGACCCTCAGGGTCTCACAACACAACAACTCAACAGAAATAATTGATGTCAAACAATATCATAAATAACTGAAATAATTACTAGAATCTCAAACAACAATCTTATCTGAAGAGAAAAAACAACATTAACTAATGGCAACAGTGTCTTATTCAAAAGAACTACTAAAATGGGGAACTAAATCAAGACTCCTAAAGCTCCACTCTTAAGCTTGATCTTCAAGCTCTTCCTCAGAAACATCAACCACCTGCATATATTCTTATTCCAATAGAGGAGTAAGCTCATGCATAAGCTTAGTAAGGAGAAAAAAGATCAAAAGGGAGATTCATGGCTGTCATAAGTCAGGAGACATGACATGAATCTTCTCTATCCAGTTCGCAAATAGTTTAAAATCACAACTTGGAATCTTTAGAAACTACTATTAAAACATAACTTGAAACTTAAAGGAAAGCCACTTTAAATTGGCGTTTGAATATGCATAAGAAAACACGACCTATTAACTACTTTGGTTAATCTTGAACGTACTTGTTCAGGTACATTAAGTACTTACTCACTTAACATACCCCTTATTCTTAACTTGTCATGTTACATGTCTTGTATTTTCATAGCTATATCCATTACGCGGCACCAAGATACCTAACTAAGGGACACGCTGTACAACATGGCTAATACAACTAACCACACCTCCAATCTTGGGCCTAAGGACCCCCGGGACTTAGAAATAGTCGTCTCGAGAACGACATGGATTAGAATAGTTAGTCATATCTCCAATATGGGACTTAGGGACCCATGGTACCCATTTGGGTACATTGCCAATAACCGTTACCTTGATAAGCATGATGGAGCAAAACAAATATGCACATTGGAGCACATAAGGCACATAAGGCACATAAGTTCATGTCTAAACTATGGGAACATATAAAGACCATAACAACACCGAACTACCATCGTATCTTCACTATTAACATGAAAATAAAACCTTAAAACATATCTAGAAGTCAAATTAACCACATAGACACCCTGCTGTTAACGTAGACTGCCCAGAAATTAAGCTTGGGATCAGTTAGTGCGATGTCCCTAGCGGAGACCAAGGACACCGACCCATGCTTTAGTCCAGACTTGGTTTCTAGACACATGACACTCATTAGCTAAGTATAAGATTCACCCCAGACGCTTTCCCGAGCAGAAGGCCGGTTAAGCATCCCAAGCTTTAGCCCCGGACTCAGTTTCTACACCATGGATGCCCAGAAACTAACCCTTGGACTTGGTCCATGCGCTTTCTTGGGTGAAGGGCAGGGAAAACGGCCCAGTACCTATGTCCAAGATCAGTTCCAGGTCTAACAATTGCCCGACATAACCCTAACACATAGTATGTCCAATTTTCATGCAATTTAACCATACTAACATGATCAAAACCAACTTAAAACATAAACCGGAAATAAAGATGGAACCTTTTGATAAGAAGCACTCATTACCTCGTAAATCCAAACGATGAACGAACTATGATCAACCTTTAAACCTTTGTGAATCTATGGACGAATGGTAAAACCTAGCGAGAGTACTACGAATTCCAACATAAAATATCGGATTAGATTAGAATTTATGATGATTACCTTCTTGAGACGAAAATAAATTTAGAACTACTCCTGAACCATAAACTGCCTTGTAATCAGCAACTCGATCTACAGAACTCAGAAAACTCAGCCAACGGATCCAGACGCCAACAATTGGGGCGATTTCCCGAGTGCTCACCCGGGCAGCTGGCTAGGCAATGTCCTTGGACTCGAAAACACGATTTCTGAAAAGGCTAAGGTTGTCTGATGTCATACTTTTGGCTTATTCAACATAGGTCGACTTTTCCAAGACATAAAGGAAAAGAACGCTTAAAATAAAAGGAAAATAAATTTTCAATGGACTAATACCCTTATTCGGAGGTGAGGGTTTTTACAATTACATTATGAAATTTATGACATTTAACTATTTTATTAATCTGGAGTAATATCCTAGAATGATTTTACACTATGTGGTATGTTTCTGTCTTAAATTTAAAAAAAAAAACATTCAGTTGAGGATTATAACATTTTCCAATGTATAATAAGATAATAATTCATCCTCTGTTATAAAACAAGAAATTACAAGTGGATGTCCATGTAACTTCAAGAGTTTTAGAACATGTACTTTGTATTCATTTCTTTCTTGTAAGTTAGAAAGTTAAAGAGTATTTATATACTTATGGATATTCATTAAGGTGTAAGTTACAAATAGTCCATCTTTTCTTGTACTTTATATATATAAGACCTCCCAAGGCTTATTGGGGTGTTGAGATGAAGTAATAAGAATAACTCATTCTTTCTTTTGTCTACATCTTTGTTCTTATAGTTGTTGTTTGTTTTCTATTATTTTATAACACGTTCAACACGAGGCTCTACCAATGATGAGCTTGGTATTTGATTGACAAATCTTATTGAGTTTTTAAAAGAAAACAATGAAGACCTAAAGACCAACAATGAAGAGTTCAAATAAGGGAAGTATTCTTTTTAAAGATAGATGGAAAAAAAAAAAAAAATATTGATCAATATGGCTAATGGCTATTATATGTGGTTCACGGCCTTTGAATTTAGGGAAGTATTTTTTTATGAACTTAATTTATGAGACATATTTTTATTTTTCTTGATTGTGGTTGCTATTATATGTATTATTTCATGGAATATTGAAAATGATGAAGCGGTCTTTTATATAGAATCATATATACAAAACTCATTGTGTTATGTCATCGAGAAAAAAAAATTAGATGAATACATGAAAAGGATGAATATGCTTTTATAGTGGGGTTTTTTTTTTTTTTTTGTGTGTTCTTTTTTTCGAGAAGATAGTGGTGGTTTTCATTTTGATACTACATCCAATATCAAATTGAAAGCATATGCAACATGTAGTGTTCCATTTAGTTAGTATAAAGAACACACTTTACTTTGGAATCTATATATGTATTTGTTGTTAATATTGTTTTCGGCAGTAGTTTTTGTCCGTTAAATAATAATAATAATAATAATAATAATAATAATAATAATAATAATAATAATAATAATAATAATAATAATAATAATAATAAAATCAGCATTATAGTGTGAAGATTCATGAGTGAAAATAAGAGAATACTACTTCTTTGAAAACATTTTATGTTATTACATTATTGTAGAGTTGATAATACTTGCTTGGTTCCATTATTGTATATTTTGATATGAGTTTTTATGAATTTTATTATTTGGGTGATAATGTATTCATTATCCATAACCAATTAGTACTACTCATTATATAGAAGTAGTGTAGTATAAGTGACAAATGGTTCATATCCTCTTTTTTTCTGTATAAATACTCCACTTCTTAAGTTCTTATATTTGTTGGGAATGGTGTAGAGAAGAAGTGATGAAATGAATTATACTTACATTTATCTATTTATTTTTATTTTGATCTTGTTCAATAGATTTAGGCGGCTTCGATTGACCCCCTCCCCCCCCTCCCCCCCCACGATTTTGCTTAATTGACACCCTTAAAATTACTTTTGGCACCATCATAATATTTTTATTCTTTTTGTGCAACATAACGTCTGTGTCACTGACGTTTGTTTTCGGTACGAGTATCACTGGCACTGACGTTGGTTTTCAATACTATCACTGGCACTGATATTACATTACAGTTATAAATGTATTATTGGTGTAAAACGTCAGACCCACCGACGTTGTAAGTGAAACACAACGTCAGTCACTGACGCGCGTATCGCGGTGCCGAAAAGCAATTTAGGGGTAGTGGTCAAGTAAATGAAAAATAATAATTAAAAAAAAGGTGTCAATAGTAAACTCGTGGTGCCGATAGAAGCCGCCTAGATTAAATTGCGATTGTTTACACGGAGTTGTAAAAGATGGCAATGGAGCACAATTTACTACTTCAGTTTCATCATCACAAGTTTTTTCGTTGTGGTGAGAAATGTGTGGTTACAACATGATTTGAATAAAGAAGTGTGTTACCAAACGGAAGAAAATAGAGGAAAAAGAAAGGGATTTGATTATTCAGGTAGATTTTATTTTATCAATATTATTATATAATTGTATTATTTTTAATGGAAAATTAGGGATAAGGACACAATCTGAAATATTTTTAAGAATATGACAAATTTACATATTTTTTTATAGGGAGAAGGACAAATTGTATAATTTTTAGCGAGAAGGACAAACAGTGAATCCGAAAATCGGTGAATCTCCCGGTGAATCTCAAATCGGTGAATTTTGACAATGAATTTAACAAATGAATCCCGAAAATTAGTGAATTTCGACGATGAATTTTGAAAATTAGTGAATTTAAATCGGTGAATTTAAGCAGTGAATTTCGAACACAAGTGAATTTCGACGAGTGAATAAATAGTTTTGTCCTTTATGCAAAAGTTTCAAAACTGTCATTCTACTCAATTGATGAAATATTTCTGTCATTCTCCCTCATTCCCCCTAATTTTAAATGTACATATTTCTGATACAATTTATAATGTTATTTTTTACGACATCAATATGATGATGTATCAAGTCAATATCTCATGGAAATATGATTGATATCCGTCGATTCAATGATGCCATGAGGGCTAAAATATAATCATATTGTGTTTGTCGGACAATTTGAAAATGAATATATGATGACCTGTAGATGGTTAATATTCTAAAAGAGCATGGATATTGACTTCATGTCCATCATTCTATCATAAGCTCGTAAAAGTGAATATGAAATTCACATAAAATAATAGATGACATGTCGATAGTTTAAAGTGAATATAAAATTCACATAAATAAATGCGGACTTGAAGTCCATAGTATATGCATGTTCTCATGAGTGATACAAAGTCAAGAGATTAGAAATCTCATTGAACACAATATGAGGCTTTTATGATTACCGTTCGGAAAAATACAATCACTTCTATCGATTAATGATGATGACAATATATGTCTCTTTAATAGTGCAACAATGCACATTATACTGAAAATTATGAGAAAAATCTCAATTAGAAAAATGGAAGAAGCAAACGATAATGCATGCAAGAGCTATTTTTATAAGGTTTCAAAAGAGAAATTTTTGAAATGAAGTTCTATGCTCTCCCAAGACTCAAAATTTTTGTTGAATTTTATTGAGATATGCGTAAAAATGAGCATCATATCGAGACATACAAAAAGGAGTATTTAGTCATGCTAAATAACATTTTCTCGATGATTTGAAAATATGTTTGAAAATTATGATATATGTCCATTCCTAGAAGAGAATGTGACCAATATTATATGCATGAGTAAGGCAATGATATATGTACTATATTACATACGATGCATCATATTATGCAATTTCATCCCATGAAGTGAATGCGATCAAATTAAATAATTAAGATGCATCAATCCGTTCCGTGAAGTGAACGTGGAAAAATATTATTCTTCTGGAGATATCAATTACCGTGGTCATACCAAAATGAGACAACGGATGAAACAATAAATGTCAACAATATTCAGAAATATATTTCAAGCAGGGAAATTTGAATAAATGTCATCCGTTTTCTGATTATTGTTGATACCCGCATAAGAGGATATCACATTAGAATGTAGAATCCGTCACAGGTTATTGCAAATATTCTAGATATCGATTATATATAACTAATATAAGTATTGTCCGAGATTAGCGGGTGGAAAAATAAATACAAATAAATCAATTCTTGTGACAAATATTATAATATAAATGAACTTGAAGTTCATATCTTAATAGTCGTGTTTGAATCATGTAATACACACACACACAGTGTTGACAAAATTTACAGGATGAATTAAGAACTCTAAAAGAGTTATCAATTATAAATGTTCTGATGATATAAAAGTTATAAAGACAAGTCATAAAATAGCTATATAGCATATCAATATATATGACACAATAAGCATTGTCAATCCCATGTGGGGGAATAGATAAACATGAAGTTCAGTGTATTATATTATTGTATCAAAACCCCCAAAGGAATGTCAAAAATAATGTGAATGATTCTTGAAGAATCTGAAAGGACACAGTGCTACATATGTTGATATTTATTCTAAAAGATTGAAGCGTACGAGTTATTTCTTCCAAAAGATATAAATCTCATAGATATACGATAGTTAAATAAATTTTATAATCATTGAAAACTAAAGTCAAATAGCACTTGATCATGATGTTGATTTAGCAAACCATTGTATTTCAAAATGTGTAAATCGCTTGAAGTGAATGACAGAGCATCAAGTTACATCTCGGTGCAATTACTACTTTTTTAACGAAAATAATTTCAAGGCATTAGGGGGAGATAAGAAAACCTCATTTTAGAATTAAAGAATGCCGAGAAATTTTATAAACATAAAGATCTTCCACGCATCGGTATAACTGAATCACGAAATTGTTTTAGCTTGCAGTACTTTGCAAGTAATCTGTAAGATTCCTTTATTCAACATAAAAGATTATAAATGCACCAAATTTGATTGATAATATATCTACGCCAGAAACGTAGAAGACCGATCAGTATAAAAGATAAAAATCTGCGGAAAGTGAATTCAATATTGACATTAGATCACTTATGAAATATCTCGAAGAGATTCGTGTTGAAGGAGAACACCCCAAATAAATTCGCACATGCATCAAATGATCAAATATTAAGGTTACGGAACAACTAGATCCATGCCTTGATAAGGATTTGGTTTATGATAATATCCAATTAATAATGAATTTTATTGGAGAAATTTATAATTTAATATCACAGTCGTTGACGACATATTTGCCTCATAATGTGCTATTATAACCTGAATCTAGAACACAAGTCAGTAGTAAAGTGCTAGAAGCACATATATTGGGTAAAAATGAAATAAGCAATGGAGGCTGATATTGACTTGAAATGTTTCGTTCTTTAGTGCCCAATATTGATTTTGATCAATTACATTCTCTCAATTTGGATACCATCATGTTCTGCTATTTAATAACTCTGGCAGCAACTATGATGTTTATATGACGTCGTGACCGTATATTACTATATTTATAGGTCATTAGATGTGAATCGTCATATGAAAAATCCATGATGGACTTCAAAGAAAATGAATGTCGCAAAATGCAAATTATTTAGTTGCAAAGGTCTTTGCATGACCTATAACATTCATTATAAATGTAATCAATTGAATATATTCCTCTTGAAGATGGAATATATATGTATTTATGTATAAGTAGCTCATGCATAATGATATGAGTTATGATAAAATTCCCTATTGTTACTTATGAGGACAATTCAGATTATGTTGCTAGCGTTGCACAAATGAGTAGTTGGTATGACAATTTTTAGCGCCTATATTTAAACTGAACTCTATAAGAGATGTGATTTACAAAAAGTACGCTTTTGTGACAATCAGACAGATTTGTTCGCACGGTTAATTCCTACATCTGTTTTTTTGGAGAAAGATGAGTACATTTGAAATAAGGTTGTCGTCAGGGGGAGCGACAACTTCAAAACAGTATTGATGTTTTGGTCCTGAAAACCAATGACTGTACTCTTTTTCTCTTTAACTAAGTTTTTCCCCACGGGGTTTTCTTAGTTACTGGTTTTTAATGATGCAGTTAGTGCAATACATAAAAACACATACGTCATGAACTATTTTCATTGTCTAGTTTTTGTCCCACTGTGATTTTTTAGCAAAGTTAATAGTACGTGACATATATGTTATGTAACTTAGATAGAGCATTCAAATCAGCTCTATATTCATTGAGCTTTCTCTACTATTACATTTACATAAGAAGATCGTTCATCTCAAATTCAGTAATATTTACATAAGTGGAGAGCACATGATCATCAGAAGAGAAGTGAAATCAATATGCAATGAATCAAGTCAAAGTGATCCAATAGATTCATTTACTAAATGAGATGTTACAAAGCATGTGACATATTTTTACGGACGATTTATAGCCAAAGACGATACCCAACATTAATATCAAAAAGCTCGGAGAATGTGTGTCACGGATTTTATCAACACGAAACAAACAAGTAATAATCCGGTTAACCTCAAGTATAAGGATCGTAGTATGGAGGCTAATGCCGGGTCGATCTTACGGGGAACTAAACGATTGTGATTTCTAGTTTTTATCTAACTAACCTATGTCACGATTACTAAGCTAAATAACGGATAAAAATAAACAAATACCGTAAATTAAACTTAACTAAAACGTAAAATCGATGAAGAGATGATCTAAAGCCCAGAAAGATACGGGGTGCGAACCAATTTAAACTAACTAATCTAAGATGCGGGTAAAAGTAAACTAACTAGACAAATTCAAGCTTTTAAGGATTTAAATCAAATTTATAACGAGCAAACGAGGATTGATCCACCTATCCAACAAGCATTGATTCCCTTTCTCGATTATATTGCGCTTTTATTGATTGTTTCACCTTACCTAGACATGAACCCTAATTCCTTAGAAAGTTCATCTATCAATCTATTATCTTCCGGTGTGAGATTAACGCGTTTAATAATCAAAGGTGCAAACTTTGTGTTTATAACCTAGTAATCAGACCTATTAACTTCCGTTATTATAGATTCGAATTACTATTCTTATTCATGGTGATCTAGGGTTTATTAAGACTTCCATCAACAATAAACAATCAACACATGCATATCTTCCGATATAAAAGCAAATTAAACATGAATAAACATGAATAAGAAACAACCTTTATTAAAAACTCACAGTATGATCGAAGAAAACGAAATCAACAATTGTTGGACGGCTTCACAATACTCGTTTGATGAAGCTTTTAGCCTCTGAACATCCTCAGCAACTCAAATTTGCAGAAAAAGTACATAGAAAGTAACTAGTGTTTAATCTAAATTAAGGGCATAAAAATAGGAATAAAAAGATGAAAAACGCAGCCTAAAGCCGCCCCCTAGGTTTGGGTTTTGAATAATGTGTGTATGATCTCTTTTGTGGAGAAAACAAACCGACTATTTATAGATTTTAAAGTCGGTTCGCTAAGTCGCCACCGGACGCCCGTCTCGAAACCTTGAACGCCCGTCCACTCTTCAATAATACTTGAATCGGGCCGAGTCATGACCAGGACTTTCGTCCATCCAGCGTCCACTCCAGCGCCCAAACTTCTTCGAATCAAAGATGACACTGGACGCTCGCCCAATCAGATCGACGCCCGCCCACTGGACGGAGATATCCGGACTTGATTTGATATGATCGATTTTGATTTATTGATCTTTATCTCTTCTATCTCTATCCCACTTCTTCATTATCTCTTTTATCATCAATTAGCTCGAACTTAATCAACCTTTGATCATCTTTTGAGCCTCCAACATGTATCTATAACACATAAAAACATCATAAAATGTAATAATGCTCAAATAATCATAAAATCACAATTAAAACACATAAATCAACCTATTTTGCGATTAACTCTTCTAAAATCTCATTTGCTCAATATATCCATTAAACCCTCGTTTCTTATGCAATTTAGTACAATTACGGGGAAAAATATCATAGAATATAGCATTATAAATCGTATAAATTCACCCTTAACAACTCCCCCACACTTAAGCTTTTGCTCGTCCCGAGCAAAACAAAACAAAAGTTAGGCTCGAGAGAAAAACAGGCATCTAAACGTGCATAACACATATCCAATAAATCAGAAGTTCACCCTTGTGCGTGTGTGCATAGCCATAATAAACTTCCACTATGTCCAAACTCGAGAAACTCAAAGCAAAACTAGCTAATACCCCCTTGTAGACTAGTAATAAAGGACACTCATAAGATGCACCCTACAAACGTGATATATCCCGAAAAGAATGATCGAATATATCTAGGGCCTTTCTGAGATACTCTGAGGATAATCCCTACAACATATCTATCGGTTTATGGGGATAAGATAGACGATAACTTAGTCTTATATACATTTCATAATACTTTATCGTTGATTTAACTTTTCACTTAAAACACACATCGAATGAGCTCTTGCCTGTCATAGCGAGAATAGGACATTCCGAGATAATACCCTACCTTACTCCAATCATAAGGCGACTTCTTCGATCGCCGTGAGCTTTTAGTCATCATAGTGGTAGAGGACATACGTGGTATACCCTATCTCACTCAAATCATCGACTAGCTTCCGACACACCCAATAATTTCATATTAATTCAACTTTTTCACTTGACAATAGCTACGTGTTGCTTATCACATTCAAACCTTAGATATTCACAGTATATCATACTACGGAACTAAATACAAACTACCATAAATCTCACGATATATACGTAGCACTAAGTACATGACTTATAAGAAAATCAAAACTACTAATCCAAAAGCGGGTATAACCTTATAAAAATAGCTCATCATTCACTATGGCTCGTGAAAAATAGTAAGGTCGTGAAACATCTAACTTACCAAATATATGATACATAGCATAGATGACTATCGAAAACAAAGAACATTAACATGTATTGCCTACTCGGGACAAAACAAAAACAACAGTGTCGGAAAATTTTTAAAAATTTTAGCTCATTTGCATAGAAACATTACGAAATAAACAAATGTGTAGATACATATCGAAACATTCCCCTCCCCCACACTTAAAAATCAACATGTCCTCATGTTGTGCAAAACGAAAGAAAAAGAAAAGACTTAGCTGATTTAAATCGAAACTCGAATCGTTGGTCAGGCCGGAGCCTTCATAATGATACCACGAATGTATAACCAGACAATGTAGATATACCGCACATCTTAGACAACATGGAACCATCTCGGGAAAACGGGAGTCATACCAACATGGAAAGAGATATCAAAAATAAAGATAAATCAAAGTGAGAGCACTCAATACATCCGAGAAAGTTGAAAACACGCTTGAAATGAAAGTACGCCGCCTTATGGCTTACAAGGTCCATCGAAAACAAATAGTAGCAATATCAAAATTACAACGAACCGTAGAAGTAAAAATGTCAATACAAAACAACCAATGTAAAAATAGACAAAATAAGATCAAGGTTGGCTCGGCGCCGCAGAATCATCAGCTGGAGGATCAGAGGAGGGTCCAGAAGGTGGTGCCGTAGCCCTAGCCGCCGAAGTCAGCCGCTCCTCATCCGAAGATGACTCGAGTCGTGTAGAGCATCCGCAATGACCTGCTCAATCTCATCGATAAAAAAAAGATAATCAACGGAGCTCGGATTGAAGATCCTGTCATCCCTCGGCTGCCGGCCCTCACAGATGCACTGAAGAATCGTCAAAATGTTACTCTGTGTATCCCGAATATCACCGAGCCATTCCCGGAAACTATTGGCCATGCTTAACCGCATCCTGACAGCGGGAGATAAAGGAGGAAGGGCGGATGCACGAGGTGGTGCCGATGAACCAGGCTCCGTAGGTGCCTCCGGCTCAGAATGTCCCGAGGGCTTACTCTTCTCCCTCTGTATAGGCCTAGGGTTCTTCGGTTTATGATCCGCCCCAAACTCAGGCACACCGGCATCAAGACACAAACTGTGGATCAAATGAGGTACGATCAAGCTCCGTGTATAAACCTTCTGATTGATAGATATCTCGTCGTACAATGCCTGTCCCACATCCACATTCAGTCCAAACGTCAACGCATACAGCATGCCTAGGTCACCAATATGAAAATGTGTCAAGTTGTTTTTAGGCAACAACCGATTCTGAATGAAACGACACTGGACCTTCCAGTCCTCCGTCCAGGTCGTGGTAACCAACTCCTTCCGGTCTCCTCCCGGTCTCAACGTCCAGGCCACATCCGGGCAAACTCGCAATCTCAACTCCTCCAAAGGATCCTGTCCCAAACTCTGTCTATGCACAATCTCCTCCTTATAGTCCCGACCCTCGAAAGCCGCTAAGTTGTATTTCCGATTAATCACCTCCGGTGTAAAGGAACTTCCACCCTCGAACCACGACTACCTTTGTCCCCAAGTCGGTTTCGAGCAGTTTGCATAAAATTCCCGAACTAGGGAGCTATTCACCGGGGTAGTCGGGATTGTCATCAAGGCTTCCCATTTCCTATCCTTAAGCAACTTACCGAACCCCGGATCGACCTTCGCCTCCAAAACAGCCCTCTCAACCAACATGTTTCTTGAAAAGTAGTGTTGGGTATAAACTTCATGGGCTCTAGGGTTCACGAAACGACGAGGCAATGGCATCGGGGCAACGGTTTTAGACTTCTTTCAGGGAGGGCTGCCCTAGGTACAAGCTGGCTCCTCTTCCCGGGTAGCCTCGCAGTTTCTCGACTACACAGAGCGAACCTCCACCTCTCGAACTCTCGGCATCCGTACTAAAGGCACATCATCATCCGTCTCGGACTCGGAGGTTGGCTCATCTCGTAAGGTTGCCCTAGTTTTTGGGTGGCTCTGGGGGTTGCTCACGAATACTCACACCCGGTTAAGATCAACTAAGGTAGGGTCAATCTCTTTACGCTTCTTCCCGCCTCCGGGCCACTTCCTTACCATGCCTCTTCACAAGCGCCTTCTTATGAACCATTTCCACGCCTAATCTAAACCAAACAATCCAAATGTGCACAAAGGATACCCGTTTATCATCCAAAGCGGGATTTCAAATCAACCAAACCACAAACCACATCCATAATCATCACCAAACAACCCATTCATCACCCATCACAACACCACATCACCAAAACAGAGCAGAAAGGAACACCAAAACCAGAAAAAAAAAACAAATTAAGGTGACATTCAAGAAAACGAGCCGACTCAAAGATCGAACTCACAAAAACGTGAATGAAATCCAGAAAAGTTGTTACTAACTTACCAAGTAGGGTGAGTAGATCTTGATCGAGATGAAGATTAGTCCAAACAACACCAAATTGGCTCCCAAAATCGGATTTTTCTCTCAAAAAGTCGGATTTGAAGTGGGTCTGATTCTCCAAAAATATCGTGTGTTGGGGATTTGGTTATGAAAATCAAAGAGAGGGTATCAAGGGCGGCCTATAGCACTTTGAATCGCTCGAAATGGTTTAGAATCGGCGATTTTAGGGCAAAAGGAGGAGAGAAACCGTTTTTGCGTTTTGAAATTTCGAAAAAGTGAGGTTCACTCGATGATGGGGTATATATAGACGAGAGGTTGGACGCTGTCCAACTCGGTGGACGGGCGCCCACTGGGAAATCGATGAAGCGGACGGGCGCCCGCTTTATTAGACGCCGCGTCAAGATTTGAAATCACATACTGAGATTGGAGGAATAAAGCAGACGGGCGCCCGAGGCTTAGTGGGACGCCGCGTCTAAAATTGGTCAAAGCGGACGGGCGTCCCGAGTTCGGACGGGCGCCCACGCAGCTTTAAGTGCAAAAATCATAAAATTCCCATACACATCAAATGCAAAATTTCCTTCTTATTAAACTTATATAAATCCTCAAAAATACAAATAAAAAGCAAATGAAGTACAAAATTACTAATAAATAAAAACAAATGGAAAACAGTTGGGTTGCCTCCCACTCAGCGCTTTGTTTTACGTCGTTTGCTCGACGAAACATCCTAAGAACGCTAGTCATCATAAATGTCCGACCAATCGATCACTCGAATGAGGCGGGCGGAGCATGTCAATCGCCGGAGGGAAATCATACTCATCTTGTAAACCCCGGTCCTCACCGGCTACATCAACACCTCGAAAGTGCTGCTCACTTTGCAAAGACTAGCGCTAAATCTGTCAAGATCGGATCATTGAGGATGGTGTAAGGGCGCCCTAGAGCCGCTGTAACTCCTCAAGTAGTAAAGTCTCCACCTCCCGAACAACGGGAACAATGAGAACATAGGTGACCGTCTTGACGCGGGTACTAATGTCAAAATCTACGTGCAAAACGATGGTTCCTCCCGGCCCGTCATCTACAAAGAATGAGTGGAATCCTCCTAAGGAAAGGTAACTCCTCCAATTTGAACACCGAAATCCATATCTAGAAAGCACAACTAAGCGAGCGGATAAAAAACAAGAACTTAATAAGGCTAAAATCGAATAAACTAAACTTAAATACTAACACTATCAAAGCATAAAACAAAACAACTAAAAGAACGATATCTAGGTTGCCCCTAGTGGCGCTTTTTTGGTTAATGTCGTTAGCTCGACACATTGTAAGCTCGGCTGGATCAGGCCATTTAACCTTTCGCGCCACCACTACCTCGTGTAAGCTCCGATCGTAGTATGGGTGCGCAAACAAGATCTCACACATGGGGTGAAATCTTTGAAAGCTCTCCAAACCTTCTTAAGTTTCCCCATAGTTGTGTTCTTTCTCTCGACTCCTCGATGGCGTTTAAGTTGTCGCTCCCTTTCTAACTCTTCCATATCAGCACTACCTGCTAGAACTTCTTCAGACGGGTCACTACCGTCATCCTCGGAGAACAAGTCGGGTGATAACTCGTCAAATTCTTCGACCTGAGTAACACCACATCCGAGAATATCGAGAAATTTAACAATCAAAGATGTCTCTTTAGGTTCACCAATATAATGTTTGCACCTTTGACCGTTGACTCGGAACGGTTCACCACTATAACCACGAAGTTCTAGAACGCCTCCCGGAATGATTTGGAGAATCTCGAAAGGGCCGGACCAACGTGTCCTTAGCTTTCCAGGAAACAGATGTAACCTGGAATTATATAGAAGAACTTGTTCGCCGACATGAAATTCTCTCCTCTTAATCTTAGCATCGTGGAGTAGCTTCATCTTATCCTTACTAATCCTGGCACTTTCATAGGCCTGGAGTCTGAATTCGTCCAGCTCATGTAACTGCTGTAGTCGATGCTTCCCACAAGATTGGGAATCAAAGTTCAGAAACTTTGTAGCCCAATAAGCTCTATGCTCTAACTCGACAGGCAGATGACATGGTTTCCCGTAGACCATCTGATATGGTGATGTACCCATGGGGGTCTTATAGGCAGTTCGATATGCCCACAGTACATCATCCAACTTTAGACTCCAGTCTTTCCTATGACTGTTAACAGTCTTCTCCAGGATCTTCTTAATGCTCTGGTTGCTCCTTTCAACCTGACCACTAGTCATCGGATGATATGGTGTGCCAATTTTATGCCGGACACCATATTTTTCGAGTACTTTCTCTAGGGTCGGTTTGAAAATCGTCCCTTCATCACTCGATCAAGGCACGCGGACATCCAAACCTCACGAAAATATTCTTCTTTAGAAATTTCATTACCGTTTTATGATCATTGTGAGGAGTGGCTTGGGCCTCCACCCATTTAGACACGTAATCCACGCAGACTAAGATGTATTTATTCCCGCAAGATGATGGGAATGGTCCCATAAAATCGATACCCCATACATCAAAGACTTCGCATTCGAGGATGGGTTTTAAAGGCATGTCAAAACGCTTGTTGTCGAGTACCGGTTCTTTGGCACCTATCACAAGCTTTCTGAAAGCTTCCGTATCTTTAAAGATCGTAGGCCAATAGAAACCGGATTGAAAGATCTTAGCAACGGTTTTCCACGGACCAAAGTGACCTCCTATGGGTCCACTTTGTGGCCTTCGCTCAATGATGTCACGTTGCTCGGATCTCGGAATACATCTCTAAGCAACCCATCTTCTACAGATCTTGAAAAGATAAGGTTCATCCCAAACGAAATATTTTAAATCCGAGAAGAACTTTTTCTTCTCTCGATAAAGACATCTCGGATCGAGATAACGGCCATGAAGGTAGTTTACAATGGAAGAATACCATGGAACATCAGGGGAGCGGCCATCTATCAACATGATGTTCTCTAGAGGAAAGTAAAGATCTATATCATCTGGTTCATTCTTTTCCTCAGTTAACATCCTAGACACATGATCCGCTACTACATTCTCACTGCCCTTTTTGTCCTTAATTTGAACGTCAAACTCTTGTAGGGTCAATATCCAACGTAGTAAGCGCGGTTTGGCCTCTTTCTTAGTCATCAGATAACGCAAAGCAGCGTGATCAGTCCACACGATCACTTGAGCTCCTAACAAGTAACTACGAAACTTGTCCATAGCAAAGACTACGGCCAGTAGTTCCTTTTCAGTAGTAGTATAGTTAACTTGAGAGGGGTTCAATGTGTGACTTGCGTAATAGATAGGCTGGAACTTTCCCTTGATCTTTTGCCCTGAAAGCGACCAACAAAGATAGTTTGATGCGTCGCACATAAGCTCAAATGGTAGGTTCCAGTCAGGCGATATAAGAATCGGAGCGAGATATTAAACGATCCTTAAGCTCCTCAAACGCTTGCTTGCAGCTTGCATCAAAATTAAACTCAACGTCTTCCTTTAGTAAAGTGGATGGGGCTTGGCTATCTTGGAGAAATCTTGAATGAACCTCCTATAGAAGCCGACATGTCCCGAAAACCTCGGACTTCCCGAACATTCTTAGGGTAACTCATCTTCTCAATAGCTTCTACCTTGGCCCTATCTACTTCTATACCTTTGGCGGAGATCTTGTGGCCAAGAACTATTCCTTCATCTACCATGAAATGGCATTTTTCCCAATTAAGTACTAGGTTCTTTTCCACACATCTGGATAACACCTGATCAAGATTGTCAAGGCAATCATCAAAAGACCGACCAAAAACCGAAAAATCGCCCATAAAAATCTCCATACACTTTTCTACAAGCCCGTCAAAGATGGCGGCATACATACATCGCCGAAATGTAGCTTGGGGCATTGCAGAGACCGAACGGCATTCGCCTCGTATGCGAATGTACCATAAGAGGCAGGTGAAGGTGGTCTTTTCTTGGTCATTTGGATCAATGGGTATCTGGAAATATCACGAATATCCATCTAGAAAGCGATAAAATCGTGCCCCGCCAGACGCTCGAGCATCGGTCAATGAATGGAAGGGAAAGTGATCTTTCATGGTTACCTCATTGAGCTTTTCGATAATCGATCTGAGACTCAGTAACCGATAACAAGCCTCAATGCAATTTCTCTCTCCTTCTCATTCTTTTCAATTGTAATTCCACCTTTTTGGGAACTACTTGAGTCGGGAAACCCATTCACTATCCGCGATGGCATAAATGATTCCCATGTCCGAAGTTTAATGATTTCTTTTTAACGACTTCTTGCATATGAGGTTAAGCCTTCACTGGGGTGTGTCGACACACTTGGCGCCTCATTCGTCTTGATCTTGTGCATGCAGATGTCGGAGATATTCCCACGATATCTCCTACTTGCCAACCAAAAGCTTTTTCATTCTTCTTCAAGACGTTAATCGGTTTCATTTCTTCTCAGACGGGAAAGCTTGGAGATATGATTAAAGGAAGCTTGTCGCCTCTCTTAAGAACACATACTTAAGATGTTTAGGTAACGGCTTCAACACCAAATCCGCAGGGGGCTTCTAAACTAGACTTGAGATCTCCACTTTTCAACTCAATATCATTGAGTTTACTCGTGGTCCCACCGCCAAAGCTTCTCCTTCCAATGACTCTCTTCCTCAAAATCACCGCTAGTTGATCCAGATTCACCCTACCATGAGTATTCAAATTATCAACTAATCGCTCATATTCTCGCTTCTACAACCATGACTTGCTTATCCATATAGTCGGTGAAATCATCCGTCATATAATCAATGGAAAAGCCGGTTGGAGGGCCAGAGGTACTTGAATGGACTTTAAGACATTGTAACTCACCTCTTGGTCACCAACTCGGATAGTCACTTGCCCACCATCGCGATCGATGAGAGCTCGAGTTTGTAGATAAGAAAGGTCTTCCTAGAATCAAGGGAGCGTTTTGTCTTTCTCTATATCTAAGACATACCAATCAACTGGAAAGGTAAATCGATCAATCTGAACCAAAACGTCTTTTAGATTCCTGAAGCTTTCTTAGAGGATCTATCCGCGAATTGTAAACTCATAGTAGTGGGTTCTAGAAGACTTTGTAAACCGAATTTGCTTGCATCTGAGACATTGGCATAAGGCTTATAGAGGCACCTAGATCACACAAAGAATTTGGGAATACTAGACCTCCCATCAAGATCGTGAGTACAAATTTGCCAGGTCACCTCTTTTAATTGGTAAGTTTTCATAATTAATCATGGAACAATCCTCACCAATATGCCTTTCCATGCCCGCTAATTTCTTTTTCAAGACACAACATCCTTGATAAATTTTGTATACTTAGGCATCTCGACTAAGACATCCGACAATGGAAGATTCACTGAGTATTTTTCAAAAGGTTTAGCACCTTTTCATACTTCTTATCCTCAATCAAAGGAATGTTGCTCTTTCTCGGTGGAAATGGAAGTTTCTTAAGGTCATCCTCGAGAAAACCTTTTCGAGGATGCACCGACACTGTCTTCGAGATCCTTCCAACGAACAGCTTTTTTTCAGATTTCTCGAGTCGGGGATCGGCCTCCCGACTTTCGCTTGCTTTTCGGTCCTCAAAGGATCAGCCACTTGAGGATCACCAAATTCTTCACCTCTCGGGGATCACCACCGAGTTTTCTCTTGCTTGATTGAGGAGTGTAGGTGCTCAGCTTCCCCTCCTGCCTTATCAATGGCAGGAGGGGCTAGTGGTTTCCCGGATGGGAAGGACCACTAACTTGAGTACCGCTCCGAAGATTCATTGCACTGGCCTCCTCCTTACCGTATTGAATTGATGGCACGAGGTCAGTACATTGGCCTTTGTTCAAATCAGCCTGAGCAACTTGACCACCCTTCGGATTCTTCTCAGTGAAACTGGGCAGCTGCCCTGGGGGTCTAGAAGCTAACTGCTCAGCCAGTTGCCCAATTTGTCTCTCAAGATTCTTCATCGATCTACTTTGCTCTTCCAACTTAGCCTCAAGATTTGTAGGTTGGGAGGGGCTTTGAGAGTTTTGGTGATTTGGAGCATAAATTTGGTGGGCCGACTTTGAAATTGAGAATTTGAATTGGAAGGCCAATTTCGATTGAATTTTTGCGTAGGATTGGAAAAATTCGAGTTTTGATTCTCGATTAAACCGTGGTTTCTATTGAAATTGCGGTTGAATTAAAATTCGAGTTGGGATTGAAATTTGAAGATGGATTAAACCCTTGGTTTTGAAAATTGCCACGACACAGAAACCGATTGAACCTTTGATTGTTCGGCCATAGAATGCATTCACTTCGCGATTCTCGTCCGTTCATAGGCGCGAATTTAGAAGTGTGCCCCAACTAAATCACAGTTTTGACATGTGACTTGATTGTCTTGTCCATAGTCATGAACAAAGATTAACTTGATAAGGTGCGGGGATTAAATTGACATTGGCCATTCATATGGCCGGTCCGACAAACAATTTTTCGCAATCTGAACCCGAGGGTTCTGCGGAAAAGAGGAAGTTTGATTTATAGGATTGGAAACTTGAGGAGGCCATCTCGCACTGCGGCATGGCAATCAAACTTTGTAAATTGACTTCCTCAACCTTGGGAGGAGGAGGTGCTGAATTGCTTGATAAGAGGGCATAGTTATATTTGGCAATGTCCTCAAACAATGCCCATCCTCATCAGGCGTTTTTCTTGAAAGGCCCGCTTGAAGAAGAACTATTGACCATGCCTTTTGTAAGCTCGGTCAATCCATTGAAGAATGTATTGACTTGCCTTTCCGGTGGCAAGCCATGGTGAGGGCATTTTCTAAGAAGGACTTGAATCTCTTCCAACACTCGAAGAAAGATTCATTCTCTTTTCGATAGAATGTGAAAATGTCATTTAAGCACTTTCAATTTGTCTTTGAAGGTGGAAAATATTGACTCAAGAACTCCTTTTCGAGTTACGCCAGGTGGTGATAGATTCGAAGGAGAGAGGTGTACCACTCTTTAGCCTCTCCTTTCAGAGAAAAAGGAAAAAGTTTAAGTTTAATAGCATCCTCACTTACTCCTTGGATGCGTGTAGTACCGCATATCTCTAAGAATGTGTGTGTAAGTGGGTATCGCGGATTCTCGATTGGTAGCCGTGAAAAATTGATGCGTCTTTGCATCATCCGGATAAGTCCTGGCCGGCTCAAAAGTTTGTGCAAGAATGGTTTGGAATAACAATAGCCGGGTTGACCTTGACTTCGCTGCTGGCATGGCGTAGTCCGCCAATGTACGTCTATTATCGTGGCCATTATCACAAAATCGGTGATTTCTCTTGCTAGTTGTTCTTCAAGATCTCGCTCGCTCTGTCACGAGAATCGCATGAACGGAAATTCCGCTGTTTGGCCGGACTATGGTTCGCTCGGGTCGAGGTGTATATTAACAAACCCTTTTGACTCGAGTTTGCATAAACGGACCAAAAACAAGTGGAACAAAACCTAAAAAACTAAGAAGAGATCAAAGCCTAAACTAAAAATTAAAAGCCTAAAGAGAGGAAAGGAAAAGAAGAAAGGAAACAAAAGTGTTAAAGAAAACAATACCGGACGGACGTCAAAAGATTGGACGGGCGCCCGAGATGAAATTGAGGTCGGACGGGCGTTTAGTAATATAAACGCCGTCGACGAGACAGTAAAATCTGAACGGGCGCCCAAAAGTTATGGGCGCTCGTCTAAGTGAATAAAACGAAGCAAATTGATAATTTTCAGCCGGACGGGCGCCCAATATCCGCAGGCGCCCGTTTGCTCACGGGAAAACTTAGAAACGAGAACAAGAATTTGCGAGATAAAGCAAGAAGGGAAGGAAGAACGTCGGAAAAAAGCAGAAAAAGCAGAAGATCTAAATTCAAGAAAAATACTAAGGAAAGTTTTAAACCCTAATTATCTACTTAACAACTACCTAAAACAATTATCAACTAAAAGCAGGAATTTAAAACGGATTAAAACAGGAAAGCGAAACAAAAACAAGCGAGAAAACAAAAAGGAAAGCGAAAATAAAAACTAGACAACCGTCCGGTTCCCCGGCAACGGCGCCAAAAACTTGTCACGGATTTTATCAACACGAAACAAACAAGTAATAATCCGGTTAACCTCAAGTATAAGGATCGTAGTATGGAGGCTAATGCCGGGTCGATCTTACGGGGAACTAAACGATTGTGATTTCTAGTTTTTATCTAACTAACCTATGTCACGATTACTAAGCTAAATAACGGATAAAAATAAACAAATACTGTAAATTAAACTTAACTAAAACGTAAAACTGGACAGAAGAGATGATCTAAAGCCAGGAAAGATACGGGCTGCGAACCAATTTAAACTAACTAATCTAAGATGCGGGTAAAAGTAAACTAACTAGACAAATTCAAGCTTTTAAGGATTTAAATCAAATTTATAACGAGCAAACGAGGATTGATCCACCTATCCAACAAGCATTGATTCCCTTTCTCGATTATATTGCAGTTTTTATTCAGATTGTGGTTTCACCTTACCTAGACATGAACCCTAATTCCTTAGAAAGTTCATCTATCAATCTATTATCTTCCGGTGTGAGATTAACGCGTTTAATAATCAAAGGTGCAAACTTTGTGTTTATAACCTAAGTAATCGGACCTATTAACTTCCGTTATTATAGATTCGAATTACTATTCTTATTCATGGTGATCTAGGGTTTATTAAGACTTCCATCAACAATAAACAATCAACACATGCATATCTTCCGATATAAAAGCAAATTAAACATGAATAAACATGAATAAGAAACAACCTTTATTAAAAACTGACAGTATGATCGAAGGAAACGAAATCAACAATTGTTGGACGGCTTCACAATACTCGTTTGATGAAGCTTTTAGCCTCTGAACATCCTCAGCAACTCAAATTTGCGAGAAAAAGTACATAGAAAGTAACTAGTGTTTAATCTAAATTAAGGGCATAAAAATAGGAATAAAAGATGAAAACGCAGCCTAAAGCCGCCCCTAGGTTTAGGGTTTTGAATAATGTGTGTATGATCTCTTTGTGGAGAAAACAACCGACTATTTATAGATTTTAAAGTCGGTTTGCTAAGTCGGCCACGGACGCCCGTCTCGAAACCTTGAACGCCCGTCCACTCTTCAATAATACTTGAATCGGGCGAGTCATGACCAGGCGCTTCGTCCATCCAGCGTCCACTCCAGCGTCAAACTTCACGAATCAAAGATGACACCCTGGACGCTCGTCCAACTGCATAAGACGCCCGTCCACTGGACGGAGATATACTGGGCCTTGATTTGATATGATCGATTTTGATTTATTGATCTTTATCTCTTCTATCTCTATCCCACTTCTTCATTATCTCTTTTATCATCAATTAGCTCGAACTTAATCAACCTTTGATCATCTTTTGAGCCTCCAACATGTATCTATAACACATAAAAACATCGCAAAATGTAATAATGCTCAAATAATCATAAAATCACAATTAAAACACATAAATCAACCTATTTTGCGATTAACTCTTCTAAAATCTCATTTGCTCAATATATCCATTAAACCCTCGTTTCTTATGCAATTTAGTACAATTACGGGGAAAAATATCATAGAATATAGCATTATAAATCGTATAAATTCACCCTTAACAATGTGTTCATCAGTGGGAGTAATACAAGAACAAATGAATTGTACTCTCTTATTTTTTTCTTCCCTAGGGTATAAGGTTTTTTTTCCTAATAAAGTATTAACGAGACAATTTCATTCTGTGATGGACGTCCAAGGGGGAGTGTTATAAAACAAGAAATTAGTAGTGGATGTCCATGCAACTTCAAGAGTTTAAGAACATGTACTTAGTAGTCATTTCTTTCTTGTAAGTTAGAAAGTTAAAGAGTCTTTATATACTTATGAGATGAAGTAATAAGAAAATCTCATTATTTCTTTTGTCTACATCTTTGCTCTTAAAGTTGTTGTTTGTTTTCTATTATTTTATAACATCCTCAAAGTCTTTAAGGTAATACGGACAAATTCTAATTTATTGGATCCAAATAAAGTAATCTTTGATTTCCCGGATTGTAAACATATGCATCCCTTCTTGTAATACCCCGTGTCAATTCTAGGATTGGCCCGAGTTTGAACTAAAATCAAACCTGAAACTAAGTTATTTTCTAAAGATAATTAAATCAAACAAAAGGAAATTAAGTGTTCATTCGAAATTAAAGGAGTTAAGCTTGGTTTAAGTGAGTTAATAAAGCACTAAGGATGGAATTTCAGTTTCTGTAGTAGACCTCCACCGGCTCCCGGTGGCCTTTGGCCGTAGTTGCGGTAGGGAGAAGATGATTCAACTCATATAACAACTATAAGAAGTTAAACACAAGAGTAATAGCCCTTAATATCCTATGTTTTCAGACTATTAACATCAGTTCCAGACTCATTGACCTCATTCGTATTCATTTCACTTAACTCCCATACTCAGCCATATTGTCACAAAGTTTTAAGCATTTTTTGTGGGTTTAGAAGGCTGATTTCAAGTGTCTCAACAACAAGCTAAGATGAAAGGATAAAGCTAAGTACACAAGTCTAGTTCAAGTTTGAGTTAATATCTCAAGTTTTAAGACATGTTTATGTTATGGATTCTTAGTGAATTCTTATGGTTAATTAATAGGTGAAGGTGGAACCTTGGTGGCGTTCTTATATTTTGGACATCAACTACCAAAAATGATTTAGGAGTTTTAACCAAGAAGTGAGGGGATTCTTGGTAAGGCATCTCTTGGTTCAAAAATATATGTCTTATATTCTAGTTTTTAGCATATTTAAAGCATGAAATTTAATAATAACCTCACGGTGTTAAGTTGATAAAGCATCTTTCAGCAGATTTTCAAGTTCCAAAACAAGAGGTAAAAGTGTAGTATCAAGATCTAGTTTATCATTTTATGTACTTGGAAACAATCATGCAATCTAACTCGTTTTCAATGTCATGTGTAGATTTTGAATTATAGAATATATTTGTTAGATGACTGAGCATTACAGTATGTTACCGAATATGAATGATACACGATAAGGCACTAGGATTGCGGTGGCTTAGAGCCACAGAGCCGGTGGCCTAAATTCTAGAAACATACAGGTTTTCTAAATTCTCAAACGATAGTATGTTGGTTTGGATTAAAGTCCCTTTTTAGTGATTTTGGAATAATGAACGACTGGAATAATATATATATATATATATGTGTGTGTGTGTGTGTTTGTGTGTGTGTGTGTCGTTTTAACGGATAGCAAGAAGAACCCAAAAAAATAGAAGCAATTAAACTGTAAACCAAACAAACAAGAACAAGAAACACATATTTAACGTGGTATCCAAACATTGGACTGACTAATATACGGACAAAAGAAAAGAATTTTATTATGTATGGAAAGTTACACAGATGTTACATTAACTACTGGTATTTGTAGCCTTGGGAAACCAACCTTAGCCTACTTAATAACAAATTATGTGAACTACTAGAAGTACCCTCATATGCAGCCTCCAGATTCATATGATATTTTTACCAGATGTAACATGATTCAGACTCAGAGCAGATTCAGATGTGAACACCCAGACTTCTGATGTGTTTATTAGATTCAGCTGAGAACATCAGGCCTGGTGCTCAGCTTCAGACGCGACAAATTCAGCTCTGACAGACAAATTTGGATACAGACACAGAGATCAAGTCACCTGAATAACAATCTCCACCTTGACTTGAACTCGTTTCAACCTGATGCATAACCAAATCTCCAAACGTTATTCACTAGATGCACTAACCAGTGCCAGATCTATAGAACCAGATTTCCTCTTCAACAGGCTTGTCTTTCCAGACAACTAACAGCTTTGGATGTTAAGCAAGTCCATACGTAGGTGAAACTTGCTTCTCTAAATAGATTTGGTGAGCATATTAGCAGGAATTAGCATCAGTGTTGATCTTCCTCACCTGAATTCTCTTCTCATTCCTCAAGAAATGATACCTCACGTCAGTATGTTTGGTTCTATCATGATGAACTCGATCCTTAGACAAACATATTGCACTCAAACTGTCACAATATATCTCAGCTTGATCTTGATGTAGACCCAAATCACTGACTTAACTAGATTCCCTCATTGGATGCTTCTATCACTGCCATATATCCTTCTTCTGTAGTAGATAATTAATGCCAATATTGCCGACAAAGTTTCCATCCAACTTACTACAGACCACCCAAAGTGAAAACATAACCAGTCATTGATTATATGTTGTCCACATGTCTAGCATAATCAGTATCACAAAACCCTATAAATATACACTGACTATCAACTCCATAAATGAGACCAACATCAGATATGCCCGTAAGGTACCTGAACATCCTTTCCACAGCTTGCCAATGCTCCTTCCCAAGTTGATCCATAAACCTTTTAACAACACTGACTGCTTGAGACACATTAGGTCTAATGCAGATCATGGCATACATCAGACTACCTACCGCACTAGCATATGGAACCTTAGACATGTATTCCTTCTTCTCAGCTGGTTGTGAAGCATAAACAGACATACGAGTATTTGGTGCCATTGGAGTATCCATATGTTTGGCAACTGGCATTCCAAACCTAGATAATATCTTCTGAATGTAATCCTTTTTTAGACAAGAAAATCCTCTTCTAACTACTATCTCTATAGATCTCCATCCCTATAATTTTCCTTGTTGCACCCAAATCCTTCATCTCAAATTCAGTACTGAGAAGATCCTTTAGATTCTAAATGTAAGACTTGTTCACAACTTCTATCAGCATATCATCCACACACAGAACCAGATAGATGAATGAACCATCTTTCAACTTATTATGATATACACAACAATCATAAGGACTTCTGTTGTAGCCCAACTTGATCGTATATACATGTCAACCCTATCGTGTTTTGAAGCTTGTTTAAGTCCATACAAGGACTTCCTCAACTTGCAAACATACCCTTCTTATCCAAGAACTTGGAACCCCTCTAGCTGAGTCACACACACACACACACACACACACACACACACACACATATATTCTTATCTAAATCTCTATGTATAAAAGTTGTTTTCACATCAAACTGCTCTAGTTCAAGAGTTTGATGTGCAACCATTGCAAGTAGCACCCTGATGGAAGTATGTCTGACTACTAGTGAGAATATATCATCATAGTCTACCCCTTCTTTCTGCTTAAACCCTCTTGCAACCAAACATTCCTTATACTTAATCCCCCAACTGAAAACATTCCTTTATTTCCTTGAAGACCCATTTACAAGTGATTATTCTTCTATCATATGGTTGTTTGATCAGATCCAAAGTCTGATTTTTTTTGAAGTGAATCCATTTCATCTCCCATGGCAGTCAGCCACTGAGATGCTTCAGAACATGTCACAACTTCCTTGTAAGTGGATGGTTCAGATTCATCCACCTCGTCTACAACTTGAATTGCATAACCAACCATGTCCTCAAACCCATACCTCTTGGGAGGTCCAACATTGGTCCTTGTATCTCTGCTAAGAGCTATACTCTGCTGACCAATTTCATATTCAGACGCTTGTGTCTCAACTAACCTCTGCTTAGTTAACTAATTCACTTCTGACTGCATCGGCTCTGAAGGTTCTTCCAGATATAATGTGTGCTAACTATGCTCAGGTGAATCTTGCAACTCAGCTGATTGAACCTGAAGCTCCACCTGTTTGTCAACACTCTCAGATTCATATTCAACATTGGATCTCACAGATGAGTTAATCATAGAATTTTCATCAAAGACTACACTTCCGGCAAGTATAACCTTGTTTTCAGCTGATGACCATATTTTATATCCTTTAACTTCATCACCATACCCTAAAAACACTTCCTTTTTGGCTTTTGGTTCAGCTTACCTTCACTGACATGATAGTAGACTGTGCACTGAAAACCCTCATATTTGAGTAATATGCCGGCCTTCCTGACCACATCTCATAAGGTGTTTTGAGGTTGATCATTGTGTGAGGTAAGTTGTACTCAAAGCATTTGCCTAAAACCTTTTTGACAAACCAGCATTAAAGAGCATGCACATCGCCCTTTCTGAAAGTGTTTGATTCATCATTTCTACGACACCGTTCTGCTGAGGAGTATCCTTGACTTTATGGTGTTTGGCAATACCCTCATCTTTGCAAAACTCATCAAACTCGGACTAGCATAATTCCAGGCCATTATTTATACGTAGCCTTTTGATCTTCTCGCAAGTCTGATTCTCCACCATGGCCTTCCAATGCTTGAAACTCTTGAATGTATCGCTTTTGTGTTTCATCATGACCACCCAAGTCATTCTTGAATAGTCATCAATGAAGAACACAAATTATCTGGACCACCCAAGATTCCACCCTTGATGGCCCCCAACAATCAGAATGAATATAATCAAGTGTTACTATTATGTTATGAATTGCTTTTGGAAACTTGCTTTTGTTTATCTTCCCAAACACACAATGCTCACAAAAATCCAGAATTTTGATGTTATATCCCCAAAGAAGAACAGATTTTGATAGAATCGGCATCCCTCTTTCACCCATATGACCAAGTCTCATATGTCATAACTCGGTCAAGTCTGACTAGTGAATCTCTGATGATGCAACAACAAAAGAACCAGATACAGTAGATCCTTGTAACAGATACATGGTTCCCCTATTGACACCTTTCAAAATCACATATGAACTCTTGTAGACATTTAAAACTCCACCTTCACCTCTGAATCTGAACCTTTTTTTTGTCCAGAAGACTAAGAGAAATCAGATTATTTGTCATATGTGGAACATGTCTCACATCCTTCAGTGTGCAGAATTTACCATCATATGACCTTATTTGAATTGAGTCAATTCCAATTGTCTTGCAGACCTTACTGTTGGCCATAAAAATATGCCATCCATCCATCTTCTCATAAGTTGAGAACCACTCTTTATGAGGACAAATATGGGAAGATGCTCCAGAATCAAGAATCCACACATCAGTGTGATGTGTTTATTCACCAACCACTAGAGTCAGTCTTCATCTAAATTTGTGTCATGGTCAGCTATTGCAGTTGTGCTAGATTTGTTCTCCTGCTGCATGCTTCTTATTCTTTGGACATTCATTCTTCCAATGTCCCTGCTTCTTACGGTAATTATAGAAATCTTTAGACTTAGGGCCTTCGGAACCACCATTTTTGGACTTCTTCTTTCCAGGGTTTCCATTCCCTTTGCTACTGCTACAGGCAACCAAACCAACAGTCTGATTGTCTGCATCAGATCCAGATGCTTTATGGAGTAGCTCTAAAGTCTTGATGGGATGATCTCACATTCTCCAATGACACTATATCCTTTCCAACAATGAACGACTGCACAAAGTTCTCATATGATGCAGGCGGTGAAACCAACAGAATCAAAGTTTCATCCTCATCTTAAATCTTAACATCAGTATTCCTTACGTCATGCAATATTGTATTCAGCTGATCAAGATGATCCCTCGGCTGAGTCCCTTCTTGCATTCGAAGACTGAACATACTTTGTTTCAATAACAACTTGTTGGTTAGGGATTTGCACATATAAAAACTCTCAAGCTTTAACCACAGCCCAGCTGCAGAAATACCCCCAAATGCAACCTCCAAGATTCAAATGAGAACTACCAGATGTAACCAGATTCTAACTCAGAGCTGAACACCCAGACTTCAGATGTGATCACTGATATACTACTTTTATATGATTAAATATACGTTATATTATTATGTTTTATCAACGAATTCTATATAAAATATATGAAATTATGATATAAATGATATGAAATGTTAATCTTTATAATTTAGAGTAGTTAGTAGTAATAATAATAAAAAGTTGTAATTTTGTACCGATTTTAGTAAATCGGAGTGTCGTGTCAGATTTACGGGGGTATTTGTGGTGTTTTATTGCAGATTTATAAACCAAGACCCCGAGAATCGACATGTTGAAGTATAATCATATCTCTGGAAGGATTTAGGGAGTTCCACGAGCTTAAATGGTCAATCGAATTGCTTAAGTGGTCAAGTGGTCAATCGAAGTGGTCAAGTGGCTAATCGATTTGATTAAGTGGTAATCGAGAAAAGTCTTCGACAAATGAATGGCTCATCAAAACGACATTATCTGAAGAAGAGTCATTCACGAAAGTTATAGATTTTCCCGAGAGCTTTCCGATGCCTCTTGAATCATGATTTTTGGAGATCCAAAACTCGAGATATGAATTTTAGAAGTTTAATAATTATATATAAATATATATATATAATTATCACCGCACATGATTGTATTCAAGGCGGTGGAATCAATCATTACACCGGACCAGTCCGGCTTGATCTCGGACCAGTCCGGCCCCAAGACTTTCATCTATATAAAGGAGCTCATTGCAACAGAGCCGAAGTGTACCAATATATATACACAATATCCTATATATATCTTCTCCTCTTCTATTTTTCTTTTTAATTAGTAGTTTGTAAATAGGCCTTAAGCCAAAAATAATAATCTCGTGAGTAATCTTGTTGTAATGCTAGAAATTATCGGAAGTTCGGTGTTGATGAAGTCGTTGTAATTTCCGGAAGAATACGATCTCTGATTCAGCATTTGTAATCGGGTAAATTTCTAAAGTATTTATGTTTGTTTTAATCTTTTTCGTTGTTATAATGTTTTTAGGCTAACTCTAATAACTAGCCAAAGTTATGTAATCGTTTTATTTCGATCTTTTCGGTAAATGAATGATGTCTAAGTAAAATTTACTAAAATTGAGTTAATTGAATCTTTTTCTATTTTGTAACGTATTGATAATATTCGGATTGACGTAATTAACCAAGATGAATCGCACCATATAACCTAATGATGAACCGACCCGGAGAAGTTAGGATATGAGATAAAAGATAGAAAAACCGGAGGGTAAAATTGGCCGTGCGTAAAGCGTGACAACGGAATCCTATTTCCTACCCGGGGGCAGATTTGTCTTGGGAAAGATTAATCTTATTAAAATTGTTCTCGAGATCGTAATAATGTTAAAATCAACGGTTTAATTAAAACTAACACCGGAAAGTTAAATCGATCCCGCGACAACCGGAGCCTTTTGAATAACATCGGCCCCGTCGACAAGCGGAATAACCTCTTTTATCCGGGGTAGATTTGTGTACAAATGCACTGTTCGAGACTAACTAAGATTAGCATGGGGCGAGTTGTGGAGATTAAAGCGATGACAATGACATATGACAATTTAATACGCTTCGTGTGAGGAGGAATTGTTAACCTCGAGGAGTGCACCGTTTCATTTACTCAATTGGACCTAAAATAAAAGGAAAGATCGAGCACATTCCATTTACTAAAAGATCGTATAATTCAATTATATAAACTTTGGCTAGTTCTATAAACTTATACATCTAGTTCTATAAAATTATATTGGTATCTATATATTTATATCTATATATATATTGTGCAATCTATGTACCTATATATATATATATATATATATATATATATATTATATTAGAATAACTTTTAAATTACGCATTTATTTTATGTTAAGTAGAATAGTAGTGATACGTGTTATAAAATTGCGGTTTAGATCGAGTTAATAATGACTCTTTGGTGTTTAACCACACTTAGAAGAATTACCAAGTTCCACGAGGATTCGACACTCGACTCACCACACTAGCACTACTGATTTGACCCGATACAATGTCGGTTAGGATTTGGTTTAGCACTTCTGAAAAGCATTTGTCAGATTTAAATGCGCCGTTGCCGGGAACGTCGCTAATTTCTTTCTTTGTGTCTATGGTTACTACTTGTATTAGCTCAAAATTCTAGAGAATAAGTCAACACTCTTCTTATCACATTTCTTTTTATTTTTCGTTGGTACTTACCTTAAAAGTAAGTTACCAATCTTTTACTACTATCAATCGAGTATTTTCTATTTTTAGTTAGTTGATGACCGAAGTGGTAAGGCCCCACTCACTCCTTATAAGCTGACATAAACACTTACGAAAGCGCGATTAAGAGTAGAGAGTAAGCGAGGTCATACTAGTCAGGAAATCTGACGAATCATCTTCAAACAAAAATAAAGAAATACATTTGAAACTAGTGATGAAACAAATGAAGCAGAGGCTAGATCATGCTCAGGGCATGGACAAAACCCTGTTAACCCTAATAATCATAATAATAATAATAGAAATAATCAGAATCGGAACCGAGAATAATCGTAATAACCCCCCAAACCCGAGACCTATCGTGATCAAACCATAAGAAGGAACCGGACTAATAATCCCATACTTTTACCCAATGAAGGAGCAAACAATTTGAAATTAAATCTCATCTTTTTGGTTTAATTGACGCAAGAGCCCAATTCTAGGAGAGGATGATGAAGATCCACATCATCATCTCTATTTTGAAGAAGCGTGCATCTGACCAAAAGTCAAGGTGCTCATAAGGAATTAACGAGGATGACTATGTTTCCTTTTTCTCTAAAAGGGCGAGCCGAGATTGGTTTATGTCTCTTCCACATCATTCACTTACAAGTTGGGAGGAGATTCAAAGCTGAATTTCAAAGCAGATATTTCACTCTGGATGAAATTTGGAATTAAAAGTCGAGGTTGCTAACTTTAGACAAGGATCGAAGAAAGCGCTTGGGAATGCAGGAAAGATTTAAAAATTATTAAGAACTGTCCCGACCATGGTTATTCCTTAGATATGCAAATTCAACTCTTACGTAAGTAAATTAAGAAAAGATTCACGTGCGGATATAGATCATGCCTGTGGTGGTTCTTTAATGATGAGTGAAGCTCAAATAGTTTACGATGCTATAGAAAAGATTTCCAAAAAATAACAGAATGTGGGAAACCGGTTCTAGCACCGGAAAGTAGCTTTTGGGAGAATGTACATCTAACACGGAAGTTCTAGCACATTTAGAAAATTTGAGTAGGAAATTTGATGGCCTACAATCAAACAAAAACCAAAGTTCAGAGAATAGTACACCAACTGAATACACAAATCAGGATAATATGTCAATAGGGATTGAAGAACCAACAGGATATTCAAGAGAGGAGGTGAGTTTTCTTCAGCAGCATAGGAATTTGAACAATGCATACTCAAACTCGTTTAATGTTATTAGAAGAGATCACCCTACTTATCGATGGTCTGAAAACCCTAGTAAGCAAGGACAACCGCCATATCCAGTTCCTTATAGGAATATGAATAATAATCAAGTTTATCAAGAAAATACATCTAATCAGAATTTACAATCATTACCTAGATCCTATCCTCAACATACCACTCAAAGTATACCAGTAACTCAAAGTTCAACTCAACCTGCGGAAGGAGTTGAAAAATGGGAAAAATTAATGGAAAATATGATGGGTGTAGTATCTACTCAAGCTAAGAATATGGAAACAATGATGACTTCTATAGGTATAGTCACTAAAGATATGAGTTCAATGAAAACATCTATGAGTGGACATGATACCAGAATGAGAACGATAGAAGCCTCATTGAGGAATATGGAAGATCATTTGAGTAGGGAAGGTGAGCGTAATAACATGATGGAGCCTTCAGGGGGATTACCAAGCAACTTTGAAAGAAATCCAAGAGAGGTAAATGTTGAGTTACGAGAAGTAGAAAACTCGTGGTAGTAATGGAGTAGAAAACTTGGAAATAATGAAGTAGAAAATGATTTAGATGGAAAAAATGATGAAACTAAAGATGAAATTGAATTCACTGATGAGGAAGAAGAAATTATAGGGAATTTCTTGAAAAGGAATAGAAGTTTGGAACCTGAAAGTGAAGGTGAAAAATGGGTAAAAATCCCTAGGATTTTGAAGGATCCCATGGATAAAGATTTAAGGAATTTATTCAAAGAACATGTTAGAATAGAGGACAATGAAAACAAGGATGAAAAACAAAAAGAACTGAAGGAATCGAATTAGAGATGGATTAGGGAATGTTTTAAAAGAAAATTTCAAGATCACGATACTTGGCGATCAAGTAATACTCAAAAGTTTAAGGAAAAAGGAAAGAAAATGACTTTGGGATCAAAGGTTATAGATTTAGAATCTTTACCTTACCCACCTAAAGATCAAATTAAAAGATTAAAGCGATCGAAGTATGCTCGTTTCCTTGATACTTTTCGTCATATTCATGTTAATATCACATTATCGAAGCTCTAATTAGTATGCCTGCTTATGGAAAATTTTCGAAAGATATTCATCAAACAAGAAAAAATTAGAGGAATATGAGAATATATGCCTAAATGAAAGAATTTCTGCAGTTTTTGCGGCATAAGTTACCACCTAAACTGAAAGATCACGAAGTTTTACCATTCCGTGTGAAATTGGAGGATTTCTGTTTAAGAAGGTCTTATGTGATCTTGGAGCTAGTATAAATCTCATGTCTTATGAGGATTATAAGAAGCTAGGCATAGGAAAGCTCACTAAAACTGAAATGACTCTGCAGATGGCAGATAGATCGATTAAAAATCCTAAAGGAATTATTGAAGACGTATTGGTTAAAGTAGACAAGTTCTATTTTCCAGTAGACTTTGTAGTTATGGAAATGGAAGAAGGATATTCAGCGCCACTTATCTTAGGTCGACCATTTCTAGCTACAGGAAGAACTTTAATAGATGTTCAGAAATGAGAGTTAATTCTGAGAGTCAATGAAGATGAAGTTACTTTCAATATTTTCATAGCTATGAACCATCCATATAAATCACCAGAATCATGTTCTTTTATAGAAGATATTCATTCTGTCTATGATAATCAGTTACCAACTTTTGAAGACAGATTAGAAGAATGTTTAACTCTATCTATCTATAAGGAAGATGAGAAAGACACCGAAATGAAATAGATAATTCTTTCTCTAGATAAAGGAAGTTTTACTTTTAAACCATCATGGCATAAGTATTTGGAATTAGAATTAGAAGGACCAGTTCTTAAACCATCACTGGAAGATCCACCTAAGAATCTGGAATTGAAACCGTTACCTTTAAATCAAGTATGCTTTTCTTGAAACTAATAATCTATTACAGTTATTATTTCATCATCTTTAAGCGAGCATCAAGAAGATCAATTACTTAGAATGTTGAAAAAGCATAAGAAAGCTTTTGGATGGGCGGTTGCCGATATTCGAGGTATTAGCCACGAGATTTGCGTTCATAAGATAATTACGAAGGAAGAGGCTAAACCTTGTATTCAACCATAACGCCGCCTCAACCCAAATTTGCAGTTAATTGTTAAGAAAGAGGTCATTAAGCTATTAGAAATGGGGATAATTTTTCCCATATCAGGATAGTGAATGGGTTAGTCCAACTCAAGTTGTACCAAAGAAAGGAGGGTTTCACGGTGAAAGAGAATGAAAGGAATGAATGGATTCCGACAAGAGAGATTACAGAGTTATCGAATGTGCATTGATTTTAGAAAACTAAATGATCATACTAAGAAAGATCATCATCCACTTCCATTCATAGTTCGGATGTTGGAGCGTTTAAGTGGACATAAGTATTACTGTTTCTTAGATGGTTATTCAGGATATTTACAGATATTCATTGCAAAGCAGGAGATAGAGAAAAAAACTACTTTCACTTGTCCTTATGGAACTTTTGCTTATAAAAGAATGCCGTTTGGTTTATGTAATGCACCATTTACGTTTCAAAGGTGTATGATGGCTATATTTCTTGATATGGTTGAGAAATTCTTAGAAATTTTTATGGATGACTTTAGTGTTTACGGAGATTCATTTGAAGTTTGTTTGTTACACTTAGAACGAGTGTTACAACGTATTTGTGAAGATACCAATCTAGTACTAAATGGGAAAAATGTCACTTAATGGTATCGGAAGGATTGTTCTAGGACATAGAATCTCACGAAGAAGGTATTGAAGTTGATATAGCTAAAGTCGAAGTAATTGAAAAATTACCTCCACCGAGTTAATTTAAGAACCCTAAGAGGATTTCTCGGACATGCAGGATTTTATAGAAGGTTCATTGCAGATTTCTCGAAAATAGCGAAGCCTCTAAGTCATTTACTTGAAAAGGAAGTACCTTTTAACTTTGATAGTAAATGTATGGAAGCTTTTCAGACCTTAAAAGCGAGGTTGACTACTGCACCAGTGCTAGTAGCACCAGATTGGAGTTTGCCATTTGAGATTATGTGTGATGCGAGTGATTTAGCTGTAGGAGCTGTTTTAGGTCAAAGATATAACAAAATTCTCAAAGCTATTTACTATGCATCTCACACATTGAACGCAGCTCAACTAAATTATGCAACTCTGAGTAAAAGAAGCTGCATATTTGTGATTTTTGCCTTAGATAAGTTTCGATCGTATATTGTTGGTTCTAAGGTAATAATTTATACAGACCATTCAGCACTAAAGTATTTACTGAGTAAGAAAGATGCTAAACCTCGTCTTCTTAGATGGATTCTCTTACTTCAAGAATTTGATATTGAAATTAAAGATAAAAAGGAAGTGAGAATGTAGTAGCGGATCATCTAAGTAGAATGGAAAGTGAAGAAATAGGAATTGAAATTAAGGATTCATTTTTCTGATGAACAACTATTTAGAATAGATACTCCTTCAACCATGCGGTTATTAAAGAATAGAATTCCTTCTAAGGAAATGTCACCTTGGTTTGGAGATATCATTAATTACTTAACTTTTGTGATTATATTCCGTCTCATTGGACTTGGCAATGTGAAAAGAAGTTCTTTTATGACTTAAAATTTTATTCTTGGGAGGAACCGGACCTTTTCCGTAAATGTTCGGATGGGATAATCGGAAAAATGTGTGCTGATAATGAAATTTTAAGTGTTTTATCATTTTGTCATGATCGTGAGGCGGGAGGTCATCATGGAGGTTGGAAAAGCGCTTTTAAAGTTTTACAATGTGGTTTTTATTGGCCTACACTATATAGAGATGCGTATAAATATGTTAAATCTTGTGAATCTTGTCAAAAATGGGGAAATGTATCTAAAAAACATGAAATGCAACCTATTTTAGAATGTGAGTTATTTGATGTTTGGGGTATAGACTTCATGGGACCTTTCCCTATATCTTTTGGAAAAAGATTTATTCTTGTAATGGTAGATTATGTCTCGAAATGGGTAGAAGCTAAAGCTCTTCCAACTAATGATACCAAAGTTGTCATTCGATTCCTTAAAAAGAATATATTTACCAGATATGGCATTCCGAGGGCTATCATTAGTGATAGAGGGTCACACTTTTGTAATAAACCATTTACTAAGATAGTTGAAAAATATGGTGTAACACATAAGTTAGGAACGCCCTATCATCCGCAAACCAGTGGACAGGTAGAGGTGTCAAATAGAGAAATCAAAAGAATCGTGGAGAAAATAGTTGATTCAAATCGTAAAAACTGGGCAGTTAAATTAGATGATGCATTATGGGCATACAGAACAGCTTTTAAAACACCAATTGGTTGTTCTCCCTATAAGCTAGTCTTTGGTAAGTCTTGTCATCTCCCAGTTGAGTTAGAACACCGAGCCTTTTGGGCTATTAAATTTCTGAATTTCGATCCTAAGGCTATCGGTGATCATAGATTGCTTCAATTGACAGAACTAGAAGAATTTCGTCTCGATTCTTATGAAAACGCTCGAATCTACAAGGAACGCACGAAATCTTTCCATGATAAGAGAATCTTTAAACGTGAGTTCCATGTAGGTAATCGAGTGCTTTTGTACAATTCACGTTTAAGGTTGTTTCCAGGTAAGCTTAAGTCAAGATGGACAGGTCCATTTAAAGTAACACGGGTTTACAAATCTGGAGCTGTTGAACTAACTGATGGAAATACAACTTTTATAGCCAATGGCCACAGAGTAAAGTTATTTGTGGAGGGAGAAGGAATCACACTAAAAGAAGAAGTAATGCTATTGATTGATCCCCCAACAAATTGAAAAAGCGAGAAAAACAAAAGAATCAAGCGAGCGAAATCAAATCCGAATACCAGGTGCTATCTATCTTTACTCTACTTTTCGTGTTTTTGTTTATGTTTAAACTCTTTTCGTCTTTTACCGGATAGGCGTAAAAGAACTGGATGCCTTTTAGATAGATTAGGAGTTTTGTTTTACTTTTAAAATTAGGCCTTGATAAAGATGTCGCGTTTGCTATAGAAGCTTTAGTTTTGAACAAAACAAGAAGTTGTTGAGAGAGATCAGATTGAGAGAAGTTTGTAATGGAACATCAAGGAGTGCGATAAATAGAAAAGGCAAAGTTTACGATGAGATCTGGACTCTGTGGAAAAAGTGAACATGTTGAACGCTTTGTGGGAAAAACACAACCAAATACCAGGATGAGTGTTTGAATATTGTTAGGAAGGAACGATTAGGTGGTTATCCGAAAACCCCGATGGAATTCCGAGAGATAATTCAAATGCCTCGTTTTTAGGAGTTAGGTTGATTGAACGTTACATCAGAACTCTGGAGGATTTAGAAATCGAAGAAGCAGGAACCCCTTAAGTTTCGAGTCTTTTCTTATGTTTTATAAAATTTTCACATAACTTCTGAAAATTTTATAATTGGATCTTTATGAAATTTGAGGAGTTTTATAAAAAGTTTTATAAAAGTTTTTTTTTTAGTCTTTATTTAGATGTTTTATAAGAGTTGATATAAATTTAGTAAATTTTTATAAGCTTTTTAATAAAGTGTTATAAAGATTTTATTAAATTTTTAGAAATTGTTATAAAATTATAAAATTTCCTTCAAATTTTATTTTTAAAGATTCTAGCAAGTTTTAAAATTATTATAAACTTATCTTTAAGATTTTAATTAAAGTTTTATTAGAATTTTTATAAGTTTTAATCAAAAATCATAAAAAGAAAAAAAAATCGGAAAAGTGAAAAAATTGAACACGGACCGATCCGGCTCTGAACCCGGACCGGTCCGGGGTCTAAAAACATAAAAATACGGGGACCCCTCTTTTCTTCTTCTTCTTCCCTAATTCTTTCAGCAGCCGCACCCCACACCAAACCCCACCACTCAAAAAAAAAAAAAAATTTCAATTTCTTCCACAAAAATTCATCTCACACTACACCACTACTTGATTTCTTCATTATTCTATCTCCTCTCTTCCACAAAAGTTACAAAATTCAAAAAGGATAAAAAAAAAACAAGTTGCATTCTTTCCGGCGACTTTTATCACTTTTCCGGCCTACTTTTCAACGTTTTCTTCATATTAAGGTATTATTTAGATTATTTAGTTATCAATTTCAGTATTTTTCATAAGTTTTAGATTAATTTCAATTGTTTTGATTTTTGAGTGTGTTGTGACATTTTTATTTTTGTTGTTTTTGTTGTTGTTTTTGTTGTTGATCGGCTTTACCAATATCGTAGAATGGGTGAGTCGAGTAGAAAGCCTCTAAAAGCGTAAATCAAACATTCTATATCAACTCCGGTAGTAGGCACAATAATTTTATCATCTAAAGAAGAAGCCGTAAGTTTTGATAAAACAAAGATCACACGAGGCTAAGAAAGCGTATGAGAAAATTTATAGTAAATGTGATGTCTTGGTTGAAAAGGATTAGACTTGGATGACTTAGGTGATGAAGTTAAAGATATCTTTAGAAAGCGATGATTGGTTAGAACTAGCGACTGTAAGAGAAGGGAGATTAATACGACTTTAGTAGGTGAGTTTTATTCTGTTTTATCTACATTGTCACAAGATGAGCTGACTAAGTCGCAAACTGTACCCTTAAGAGCCAGAAATGTTCCTTTTAACCCTGAAGTTATAAATGCGATTCTTGGAGTTGAAGTTTTTCCTGATGAGGAGGATTACAGGGTAGTTTGGAATCTAGATGATCCTGCAAGCTTTGAACAGACTGCCCTGAGAGCTCAGCACGCTTTTGACCCAACCGCTGTGTGGGTTGAGAATCGGTTTAACTACGGGAGGTGTATTAGAGGTTTAAGGGCGATTAAAAGATTTATTAGCCATACTCTCTACCCTTCTAGTAAACATACTGCGTATGGAAAGGAAGATGTTTGTATCGCTTGGGCGATGGTAAATGATGTTAAAGTGGATGTTGGAAAGGTCATGTTTAAAAGAATTTTTGAAAGTATTGTCATCGCGCATGAGAGGAGTCATCTGTACTTCCCTTGTTTTATCTCAGATTTATGTCGTAGGGTGGGAGTACCAGTCCTGCCTAATAACAAGTTATCTCTGGCTGATGCAAATCTGATTGGACCAAGTTTGACTAGGCTTCCGGATGGTAGTATACGCTCTTTGATTAGAAACCGTCAAACTCAACCAGCTCCACCAGTTCCTCTTTTCCATCTTTTTCGAGTCAGCCTCAACAAACTCCTTTCTCCAACACTATCACATATGATATGTTTCAATCTCTAGTGTCAGACGTTGCACGTGGTCAAGCCAACATGGCTTTGTATGCTGAAAGTAATAGGTAGTGGTGTGATGATATTCGTAGAGGTTTAAGGAGGAACGAGCAGTTGCTTCGTAATCCTACCTTTGATGATCATGCCTATCCACCTTGTCGATCGAGATCCATATACCTTGCAGTTGGGTAACACCTATTCCACCACCTTCGAGCTTTCATCCATCGTCATATCCTTTTGGGAGCCAATCTAGTGGAGCAGTGTATTTTCGATGGTATTGAGAGACCCGGCAATGTCTAGTTGGGAGGATTCACCGAGTTTGCACACATCACGACTGGCATGAGTTCGATGGGTCTTGATAGTTCAGTCAGGACCACGACTACAGTTCAGCCACCAGCTTCTCAGTCGTTTCCAAGTTCAAGCTTTCATGTCGATTCTGAGGAAGACTATGAAGAAGATTGAATTTCAAGACTTTGTTTGATTAAACATTTTTACTGTGCATTTTATTCGACATTTTTCATTTAGATATTGGTTTGTTTTCGTTTTCGTTTATTTTGATTTTATAGTCGTTTATAGAAATATGGTTTGCATTCTAAATCGTTTTAATTTTTATAAACTATAAAAACACAAAAAAAATAATTTCGTATCATTACTAAGTCATTTTAAAAATATAATGTGTCGTTTTATCAGTTCGTATCACGTTAGATGAAGGTTTATAAAATATCTTCAAATAAATATGCAATGTTCCACACGTGAAGGAAAAAGAGATGAGTCATTTTAGAGTTCGTCTAATGCATCCACGTATGTATAATTTTCTATCTATTAAAGGAGGTCAGGGTATGAAGAAAACATACCATCTCTTTCACTGTCTATCTACTTTCAACTTTATTTATTTTTACTTTTCATCTGTTTAAAATGTCGAACCGATCATCTCCATCTGTTAATTCATACGAGCCTCACACCCCGGATCTTCCGGAGTCTCAAGCTTCTAACGAGAATATCATTTTACACCCTCGTTTTGCGAATTCTCCAATCCAGTTGGAGAAAGGTTTAAATGTCGATAAAATTGATCGATGGGGTAAAACGATTATTCGAGGGTTTGGCTGGAAAAAGTTCGTCAGTACACCGAGAGGAAGGATAAATGTCTCGATAGTTCGAGAATTTTATTCTGCCCTCATGACGACATCCATGATCGATATCACTCAAATTGTCTCGGTAAGAGGAGTGGACTGTTCCCTTCTCTTCTACTATTATCAACCAACTTTTCGAAATTCCACCGGTTACGATGCAGCATTTTGAGATGAAATGGGGATTAGATAATCCATATAATCATTTGAATAAAGTCCATGAGTCTTTCCAATGTCTGTTTCCACTTTTCGACACAAATCACGATATGTCTACACGTGCTTTACTTCCACACTTAAAGGCGTGGAAACATTTCATTAACTCTAGGGTGTATCCTACCTGGGATTTCGGGATCCTTAGTGATAATGAAATGCTTCTACTTTTTTCTTTAGCATTTGGTGAATTTGTGGATTGGGGTATTCTGATTCAAAGGACAGTGTTGGAATTTGCAATCACGAGAGGCAGTAGGGGGAAACCTATGCCTAATGCTTGGATGATTTCGCATCTTTGTACTCAAGCGAGTGGAGTGGGAGAGCTGGAGACGGATGAAATTTTTCCGTCTAGAGATAATCGAGTTGGATTGTTACCGGTTGATACACCGGGTTGTTCGTCTACGATTTAGATGGTTGGTTGGTGGTTAGTTTATAATGTTTAAGTTTTAATGAGTTAAGTTAAGTTAAGTTTGATGTTTTTTAGTTCGGTTAAGTTTATGTTGTTTTTAAGTTTGTAATAATCTATCTTGTTTAATATATATATGTTTCAGTTTTTTTTTTAAGTTTGTTTGTTATTTAATTAGTATACGCTAAAAATAAACTCACAATAATAACAATAATAGATAATTTTAATTCTATTTTCAAACCTACTTATTTAATACTCATTGAACATCGGGACGATGCCACTTCGTAAGTGGGGAGTAGAGTTAGGTTAGAAAATTCATTAAAATTTTTGAAAATAGTTATAAATTATAAAATTATCAAAAATTTTCTTTACTTGTTTTTAATTTTTAAGTAGTTAATATATAAATATGAATAAAAAATGATATAATTTGGAAGAATAAGTTTTTAATTAAGTAAAGTATATTAGATATATTATAATTATATTTTATGCCTAATTTAGATTTTAATGAGATTTTAAGTTTATATAATTAAGTAATTAATATTAGATATTGTTTTTATGAAATTATATAAGTATGTTGATAATTATAAGTAAAATTTTTAGAATCATTTTCTTTTCAAAAATGAATTATGAGTTTGGAATTGGACTAGGGATGTCGATTTTTGGCACCACAAAAATATAACTATAGCCAAATAGCCTACCTAAATTTCCAATTTTTGTTCTTACGTCAGCCTTGATTAGAGTGATCAAGACCTCACTCGAAATTGTCATTGTGATTAAATAACCAAGCTTTAGCTAATTTTGGTCTACATTTCCTTGAAAATACCGCAAGTTTCTACGTACTTATGAAAAGAGATGAAGACATAAAAGCTAAGTTTTGGTATATGCTGAGATTGGAAAAATTAGATAAGTATTAGTATATTCGATCTTACCTCATGACACTTGCAAGATAGTCGATTTTGGTAATGATTTCGGATATGTTAAAAGAATTAAGAACGAAGTACCATATTTACACTGTAATTAATCAAAGGTCGATCTATCTTATATCGTGATCGACAACTTAAAAATAATAAAAGAACATATCGGTTGTAGCTACCAATGATTTGAGAGAGTAGGGTATTATCACGAAATGTCCTATATCACTATGAGGTATAAAAGCTCCCGATTGCCTGATGATAGTAGTCCAGCTAGGGTATTATCTCGAAATGTCCTATTGCTGGGAATGAAGGCACAGAATGAAAAAGAAAAAAGTCGAATCATAAGATCTCAAAAATGATTACAAGTTTAAGGAAACCGGACTTGTAATTTCGATCGAAAGAGTAGTACTCCGATCAATCTTGCAATGCTGGTAAGTTTGATTTTCTGCACACACTCACGCTTTTAGTTCTTGATTGAAAAAAAAAAAAGAAAAAAAAAAGAGAAAATCTGAAAAATATAGGGAATAAAAGAGGATGCTATTAATCGATGATTATTTTTTATCAAGAATATGAAGATGTAGGTACGTACGACTTGCCTCTTTCTCTTTTTGATTTCGTTTTTCTGATTAACCAACATCTTGAGCCTAAACTTTATAAGCCATTTTTGTCGACTACCTGACCAAGTTTCCGATTGCAGAATTTCATAATAGTTGTGATTAAAAATAATTCTAATATTTTATTTATACTTATAAAGTTTTACATATACAATTTCATCTAAATAATATTTGATGTTTAAACTATTTAAGTTATATACACTTTCTGTCTTCTTACAATTTTAAATTAGAATAAATAATATATTTATAATATTGACAATATAAATTACATTAAAAATTATAATCTGATCAATTATATTATCTTTTATTACCGCTTATTCTTGTTCGAGGACGATCAAAAGCTAAGTGGGGAGTAGTTGATATACTAAGTGTCGTGTCAGATTTACGGGGGTATTTGTGGTGTTTTATTGCAGATTTATAAACCAAGACCCCGAGAATCGACATGTTGAAGTATAATCATATCTCTGGAAGGATTTAGAGAGTTCCACGAGCTTAAATGGTCAATCGAATTGCTTAAGTGGTCAAGTGGTCAATCGAAGTGGTCAAGTGGCTAATCGATTTGATTAAGTGGTAATCGAGAAAAGTCTTCGACAAATGAATGGCTCATCAAAACGACATTATCTGAAGAAGAGTCCTTCACGAAAGTTGTAGATTTTCCCGAGAGCTTTCCGATGCCTCTTGAATCATGATTTTTGGAGATCCAGAACTCGAGATATGAATTTTAGAAGTTTAATAATTATATATAAATATATATATAATTATCACCGCACATGATTGTAATCAAGGCGGTGGAATCAATCATTACACCGGACCAGTCCGGCTTGATCTCGGACCAGTCCGGCCCCAAGACTTTCATCTATATAAAGGAGCTCATTGCAACAGAGCCGAAGTGTACCAATATATATACACAATATCCTATATATATCTTCTCCTCTTCTATTTTTCTTTTAATTAGTAGTTTGTAAATAGGCCTTAAGCCAAAAATAATAATCTCGTAATTACTGTTGTAATGCTCGAGAAATTATCGGAAGTTCGGTGTTGATGAAGTCGTTGTAATTTCCGGAAGAATACGATCTCTGATTCAGCATTTGTAATCGGGTAAATTTCTAAAGTATTTATGTTTGTTTTTATCTTTTTCGTTGTTATAATGTTTTTAGGCTAACTCTAATAACTAGCCAAAGTTATGTAATCGTTTTATTTCGATCTTTTCGGTAAAGGAATGATGTCTAAGTAAAATTTACTAAAATTGAGTTAATTGAATCTTTTTCTATTTTGTAACGTATTGATAATATTCGGATTGACGTAATTAACCAAGATGAATCGCACCATATAACCTAATGATGGGCGATCGGAGAAGTTAGGATATGAGATAAAAGATAGAAAAACCGGAGGGTAAAATTGGCCGTCGCGTAAAGCGTGACAACGGAATCCTATTTCCTACCGGGGCGATTTGTCTTGGGAAAGATTAATCTTATTAAAATTGTTCTCTTTAGATCGTAATAATGTTAAAATCAACGGTTTAATTAAAACTAACACCGGAAAGTTAAATCGATCCGCCGACAACCGGAGCCTTTTGAATAACATCGGCCGTCTCGACAAACGGAATAACCTCTTTTATCCGGGGTAGATTTGTACTCGGCACTGCTCGTACTAACTAAGATTAGCATGGGGCGATTGTGGAGATTAAATCGTGACAATGACATATGACAATTTCATACGCCTCGTGTGAGGAGGAATTGTTAACCTCGAGAGTGCACCGCTTCATTTACTCAATTGGACCTAAAATAAAAGGAAAGATCGAAAGCACATTCCATTTACTAAAAGATCGTATAATTCAATTATATAAACTTTGGCTAGTTCTATAAACTTATCTGTCTAGTTCTATAAAATTATATTGGTATCTATATATTTATATCTATATATATATTGTGCAATCTATGTACATCTATATATATTTATATATATATATATATATTATATTAGAATAACTTTTAAATTACGCATTTATTTTATGTTAAGTAGAATAGTAGTGATCTGTGTTATAAAATTGCGGTTTAGATCGAGTTAATAACAGCTCTTTGGTGTTTAACCACACTTAGAAGAATTACCAAGTTCCCTGAGGATTCGACACTCTGACTCACCACACTAGCACTACAGTTTGACCCGATACACTGTCGGTTAAGGACTAGTTTAGCACTACGAAAGGCAGCTGTCAATCACTAGATTCAGTTGAGAAAATCAGGCATGATGCTCAACTTCAGACGCAACAAATTTAGCTTTGACAGACATATTCAGATACAAACGCAGAGATCAAGTCACCCGGCTAACATATATATACTCATTCACTTGCTTAAAAGAACAAAAGGAAAGGTAAATGAGTCTCCATGACATGACCTAGTGGTAAAAGGTTTAGGTATTTTAAGTGGGCAGCTGGATCTTAAGCTGAAGTGTGGAGGTTCGAACCCCGTAAAGAGAAGACTTCTTTTCGAGAGACAAATGGAGTGGTGACCGTGATGGTTAGAGTTTAACCATATAAGGAAAGGTAAATGAGAGTTTTACTTGATATTTTTGTCTTTATTTTCAAGATATAACCGCATGTCCTTACTGTATTAAAACAAAAACCTATATAATTCAAGAGAGATTATTTTTCTTCTTTCTTCTTTCTTAATTGATTGATTAATGCTGCATTATACATCCCGTGACGGCACGTCGGCACCTGCACGCATTTGAGGGCATCTTACAGCGTGCATTCGGGTAGTCTTCAATATGCTCCAAAATAGCTTTATATTACGTATTTCTTTTTTCATAAGAAAGTCTCAAGATTTCTTCAAAGATTCTTTGAACATAGTCGATGGACTATTCACTTTTAGGCTGCGTTTTGTTTTCATGATGTAAATCCATACATCCATTTAATATCTATATTAACATTTTTATTGCATAGATATATATTACCAAAGATATTGTTGTTATTTCCCTTCTATTATTCTTAAAGATGACTTAATTGGATGGGCACGCGATGAAGCTTGAATCATTGATTATGCAGATTACCAAGCTTTAATTTTGCTAGATTAAATCAAAATTGCATTGTTAATCAATCAATTAACTTAATTGAAATGACTTAACGGCTTTATATAAGCTTAGAAACAACTTTAACCGACTTCCTAACAAAACTAACCAACCCCAACGTCTCTTAACTACCTTCGTTCTAAGTGTTTGATGATGTCATGTAATAACACTTCAACACTTTGTTAAAGTGTATAAAATGTTAATTATCTACCTCCCCATCAGCTTAAGCATTTGAGAGAGATGGTAGTTCAACATGGTATTAAAGCCAGAGGTCATGAGATCAAACCTCGCTGTCAGCATTATTTCCCCCATTTATATTGCCCATCAACTTAACCTTTTGGGAGAGAGATGGTAGTTCAACACACTTCTTCCTACTTGTATCACTCAACTTTCGTCCAAATTATGTATACATTAATACCCCCACCCCCTCAAGCTGGAAATGGTAGAGAAGGCCAGCATAAACTTCCTGCTTGAAAGTGATGGTGATTGGGAGTAAAGATAAACAAGTAAACAAACACAAAAACAAGAAGAACACGGATTTAACGTGATTTCCGGAAATGTGCCGACTACACCACGGACAAAAGAGGCTTATTTTATTATCACAAGAAAGTTACAAGTTACATGCAATTACAGATGGTATTTATAGCCTTAGGAATCAAACCATAACTGACTAATCAGTCAACCCAGTAAATGACTGAAATACCCCAGAAGTAACTTCACCGAATATGAAAACCATACAGATGTGTTCCTCAAGTCTGTTGTGGACCAGCAGACTCCACTCTGCTATTAACCAGCAGACATAGCTCCGGCAAACTGATCAACTCTGTTGTTGCCCCAAATAAACACCAGACCATAGCCTTCACTCCAGACTTCAGCAGCATAGTTTAAGTCACCATTACAAATCTCCACATTGACTTTAACTTCATGCAAACTGACCAGATGCACAACCAAGTGCCAGATGCACAACCAAGTCTTCAGATTTGAATATCTCAGCAAACCCCCACTTTCAGCTGAGTATTCCCAAATTCAGATTAACAGCTTTGGATATTCAGCAAGTCCTGACACAACTGAAACTTGCCCCTTGGAACTGGTTTAGTGAACATATCAGCATGATTCACATCAGTTCTGATCTTCTCCACTATAACCCTTCTCTCATTCCTTAGAAAATGGTACCTAACATCAATGTGCTTGGTTCTCTCATGATGAACCTGATCCTTAGCCAAACATATTGCACTAAGACTGTCACAATATACCCTGGATTGATCTTGATGCAAACTCAGATCATTGACTAGTCCCTTCTACCAGATTGCCTCATTTGCTGCTTCTGTCAGTGCCATGTATTCTGCTTCAGTAGTAGATAATGTCACTGTACCCTGTATAGTTGCCTTCCAACTTATCACAGAACCACCCAAAGTAAACACATACCCAGTCATCGATCTCCTACTATCCACATCAGCAGCATAATCAGAATCACAGTACCCTGTAACAAAACATTGAGTACCACCTCCATAAATGAGTCCAATATCAGATGTACCCCTAAGGTACCTAAATATCCTTTTTCACTGCCTTCCAGTGTTCCTTTCCAGGTTGAGCCATAAACCTGCTGACAACACTGACTGCTTGAGCCAAATCAAGCCTAGTACAGACCATGGCATACATTAAACTGCCCACTGCACTAGCATATGGAACTCTTGACATGTATTCTTCCTCTTCAGCTGACTATGGAGCAGACAGATGTAGATTTGGTGCCATTGGAGTAAATATAGGTTTGGCTGCTGACATGCCAAACTTGGATAATACCTTTTTAATATACCCCTGATGAGACGGGAACAACTTTCCTTGCTTCCTATCTCTATAGATCTCCATCCCTAAAATTTTCTTTGCATTCCCCAAATCCTTCATCTCAAATTCAGCCTTGAACATATTCTTCAGATCTTGAATATCAGACTTGTTCATAGCAGCTATCAGCATATCATCCACATACAGAACCAGATAGATGGATGAATCATCCTTCAACTTGTTATGATAAACACAACAATCATATGGACTCTGCTATAGCCCAGTTGAATCATGCAACTGTCAAACTTCTTATACCATTGCCTTGTGGCCTGCTTAAGTCCATATAAGGACTTCTTCAACTTACAAACAAACCCTTCCTTGCCAAGAAATTGGAAACCCTCTGGCTGAGTCATATGTATATATATATATATATATATATCCTTATCTACATCTCCATGTAGAAAAGCAGTCTTTACATATAATTGCTCAAGCTCAAGATTCTGATGTGCCACTACTGCTAACAGCACCCTGGTGGAAGTATGTCTGTCCACTGGAGAAAATATCTCTTCATAGTCTACCCCTTCATTCTGACTGAACCCTCTTGCAACCAAACGTGCCTTATATCTGATGCCTCAGCAGATGCCATTCCTTCTTTTTTTCTTGAAGATCTAGTTGCAGCTGACCGCCCTTCTATCATGTGGTTGTTTGACTAAATCCCAAGTCTCATTCTTCTGAAGTGACTCCATTTCTTCTCCCATGGCAGCAAGCCATTGAGATGCCTCTGAACATGTCACAGCTTCCCTGTAAGTGTTTGGTTCAAAACCATCCACGTCTTCAGCTACTTGAAGTGCATATCCAACCATATCCTTCTCAAACACATACCTTCTAAGGGGTCTAATATTGGTCCTTCTAGCCCTGCTGAGAGCTATACCCTGCTGACCAACATTAGTTGTTTGAGAGTCTGCTGTCTCTTGTCCAGCAGACTGGTTTAGATCATGTTCTAGATCTTCTAAGTGTTAAACATCCTCTATTGATTCTTTCATTTCTGCAGATTCCACTTGAATCTCCACCTGTTTGTCAGCCTTCTCGGTTTCAGATCCAATTTCAGATTCAGATGTGGCTCTCACATATGAGTTAAGCATAGAGTTTTCATCAAAGACTATACTTCTACTGAGTATAACCCTTTTTTTCGCTGATGGCCAGATTCTATACCCCTTAAATCCATCTACATATCCAACAAACACTCCATTCTTGGCCCTAGGTTCCATTTTACCTTCACTGACATGATAGTAGACTGTGCTTCCAAAAAGCCTTAGACCATAGTAGTCTGCTGACTTTCCTGACCAAACCTCAAGTGAGATTGATCCCAGTGTGAGGCCCCCTATTGATTAAGTAGCAAGCTGTGCTAACAGCCTCTGCCCAAATTCTTCTTGCCAGACCAGAATTAGAGAGCATGCACCTTGCCCTCTCCAGAAGAGTTTGATTCATCATTTCTGCAACACCATTCTGCTGTGGAGTGTCTCTTACAATATGGTGCCTAACAATGCCTTCATTCTTGAAGAATTCATCAGACCAACAATTCCAGTCCATTGTCAGTTCTAAGTCTTTTGATCTTCTTCCCTGTTTGATTCTCAACCAATGCCTTTCACTGCTTGAAGTGCTTGAATGCTTCACTCTTGTGCTTCATCATAATTACCCAAACCATCCTTGAATAATCATCTATAAGAGACACAAAATATCTGTGACCACCCAATGACTCAACCATTGAAGGTCCCCAACAATCAGAATGAACATAATCAAGTGTACCTTTTGTGATCTAAATTGCTTTTGGGAACTTGCTTCTATGTAGCTTCCCAAACACACAATTTTCACAAAATTCCAATTCCCTAACCTTATGTCCCCCAAGTAGATCAGACTTATTCAAAATTTACATCCCTCTTTCACCCATATGACCCAATCTCATATGCCACAACTTAGTCAGTTGTGACTGGTGAACCTCTGAGGATGCTACAGCAGCAGAACCTGATACACTAGACCCTTGTAGTATGTATAGTGTCCCTTGCCTGATACCCTTCAGAATCACAGTTGAATCCTTATAGACATTCACCACTCCACATTCACCCCTAATCTTGATCCATTTGCTGTCTAAAAGACTAAGTGATATCAAATTTTTGGTCATTTGTGGAACATGCCTAACCTCCTTCAGTGTGCATAATTTACCATCATGTGTCCTCAGCTGGATTGATCCAATCCTAAATATTTTGCAGACCTTGAAATTGGCCATAGCAATATGGCCTCCATCCACCTGATCATAAGTTGAAAACCAATCTCTAGTAGGACACACATGATAAGGTGCCCCAGTGTCCAGAATCCACACATCCTTGTGCCCAGCCGACTCTGAAACTGCTAAGGCCAGATCTTCTTCAGAGTTGGTGTCTTGTTCTGCCAAAGCAACTGTACCCGGCTGAGTACCCTACTGCTTTTTCCTCTTTGGACATTCATTTTTCCAATGTCCCTGCTCCTTGCGGTAGTTACATACATCCTTAGCTTTAGGTCCCTTGGAATTTCTCTTGAATTCTTTCTTTCCAGAGTTTCCTGCCCCCTTGCTGACTCCACTGGCCACCAACTCAGTAGACTAATTGTCTGTCCCAAAACCAGATGCCTTATGGAGTAGCTCTCGAGCATGGAGTGATGATCTCACATCCTCTAATGACACTGAGTACTTTCCAACAATTAAGGACTGCACAAAGTTCTCATATGATGCAGGCAATGACACAAGTAGGATCAATTCTACATCCTCATCTTCAATTTCCACATCAATATTCCTCAGTTCAAGCAATATTGAGTTCAGCTGGTCTAGATGATCCCTCAGTTGAGTGCCCACATGCATCCTTAAACTGAACAAACGTTGTTTGAACAACAACTTGTTGGTTAGAGACTTTGTCATGTACATACTCTCAAGCTTGGACCACAGCTTCTCTGTTGTGTCCTCTTCAGCAACCTCTGTGATAATATCATCTGACAAGCACAACATAATTGTTGAATGTGCTTTCTTCTCCAGACTGGCTCTCTCAGCAGTATTTCCTTTTGTTGATTTTGACAGAGGACCCCGTAATCCCTGTTGTTTCAAAAAAAGCATGCATCTTGATCTGCCACAGAATAAAACTGTTTCTTCCTGTAAACTTGTCAATCTTGACGTTTAAAGCCGATATATTTCTCACCAAAAGTGCTTGCATAGATCCCAAAACCTAGCATCAATTATGACCTTGGTGCCAATCTACCTTGGTTTCAACTGATGACAAATTTCTTGATGAACCTGGACGATTTGATACCAGTTTGTTATTACGGATCGATCAAGAAGTGGTGGTGATTGTGAGTAAAGATAAACAATTAACAAGTAAACAAACACAAAAACATGAAGAATATATATTTAATATGGTTTCCGGCAATGTGCCGACTACTCCACAGACAAAAGATGCTTATTTTATTATCACAAGAAAGTTACGAGTTACATGCACTTAAAGATGGTATTTATAGCCTTGGGAATCAAACCCTAACCGACTAATCAGTCAACCCAGTAAATGACTGAAATACCCCAAAAGTAACCTCACCGAATATGAAAACCATACAGATATGTTCCTCAAGTATGTTGTGGACCAGCAGACTCCATTATGCTGTTAGCCGGTAGACTCCACTCTGCTGTTAACTAGCAGACATAGCTCCAGCAGACTGATCAACTCCGCTGTTGCCCCAAACGAACACCAAACCATAGCTTTCACTCCAGACTTCAGCAGCATAGTTTAAGTCACCATTACAGGTATGAATAGACATTAATTTTAAGACCCATTCTTCACTTTTTCTCTTACTACATTACAATCAATCTCAATATGTTTTGTTCTTTTATAAAACATCGGATTGTTGGATATATGAATGACACTAGCATTGTCATAAAACAGTAAAGTATGAGTATGCACTTGGAATTTAAGATCTTGTAAGATGAAGATTAACCCTTGTAACTCACAACTGGCATTAGCCATAAATCTGTATCCAGCTTCTGAAGAGATTTGGGCAATAGTTGTATGTTTCTTAGCTTTCCAAGATATAGGAGCATTGCCTAGAAACATTATGTATCCTAAAATAGACCTCATTGTCTCTAGACAACCAACCCAATCACTGTCACTATAACCCTCTAACTATAGAGAATTATCAGAAGGAAAGTAGATGCCCTATCTTGGATTGCTTTTCAAATAACAAAAAGTCTTTGGGCTGCTTTCAAGTGATTAATAGTAGGAGTATCCAAAAATTTGTTGAGTTCTTGTACTGCAAAAGCAATGTTTGGCCGAGTGAAACTAAGATAATAAGCTTTCCAACCAAAGACCTATATTGAGTATTATTCTCAAGAAGGTCAGAAACACCATGGTGTAAGGTCTAATTTGATTGCATAGGTTTGTTTGCTGACTTGGCACCAAAAAAATCATACTCTTGTAGCAAACTCGGTGTACATTTCCTTTAAGCACTACAAGAAAAACACTCTTTTGCTACACTAGTTTTTTCCACACACAATAAAAAATGTCGATATATGCTTACTTTTAGCCACAGTAGCGTGGCAAATGAGTCTAACTAAGTATATATTAGCCACATTTTTTTTTTGTGGGGCAAAAACAAATGTAGCAAAAAATATTTTTCTTGTACTGAAGCAATAGAAAATTTTCCTTTAGTTGTCCTTGCCAGTTCAATACTGATGGGAGTCAACTTCACTGCACTTTTGTATGTGATCTAGCCCCCGTTTATCACTTTATTGGCATGTTTTGGGTAGTTCTAGACCTGTTTGAGAGTAATATCGAGAGTTATACGCACGGGGAGTTAAACTGTCACATCGATAGTAAACTCCGCCTTTTTGACGATATTTGACTCTTTCCGAGCACTTTTGTCGTGTGGAATTACGCGTGGTGTTTGTTCGTACATGTTATTGCAAGACTTAGGTGACTCGAGAACCCGGAAGGCGATGTTTTGGAATGAGAAACTTGTCCGTGGCACGAAAGTAGCATGAAAGCAAGGAAAAGTCAAGTTTGGCGTTCAAATCACCTCAAACTGGCGTTTGCCCTACCCAAACTAGCGTTTGAATCAAGCTTAGCCAAACTGGCGTTCATAGAATTAGCACTTGATACAGAAAGTTGGATTTTTAGGCAAATTGGCGTTTGGCCCCGACAACATCAGATTCGCCATACCTGTCCATTAATATTTATTTTTACCCATCTTGGAGGCATTTTCTGGTCAAGTCGTATGCATGAAAGTTGTAGGGAATTGAACGAGCTTTACAACGCATCTTGAATCGTTCAAATCTGAGCTCTACACAGAAAGTTATTGCTGATTTACTGAAGACAAGTCAAATGGGCCGAGTTGGTCGGCCCAACTAGGTCAAAGTCGCGAATTTTGCCTATTTAAGAGCATCTAAACCTAAGAAACAAAATATTCTGATTTTTATTGGCTTGGACTGAGTTTGAGGCCGGCTTAGGTGCTCAACCCAGCCGCTTCGGCGGTTGTTATGACAGGTTGACATCTAAATAGTCGGATTAAAGCTCTGGACTAGGCTCCGTATTTCAATTTCTTAGTTTAGATTTTTGTATATAGAGTAGAATACGATATTCGATCGATAGCTTGGTGGAGTTCGTGCCTGGGATCATTGTATGAATTAAAGGTTGATATTTTTTGCTGATTTGAGATTTAAAAGTCTCGATCTACAATGTTTTGATCTTCATTATTGTGAGTTTCCTGATTTCGATTTGTTTTCTCTCAATATGGTTTTGATTGTGTAAGATCATTAGTTTGATGAAATTTACTCTGGATAAAAGTCTTGATTCAGATCCTTGTTTATGCCGTAAAATAGTAAAAGCTTCGATCTTTTGTCTTGTTCATATACTCTTTGGCCTCTGATTTTAACATAAGTTTTATATTCGACTCAATCTCCTCGTGGGATCGACCTCGGACTCTGAACGCACTACCTACGATCGACCCGGTTCACTGCCGGTTAGAAAGTGAGTTTTGCCTAAGGTTTCAAGTTTTATAAATTGTATTTGATCGAGCCGGATTGCGAAATCTCTAGTTATCAAATACCTAAGAAGTAGATCCTTAATTTAGAATATATCATGAAAATAAGCCTTGACATGCTTAATGTTATCTAGATTTGGACTAGTAGCAATTATGTCATCTACTGAACATGAGAAGCTATGAAGGACTATCCAGATGTTGAGATCGTATGCATCCTTGAATTTGTAGGGTTGTGGTTAACTTTGAATTTCACTGTCTGCTTGCATGTTTTAAACCATAGAGAGACTTGGTAAGTTTGCAGACTTGATTTGGTTTATCAGTTTTGAAACCTTGTGGTAACTACATATAAGTTTTGAAACCTTGTGGGAAACTTGGTTTATCAGTTTTGCAGATCTCTACCGTAAGTTTTGAGTACTCTAAAATAGATTGAGTTTGTATGCATTTTTTTTGTTTGTATTTTTTTCCAGTATGTTTGTATTTAGAAAACATGATTTTAGGATTTTATGTGAATAATATTTGTAGACATGTTATGATGTTGTAATCACAGTGTTAAAGTCTTATTTTAATGACTATATATCATGTCTACAGGATCTTCAACGTTCATTTCATGATAATTGCATTAACATGCCGAATTAGTCGATTTGTGACTTTTAAATATGACAACTTGTATGTTGTAGTATCCTAGAAATTTCAGTGTTATGTTGTTGTATTTTATATGTTAGAGAGCATGATAATAGTTTGTTTCTGTGCGTTAAATGAATATGGATGTGATATACATGTATGTAACAACTTAGAGCATTAGCAACAAACTCCCTACACCATATTTTATCTCCACAATAGGGATAATTAAAATGTAGGGATACTACCAAAAACACACCCCATCAGCCTCCCCATCCTTTCCCAACAATAGGGACCAGGAACAGTGTCACCCCAAATTTAGGGTGGTATTAGGGTATTCATATCAATCACCCTATCTCTATCCCCACAAATACTATTAAAAAATACATATCCCTACTTTACAGCAACTAAATTCACAATACTCTACATCAGCATCCCTATCTCTATCCTTACAACATTAAAATATTCATTTTTCAACTAATTTTTAAATTCAAATTTTACTCCAACGGCTATATTTCAACGGTTATATTTCAACGGCTATATTCGAACACACACATTTTTCCAAAATTATTTTTAAAATTTAAAATTTTACTCCAACGGCTATATTTGAACACACACATTTTTCAAAACTTACTTTTTAAATTCAAATTTTACTCCAATGGCTATATTTCAACGGCTATATTTCAACAGAGGGAAGAAAAAAAAAAAAAATCGTTTCAAAAAAAAAAATAAAAAAAAAAATGTAAGGATAGCTACAGTGTCACCCCAGATTTGGGGTGACACTGTTCATCCACCCCAATGTAGGGTGGGGATAAAGTATCTCGATGCTGAGAGAGTTTTTACTTCTTCCCTATTTTTTTCCCTACATGTAGGGATAAAGGTGGAGATAAAGACTCTGATGCTAATACCCTTATAGCTCACCCTACATATTTTTTATTCATTTTTTCTCTCTCTTTCTAACAAAAATTAATTTTGAAAAAATTGTTTATAGATAGAGAATGAATATTTTAATGGTGGGATAGAGATATGGATGCTGATGTAGAGTACTCTAAATTTAGTTACTATAAAGTAAGGATATGTATTTTTTAATAGTATTTTTAGGGATAGGATAGGGACTTTGATGCTAATGCTAAGTCTTAATAAAGTTAAAAGATGATGCAGTTGGTGAACTAATACCGTGTACTCATTAAACTGTTGGTAAGTTAGTAATCTTGTATTAAAGGATTAGAAAACATGTTTTAGGGATGAACATCATGAAGTGATCTATGTATGAAAAGTATGCAATATATTGCTTATGGTTTCTTAGCATGTACGGTAATTATAGGATGAAAATAACATGGTTATAAGAGCATGAAAGAAAGAAATAAAGCTACATGGTTCATGGTTTAGTACTATGATTGAATGAAAGATAATGAATCCTCGAGGGTCCTCTGCATTAGTCACTGTTCACGAGCGAAAATAGTGAACATTATGCCGGGCTGGTCAGTAGTCCTTGTCCATGGGCTATGACAATGGACATTTCCGGTTTATCTAAATAAAGAAGAGCACACTGTCCGTGTTGAAATCTACTAAACATGGCATGGTACTAATGAAACATAAAAGAAAGCACGAGCAACCTGATGAAAAGTAAAAAGAAGAAAATGAACTTGACTTGTGTGCTTACTTTCCTTGTTACGTTAAAGTGATGATAGACAGTTAAGTCATGTTATTTCTTCATACTCTTTATGTTGTTAGAATAGATATTTGTTAGTTATACATATGCATTCATTTTCCAAAGAGAACTTGGAACTTAATCTGGTCCAAGTGACATGTATTGTATCCCTTTGATGTAATGTTTTCTTACTAAGCTTCATAGCTCTCCCGTTACTTTTCATCCAGATGAGTTGGAAGGCTATGTTTTATCCATATAATATTAATTGTCTGAAATTTGTGACCAATGACAATTGATAATTTCAGACAATTAATAATGGTATCATTATGATGTTGGTCTTTTACAAGAACTTGGAGATAACTCTAGCAATTCGTGATGTAGTCCATATATGATATTAGTGTGGATGTTTCAAAGGGTATCACGGATTTCCCATTGTTTGAGTTGTATTAGTGGATTAATGAGAAACATGAACCCTATGTAATATATAATGAAAGTTAAGATTAATATTTGTAGTAAACCGAGTCTTTTGATGTTTGTGCTTTTCATATTTACAACATATTTGTAGCACAACAAATGAGACTTCGTGACTCGAGAAATTATGGTCGTACGATATGTATCCAATAATTTATATTAGTACATGTTAACGTAGGTAGCTTGAGATTGTACATGTTATCGTAAATAGTATGAAATTGTTCATTCTTCCTTCTGATCAACGGTGGAATGATGGAGAAAGACACCAACATTTCATCAATTAGGGTCAATTAGGGAGAATGACAGTTTTTTTTGAAACTTTTACATAAAGGACAAAACTATTTTAATTTATTTTTTTTAAAATCTAGCGCCTATTTTCCAGGAAAAAAAAATACCAACACACTTTCTCTCTCATCCATCTTTTTTTAAACCTTCATATCTATCAATCTAGAACTCTAAATTTGAAAATTCTTTCACAAATTTTTTTATTTTTTCATGCTATTTATTTTGAGACCACATTCAACATATTCCGACGTGATTTCAAAAAATCCGTTGTCGCAATTCACTATTGTTCGAAATTCACTGTCGATATTTACTGATTTGAGATTCACCGGGGATATTCAGTAAGTGAATTTCGACAGTGAATCTCACGAAAAATTATGTAATTATATCGAACGAAGTCTCATAATGAAATGCATAAAAAAATGAAAAATTCAGTGAAGTTTTTATCGTGTTTGGATATATATATAAAATATACGAGCGTTTCAAAATTAGGGAGGAAAGAAAAAAAAAATCTCAGACTATAAAAAATATAAAAGTTGTTCTTCTCCTTATAAAAAAAATATGTACTGTCATGTTACTCAAAAATATTTCAAAAACTGTCATTATCACTCATTCTCCTTCTGACAACTTTTAAAAGATTCCAACCACGTCACCACCGTAACTTTCTCTGAATTGAACTTGACCCGGCAATGCAATTGAACCAGATATGTAGATTTGATCTTGGCCATTTCCTCTCCTACGTTTATTAAAATCTAATGCATGTGTAGAAAAATATGATAGTAGAGAATTTGAATAGGCTAAAATAAGGGTCTTTTGCACATTGATGACTTTTTAGTGTTTGTGAACACAACCTTTGATTATTTTGACCGCGATAATTGTTAGGTTGTTGTACTGTTTTGTCCTCTATATTAATGTTTGTATTTGACATTGTAATTGCCGTTTAGTCCTTTCTCAGTTATAACAAAAAATCAAACAGATACAATATATATTGTGTTTAATTTTATTACATATTTAATAGATATCAATAATGATAACAACTCTGTCAAAAAAAATAAAATAATAATAATGATAACAACCAATACCCATCATGTTTAAGCACAAACATGTGGATCATCCCAAAAAACAAAAAAAAAAAAAAAAAAAAAAAAAAAAAAGTGAGAAACACATGTGAGGTGCATATTGTTTTGCTTGGAAGTATATAGAAATGCAACATTTATTAATTACTTTTATATTTACACGTTATGAAAACATATTGGTCTGATTGCTTCTTCGTTAATGTATAGTTGTCAATACACATACTTTAAAAGATAGCAATTAACATTATTGTTTTTAATGTGGTATACATGCACTATGATATCGTTTTTTTTAAGGAATAAATCACTTATTTTTATGTCATAAGTGATTGAGAAAAAAAAAAAATTAAACGCAAGGTAGACAATATTTTTGTGATATCTTAAATCAAAGGGTAAAAATATTTTTTAAAATTATAAGTACAATTGTCAAATATAAAGGTTCCAAAGTGTTATTTACCTATTTTTCGAATTCTTTTGTGTAGAAGAAGCAACATTGCGTGCAATGAGGTTGATCATGATTCATGCATCATCTTCTCATGCATTCAATTTTATAAAAAAAATCTCTCTCCTTTTTTTTCAAGGAAGAAATTTTAGTACGAGTTTCAGTTGGGACAAAAAATGTGTGCATGTATTTTGTTTCTAAAAAAAAAAACCTAAGGAAAAAAAATTATTCATTGTAATAGTATATAGTAGAATCTTTTCACTCCCAAAACTCAGAAAATAATTCTTATTATGATCTAATGTATGCTAGATGTGGGGAGCAGGGACGGGACTAGAAGTGGCTAGCGTCAACCGGGTTTTTATTTTCGATACATTAAAACTCTTATATAATTCAGTGCAATGGAATTAGTTGTCTTAAATTCAGTCCATCCAACCATACAAAACATTCAATTACCTGACTACCAATTCCTTGTTTGGTCGATGGTTGGAGTTTTTATATCAATTAAAGATGAGTCATAAAGTAAATTTGACACTATAATTAAAATCAAGTCAATAAAATTATCAACATTCTGTTTAAAATTGATCAATGAGCCTAAAAGTGAAGGACGAAATTGAAAATAAAATATGGTTTCCCAAAAAAAAAAAAATAAAAAATAAAAAAAAAAAAAAAAAAATTGGCATGTTAATATTTTTAGCAAATTAATCAACAAATTTTTTTAGACGAATTAATCAACAAATTAATCACGTATTTTATATATCCAATAAATTATCCATCACTCATATGTTTTAGCAAAAAAAAAAAAAGATATGTATTTTTTTTTTCCGGAGAAAATGATCCTGGATATATATTATCAAAAACTGTACACCACGTGTACCATACAACGGGGGCAAAAATAAAAACATTTGTATTAAGTTACTTTATTATGTGTAAAATAATAATATATTATTTCCATTTTTAAATGACGGAATGTTTCCGTATGGGATAAGGTCGAATGTTATTATCACTAATTTCAATTGAAATATGTATCGAGTTTTAGTCTTAATGTATAAGTAAACTAACCTATCGTATAGATCAAGTTAAATACGAAAATAATGTGATATGCAAGATTAATGTTTATTATTAATCATCAAATTTAATATTATTAGTAATGACAAATGCTCTACCTTCCATTATTAGTTATGTAGAAAAACTATTGGTCATGTCTTATCCTTAAACAAGAGTCTAACTCTACAGCACAACCCGAATTGAATTTCGAATTAATTAGTTGGACCAATTGATTTTAGACACAGAAGCTTTAAAAAAAACATATTATTAGTAATAATAAGATGTTGACAAATGCACTACTACCTTCCATATTTTGATATGGTTATTATTATTTTTTTTTTTGAAAACTGAAATGGTTATCATTAATCATTAAATTTAATTATAATAGTAATAAGATGTTGACAAATGCACTGCTACCTTCCATATTTTGAGATGTGTAAGACATGCCATTACGTACCTTTCATAAAGAGAGGACAATCACACAATTATATAAACCTCCACTAAATATATAACCTTTTGCTTTTTGAAAATTTATCATCTATATTGTATATACAATTATACATATATCAAATATATCAAATTATCCTAGGAAACCCTTAAAAAATAATCATGTTTTTTTTATTTAAAGAAACCGATTTATTCATTCAAATCAAAATCACAAACTTAAGGTATATTAGGTGGCGGGACAAACCCGACCGCACGTAAACCTGTATGTGCTAAACAATGAGTAGACTCATTGTCAGAATGCCGAAGACACAAAAGAAAAAACTAATCGGGCCCAAACAATCAGAAACTAAACATCTCAACGAAGAGACCAAATAAAAAAAAATGTTAGGAAAAACGTGAGATACGTGAGTCATTACCTCATTTGAAATTTAATTGCGATTGTTTAGTTTGTGCACTTATCCTAATAGTACTAACGCTTGAAAGAAATAATGTTATTTAAAGCACAAGAATATCTTAAGTTAACATTATATCTGATGGTAATAAATAAAATAATTACGCGTGATTTGTTTTGAAAGCATTTAGTGTCCCATCGTTGTATATCTACTGTATTTATTTATATGTACAAATGAACATATTAATATGTATTCTCTCAACCCCTAAAAAAAGTCAATTTTTAAAAATTATAAGTGTCATTTTACAATACAAATAGTACATTTATTATTAATTTTTTTTTTTTTAGAAACGAAAGGATAAACACCACACACGCGCGCAAATGGGTTGAACCCGAACTGCTGAAAACAGGGTTAGACTTACAGTAATCCACTAGGGTATGTACCCTAGTGGTATTATTAATTTTTTAAATATCCCTGTAATATCAACGCAATAATTATCATAATGTAAAATGTATTATCTCTTTTTAAGGGTATTTTAGTCAATTCGAAATTTCTTTTTCTTTTCTTTTTAACTTTTCTTTTCCTCCAAGTCTTTGGAAAAACTGACATAGGGTTGTCTAAGACCTATAAAAATGTTCCTACACAGCCCAGAATACATAATGTTCGCGTTTTCGGAGTTTTGGAGAGAATTTGGCTCGTCGTTGAACCGAGAAGAGCCCTCGGTTAAGCGTCGTGCTTGCCCCACACATTCCCTAGACATGTCCTAGAGTGCCTAGGACGAGTCCCAGACATCCCAGGACATGCCCAAGCCTTCCGGCATGTTGAACCGAGCACTGCTCTCGGTTGAGCGGTCCAATTTTGGTGTCCAGGACGCGTCCGACCTTGTCCAGGACGTGTCCACAGATCAGAGACTCAATTTCAAGGTAGATCGATTCAGGAGCAGTTTTGGATCGTGTTTCTTCTTAATAAGGTAATTATCATAGTCCCTCGTTAATTCGTGGATCGATCTTGTTAAGATTTGGTTCTTGGCTTTGAGATTAGGGTTTTGGCGGTTTATAGATTCGCATGTGTTTTGGAAGTAAGATGTTATTCGGTTCGTAGTTCGGCTCATCTTTAAGGTAATGAGTTCTTCTTATCAACAGATTCCGTTTTTAGTTTGAGGATTATGCTTTTAAGTTGTTTTGATTATTGTTTTATGTTAATCCGCACGAAACTAGACATAGTTATGTGCTGCCGGGTACTTGCCAAATTGCATTTTCAGAATGTTATTATATTTCTAGTTACTTTCTTGTAAACCGTTTTATGCGTTTTGGTTTTCGTGTTAATATTGGAGATAGGTTGGGAGTACGGTGTTGCTATGGTCTTTCAATGCTATAGTAGGCTATTTATAGACTTTAACGTGGAATCTATGTGCTTAATGTGCTCCTAAATGTGTCACTAGTAAATAACCGCAATATGTTGCAAGAGCACTGCGATCGACTCACGAGTCGTATTTGGATGTATGTTTTGTTATTACCCCCTATCATTTCTAGGACGATGTATTACAATAGTACCGTGACCCTACGTGTCACATGGGGATGTACCAGTCGTATTACCCAAAGTTGCAACATGAACATGACACGAATACATAAGACAAGACATGACAAGACAAGAATATGATTATGCTAAGTCAGCAAGAGACACGAACATAATAGGCAGGACACGAACATGCTACAGTTAGTTGGCAAGTAAAGTATGGGTTAATAGAAAGCTTACGTAAGTTTGATCAGCATGCTAAATATAGTAAATAATTAATGTAACGAACAAATACATGCAAGATGAACTAAATGTAGTGAATAGGCAAGTTCTCTATGCATGGTTAAAGTTGGTTTTAAAGTGGACCTTCTTATGTTTCAAGTTAGGTTCTTAAAAGTAGTTTTCTTATGTTTCAAGTTATGCTTTCAACTATTTTGTAACGGGATAAGTGGATTCATGTCGTGTCTCCCGAAAATCGATATACATGAATCTCCCTTTTGATCTTCTTTCTCCTTATTGAGCATTCGGCCGGTGCTCACTCTTTTTTATTGGAATAAGAAGGATGCAGGTATATGCTGATTTGACAACGAACTTGGAGTGCTAGCTTAGGATGGAGCAATGGAGTCGTTTATGTTGTAGTTTCCTTTCATAGTTGTTCCTTCTTTTCAGACAAGTGATCATTGTAAAGGATAATAGACTTTGCTTTCAGTTACTTAAAATGTAGTTTGACAGCAGTTGTGTTTATGGTTGTGGTTGTTTTGGAAGGCCCTGAGGGTCTACTTCCCGAGTCTTCAGCTTGTATTCTTTTGCGTGAATCTTTTATTACTGTGATATGACACGAACCTTACGTGGGATTTAGGGTTTACTCTAAATGTCACGTGCCGAACGTCCCGTGTCAGGATAAGGACTCGGTATCCGGGATAGGGGCGGTATACATAATCCTTCCACCTTCCCAAATAAACCGTTGAAAAATGGTCATATATGTCTATATAATACTCCATTCGTCCTAAAATAAATATCATTTTAGCGATATTATTTTGTCCCAAAATAATTTTCATTAGAGGATTTTATAATTTTCATCTATTTTCTATCAGATTGCCCTTATTTACTACTCTTAAATTGAGAGGAAAGATAAAAGAAGACTATTAAGATGTTAGGAGTATGGGAATTTACTTCTACAATTTTAGATGATGGTAGAGAAGTATTTTATCACCATCGAATCTTCTAAGGGCATAGGGGTCCACAAACCCCGCTGAAACGGAAAAAATGATGCATATTGCTTTTACGAAAACGTGCACTCGTTGAAATTACTTTCTCCGGATCTTTCGGTGTCTTTTACATACTATATTTTTTGTTGATAGTTTTATTGTCTTAATTTTAGTAGAAACTTGTAAATGTACTCTCTGATGGGTACGTATTGACTATCGTGTGTAAAAAAAACTCTTAACTTCCAACACAACTTTTTCTAGGGGAAAATAAACTTTTATTAAGCCACCAAATCTGTTAAACAAGTAGAGAGGACATTAGTCGGGGGATCAGGACCCTAAGACATAATACCATGGCTAGTAAGACTATGCCCAAATAGAAGATACACCGGGGCATTTCCCGCACGCCTAATAAAATAAAACTACACAAAGACAAACTGGGACACTTTAGAGAGACAATCCTGCCTTAGGCAGCCTAGTGGCGAAAGGTCCTCCTCTGCATGGGTCAGCATGTTCACACAAGTTAAGTTGTCACTCTCCGCTATCAGCCGTGCCACACCCAGCTTTTACCATCCACAAGCACAAAAAGAATCCCCCGCATCTGCAGCAGTAGTACCTCAATCCCTGGATCAAGGTGAAACGGTATGCCGCAATAATGATACCTTGGTGGTCTCGGAATATCAACACAGCTCCAAGGCTGACGCTACGGACGACGCATCCACATTACACCTCACTACCCAACTTTCAACTCAAATACAATGAGAGTAATAATTAATTTTGGATACATATTCGGTCAAAATAATTTTTAGATTTGAAAAAAAAATTACCATAGTAAAACATAACACATTTATATAGTTAGTAACAACATTTGTAGTAAATATTGAAAATAGTTTTAAAAATAGTATTTTATAGATTTTAACATGCAGATTTAACATGCAGATTTAGGAAAATAATACCACAATATATACTTTATTATTTATTATAATATACAAATTCTTTAAAAAATTTATATCGACATCAATTATCCATATTCTGTGAAATTTCATTTATATCTACTACATTCGATCTGATTATGTAAATAAGAATTTGATGTATTTCATGATTCTATAAACTAGAAAAATATGTATTTTAAACTGTAAAATTAAAAAAATTAAAAAAAAAAATTTAAAAGTGTTAGGGTTGTCCGCTAAAAAAATGGGACTTGCACATTTGCACCCGTTACTTTAAAATATTCTCTATTTTACGTTATCAATCCTCGTTAATCTTTATTTTACATCTTGAATATCAGAATCATTATGCAAATTATATGACTAAATATTCTTCTTCCTTATAATTCTTTTAGAGAATGTGATTCATTGACTCGAAGAAAACCCAAATAAATCCAACGCAAACCAAAAGGATTAAAAATAAAAATACAAATAAAAAATCAACAAAAACAGCTTTAGTTAAGCCATAATTAATGGCAGCACGTAATCGTAATCAAGAAAAAAAAAAAAAAAAAAAAAAAAAAAAAAAAGAGAAGGGCAGAATCAGCCAAAGCCATAATAAAGCCATATAACCTTGTCTCCCACGTCTTTCTCCCCTCACCTTTTTTTATTTTTTCCTTCTTTCTTCTCTGTTTTGTTTTGGACCCATTCTTTTAATTTTTTCCAACGCATTGCTCTCCCCACAATTCAACCAACCCCTCTTTCTTCACATAAACTACCAAATTCCCAACCCCCAATTTCAAGAAAACAAACTTTGAAAACCCTCACCTTTTTTTTTTTTTTTAATTTATATTTTAATTTAATTTTTTTCCTGGTTTTTGGATTCTTGTATTGGTGTGTGATGATGGTAGGTGATGCTGTTTGTCTCCTATCTTCTACCTTCAGATAAAGACTACTCATTTTCTTTACGTTTTCTCTTTTTTTTATTAACTCTAGCTTATCCCACTTTCCACAACCAAAAAATACATACGAAAAGAAAATACAGTTTTGTCTTTGAGTCAGGGTGAGGCAGTTTAATTCCGTAAATTAAATGACGGCTTATTACGGTACCCTAATCTATTTAAGTATGTACATTCGTCGATTTACAAATTCCAAATAGAGTTATATATTCTATGTTCATAACAAATTAAAACAAAGATAATAAAATTATGCAATATATTTCACACCATTTATCGTGATGAACATTTTAATTAATGTTTATCTAGTCGTGATTAATTGTTTAAAAGTACTAGTTAAGGTTGTTAGAACTATTTTAGTAGCTATGGACGTAATTAACATTTGACGTTTTTATTCTACAATGGTCTAGGGACGGACAATAGGGCACAACCTTAAAAACAAGTTAGGGCTAACATCCTCTACATAATTCTAGACACGGGCATGTGAGACAGTTTTGAAAGAAAATAAAAATACATGATTATAAAACATGTTATTTGATATTCATTACGGTCTTTTATTTTTACTTCTTCTCTTACTCATTGTATGTGTGAATATGAGAGTTGTATGAATGTTGTATAATGCTTTTTTTTTAAGAAATACTTTTTATTTTTATTCTCTCACGCAAATTAAAGCAACAAGTGAGAATACAATCATTGCATAAATGTTATACCAAGGTTTTCATATTTACTCTCTCACACACAGTAGTGATGAATACAATGGTTTTTTTTTTTTGACATTGATGATGTTGGTCTTTTGGAAAGGCTAACACAAGTTTAGAGGGGGGGTGAATAAACTTTGTCCCCAAAAACCTAACTGAAAACTGAATCTTGAAGAGATTAAGTTTAGCTAAAACTTGTGTGGAGTTAAACTAACTTAGCTGAGTATAAGTCACTCCTGACTTATGCTGAACTGAGTTAACCTGCAGCGGATTAGATTAAGCCTTTAAATGAAACTAGAGTTTATCAGTTTGTCTAGATGAAATGCAATGTTGTGCTGACCCAGTTTCTCACGTTTTCTGAGTGTGATCTGGTGCAATATAAACTTAGATGCAGTAATTAAATGCGTAAAGTAATTAAGTAAATGAGACAGAAATTATAGAGGTTCCAGGTGGTGTAATCCTATCAGTCCTCTTTTCTCCTGTGATGTAGTGGCCAAATTCACTATGTTCTTGAGGTTTACAGTTACAAGACACAAAGTAAATTCTAAACACTTGATTGTCCTTCACTAATCCCTAGCTTCAGTCTTCAACAGGTAGAATGGCTATTTGAACTAAGCTTGCTACACTGGTTCTTGAAGGGTAGGAATTGCCTCTTCACCAGCTCTACACAAACACAGTCTTCCTGACTGCACTCAACTGTCCTTCACACCTTCTTGGTGTTTCATAGTCTTAACCTTTGATAAAATCAAAGTTGAGACTTGAATCAATAACTATGATTCAATTGTGCTTCGGGCTTCTTCTTCTAGATGTATATAATGTGCTCAAGCTCTTTGTTTCTCTTCTAGCGTCGTTCTTGATCTTTCTTTTAAATGCTTATGAACACTTGAAGATTTCTTGATCTTGATTTTGCAATAAGGTACACAACAGGAGTTCTTCTTGATCGATTTTCCCTTTATTTGAATACCAAATGTTTTTAGAACTCCGCACTTCTTTTTGGGATAGAAGTAATCTATTTATAGGGGTTTCTCCAACGGTTAGATGAATTTGAACGTTTGAACTTGAATTCTTGTATCCGTTGGTGGTCCTGCTTATTCTGAAGAATGTCAGTGTCCTTTCTGACATTTTTGTGTGTCCAATAAAATTGCTCGTCTTATAATGGTCAGCTTTTCTTCAGAATCTCAGCATGAAACTAGTCTTAGTCAGTTTTCATCTTAAGAGCATTAACTGAGTTTTTACTCTTTTTCAAAAACTCAGTACTCCATTTTTCATCTGATTATAATTGACTTAATCAGAATACACCATAACTCATAAATCAACTAAGATAACATTGTCCTTATGTATCTTAGGTCTTTTTATAAGATTCATAAAGTCAGTTCAGGTCATCACAGACTTTCCTGAATTCTAACTTTACAGTCTCAGCTTTATCTTCCATAACTGAGTTTGAACCCTAAGTTCTTCAATCTTCTATAACTGAGTCTGTGTCCCTCAGTTCTTCAGCTTCTAGATAAGTCAACCGAGTCTGTGTCCCTCAGCGAACTTACCTTCTTCATTTCTTCAGTTGTGTACTGAGTCAGTTTTCTGAATTGATTAAACTTCAGTTGTAAACTCAGTATTCTACGTAACATCAAATCAGTTTCTCGTTTTCTTAGTTCTTACCCTGGAACTATTACAGTGCTTGTCTGATTTACTTATACAATATCAGACTCTATTAAATCATATACATTGATTTCTTGACATCTTTTTGCTTTGCACTATAACAGCTAGTTATGACACTTCATCAATGGGGTTTAAAAATAATAACAGAATAACTGATGAATCATCATCAAAACATAAATTTTATTTCCAACAGATGAATACAATCGTTGTATGAAGATTGTATCACATTAAACGTATTATAGTTTTTTTTTTGTACACCCACACATACACAATATGTAGGTGTTATTATACGAAGGAAAGTAAAAAACAAAATATTTATAATAATTGTATCATAAAATCTCAACATCCTACGTATAGTCCCAAAGACTAGACATTATGAACCTTTAGACTAACGACCAACATTTTTAAAAGGGGCACTTATTTACACCACAATCGAGAGAGATTTTATGCTGCAACGGTTGGGTGAAAGTTGTACCAAGTGACATTTTGTAATGAATGGTTTTATAAAGTGGTTGTACCTACCGAAAGAGATTTTATGGTGCAACGGTTGTAGGAAAGTTGTAGCAAGTGGAATTTTGTAATGAATGGTTGTAGGAAAGTTGTATAAAGTGACATTTAGTAACCGAGACAGATTTTAGAGCCTATCATTTTTACTCTCTTTCACATAATACACTTTTATCGTGTGTGAGATGTTAGAAATGAATGGTTATAATAAATGTCACTTGTTACAACCTTCATATAATAATCTACTCGTGCACTACTCTATTTGTGTACCACATTAAAACAAATTTTCTATTAGTGAAAGAGCAAAACCGACTTTATCAAAATCGATTCTCACTAATGCACTAATAGAAAAAACCGGTTCGCAAGTCCAGAACCGACTTTTAGAAAGCCGGTTCTACTGTGGTGGAAATAATAATGTCTTTTAAAAATCTTTTATTTTTGAACAAATTTTTTTTTTTTTGGTATAAATAATTTTTAAAATTTATCTTTTGGTGTGCATTGAAGTTTCCGCCTTTGAATCGTGGGCACTCTTCCGCTTCTTTATCATTCAATTCATGCTAATTTTGTGTGATGCGATTAATACTATTAACCATTCCCATTCTATACGCGTTTATTTATGCTCAACTCACGATCCTTGTGCCTTTTTCTTCTAAACGTACATACATAAATACTAAACCTTTTCTCGTTTTTCCTCTCTTCAATTCATAGTTCATACATTTTGCATTCACTTTCCATGGCTATACAAGCTCAATATCCCTTTCTTCAAAACAGGTTGGTTTAATTTAATTTAATTTAATTTGCTCTCTTTCTTCTTTTTTTAATCTTTGCTATTCTTTTTGATTGATATGATATGATATGATATGATATGATGGTTTCTTTATAGAAATACTCAAGAAGGAAAAAACCCATTTGGTGGTGGTGGTGATGATTATAGCTCAATGAGGCTCAACAATGGTGGCGGTGGTGTTGGCGGAGGAGCTTTTGTTGATCATACAAACAAGTCATTCAATATTGGAGGTGAAAATTTAGATTGTTTTATTTTTTTTTAATATATGATCAAGGATTTTGAAATTGATAAAGAATGAATTTTTAACAGTTAATTGGACGAATGATTTGACAAGAAAAAGAGGAAGAGAAGAAGAAACAGTCCAAGATAGCTTATTAATGTCATCAATGCAACCACCGGAATTTATTGGTCTCCGGCAGCTATTTTCCGGTCAGAAAAACGTTGTTTCCACCGGACTTGGCTTAGCCTTCCAGCAACCACATCAATCGGTTTCTCCCCAATCGTCGAATCATTCTTCTCCTCTGCTTTCACTACTTTCTGATGAATTGGGCTCACAAATTAAACAACAGAACAATGAAATCGATCACTTCATTATTACACAGGTAAGGTAGAAAAGATGTAACATGTTTTGAGTTTTGGTTATGGCTGAATGTTTAATTAATACTAACGTTCAATTAATGTGTGTATGTAGGGAGAGCAAATGCGGAGAACGTTGGCGGAGAAGAGGCAGAGGCAATACAGAACACTATTAAATGCGGCGGAGGAATCAGCGGCGAGACGACTAAGAGAGAAAGAAGCAGAGGTAACAAAGGCGGTCCGGCGACACGCGGAGCTAGAATCAAAGGCGAATCAGATAAGTTTAGAAGCTCAAGCATGGCAAGCACGAGCTCGGATGCAAGAGAATTACGCGGCGGCGCTGCAACTGCAGCTGCAGCAAGCGATCATTTCCGGCGGAGGTGGCGGTGGTGCTCAGGTAGAAGATGGGGAGGGAGACGGCGGAGGAAATGGTGAGGCAGAGGATGCTGGGTCAGCTTATATCGACCCGGACCGGGTTATTCCGAGTGGTCCGATTTGTAAGTCTTGCCGGAATCGGGTTGCGTCGGTGGTGTTGCTGCCGTGCCGGCACCTGTGTTTATGTTCGGAATGTGACGCCGTGGCTCAGGCGTGTCCGGCGTGTCTCACGGTGAGAAGCTCGAGCATTGAGGTGTTGTTTTCCTAATAAAGCCCGATTCTGTTTGTGGGCATGGTTCAAATATCAAAGCCCGGCCCGACATCTGGCTTTTTGGTCTTGATTTTGGGTCCAACATTTGATATAGGTAAATGATACTAGAAAAATCAAATAAGTTGTGGGACAAAGATACAGTACATATGCTTTTGTTATTTGATTTTTTCTTTTTTAATTTTTGCAATATATTGATACTTTTAAAATTATTTCTTTTCGATCAATGATAGGGTTGTTAACGAATAGAAACGTATGAAAACAAATTCGGATTTAACTCATATAATCTTGTTTTGTTTGTTTGTTAAGTTAAACAACTCATTTAAACATATTGGATTCATTTATTAACAAATAGAGATAAATTCGTAAATAATGGTTTAGGTTTATGAATATATATATAATAATAGATAATCCGATTTTTTAAAGATGATAAATTTCATTTTCGATAAAGATTTTATAAACTAAAAATATATGTATTTGTTTCTATAAATATAGGCACAACACGGGCCTACTTCCGAAAGAATACTCGAGCTCTGCATTTACATACGTATACGAAATTGAATTAGTCGGACCAGGTGGACTTTGCTCCAGGATAGATTTATGCTTTAAGAAGAAAAAAAATGTATTTGTTTCTATAAATATAAAAAATATATATATATATGTATTTAAAATTGTAAAACCGAAAATTCCTTTAAAAACATTTGATGCAGGTGTTCTAATGACTTCACTTAGCGTTTTGAAGTAGAAGATTGATATCTAAAGGGATAAAACATAGAATCTTATTCATAAGAGTTGACTTGGAAGATTTATTTAATTTTTTTTTTTTTTTTTTTTTTTTTAGAAAGGATAAACAATTACATCGTAGAAGATTAGTCAAATGCTTATTTGAGTAGGACAGATATGATGCTAAATGAGTGATGAAGCAATATGTGATGTTGAACTTGTCGACCGAGTTGAGTGTGCGAGTCGAGGCTTAACTCATTCAGAGCACTACTTATTATAAGACCCGAAATATTATTGAATACTTTGAACAATATGAGGCCGAGTCTGCTAAGAGTTCGGTGGGCATCAAGGATGATACTACTGATAAACAAGACTAGTATAAAAGACCTAATTTGAGATGGAGCTCGGTGGGCATCAATGATGATACTACTGAATACTGATTAAAGAGGCTAGTATAGAAGATGTACGGCTGAGTCCTTTGGGTGAGTTGAGTCCAAAACATCCGAGAGTGATGGCAAGTAATAACCTTAGAGTGAGATTGAGCTATATGTGTCCGTTGAAAGCGAGGTCAAATATGGAAAACAAAAAATGAGGTCAAGCTTTGTGGATGAGTCAAGGTTGAACCTATTAGAGCGAGGCTAGATATACAAGACCCAAAATGAGGCCGAGCTTCACAGGTGACACGAGCCACATCGGTCAACATACTTATGGTACTCATCCGGTTAGGGTATGAGCATAAGTCCATCTCGGAATACGGTCCGAGCTGATCTCTTTTGTCGTTACCCTTATTATTGTCTAAGTATCTAGAGCTCGGCGTTGATGCCCAGGCCGAACTTGCTCCGGCTTAGCATTAAAGATCCTCCAACAAAATATCTAGTGTATGTCAGTCCACAAACTTTTTACAGCAGGCATGACACATGCCGTCGTCTGCCAAAAGAAACATATATTAATACGCAACTATTGGGTATCAATCCACCATCACCCTGACATACTCCCCATTCACGCCATCGCCATCGGTTGGACCATCAACTCCACAAAGATCCACTATATAAAATGACCATCAACTCCACCAAGATACATTATATAAAGGGACCACATTCATCTTGTGCATGAGTGCGGTTCTACCTGCAGTTATTATACTCAATCACTCACTTGCAATTCCTTCACTTTCAAAATAGTTGACTTGAACGTCATAGGGTTTTTCTAGAGATAGAACCCCCGGATCCCTAACGACTTGTTGTAGGATTCAGCCGTTGATCATCCTCTCAAGGCTTACATTGGAGTTTCAACGATCAGATCATAATTGCACGATTTCAGACATCGTCAATGGGCAAAGCTTACACCGAAGCTCGCTAATGTGAGGCTAAATATAAAAGTTCTTATGAATCCGAGCACAATGGTTGTCTTTAGGCTGAGCATATTGATAACCGAAACTTGATATTGAAAACCAGAGGTGTGGTTGAGCCCCGCTGATGAAAGAGGCTGAATATAACTAAAAAATAAGGGCAAGCTTTATAGGCTTTTCGAGACCTACATGTGCTTAGGCTAAACTGAGGCCATGCTAAGGCAGGGCGGCCCTGGACATAGGGGCGGCTCTAGGAATTTAATGATACGAATCGAAAATTTGTCATATTTTATAATACTAAGGTTAATTTTATATATTATAGTTCAATACGGGTCAATATGGATCAATATAAAAAAAATAAAGGGGGTTAGTACATATACTACCTCCGTCCCACAAAAAGTGTCCACTTTTTGTTGGACACGGAGATTAATGAAATAATTAATGTGTTGTATTTTAAGAATGAATAGACAAATATACCCTTAACTAATCATAAATGCTTGTTTTGGAATATGAAAGGATTATGGAAAATTAAATGTTAAAATAGGGGTATGATTGGAAAAAATGTATTTAATGATGTATTGGAAATTTAAAAGGACACTTTTTATGGGACAATTTATTTTTCCGTTATGGACACTTTTTGTGGGACGGAGGTAGTATAAAATATGTATCTAAAAAAAAATTCTACTGTAATATTTTCTTAGCGGGTCGGGTGATCCAAATGGGCCAAGGTAGAGCTGCCCTTGCCTGGACATAACATTTTGGGGGGAGGTTCTTGTGTGGTGTCTCCACACGTGTGGAGACATACACACCACACAATTTCATTCTGTCTTTAAACAGTGTGGTTCTGATCGTTTCACCCGTCTTACTTTATCTCAAAATCCCTTTCCACACAATAACTTCCCGACTTTGGGGCCTCAATTTTCGATATGTGTATTCATCACGGTCAATTCAGTTGTACAATTTTAACTAATATGCTTAATCCAAGTGATTCCATTTCTCTATCAATTTCAACTCTTTTTTCCTTAAATAAAAATTAACTTGTTTTATTAAAAAAAAAAACGGTTATACCTAACCGGAAGGGTCCCCTCGTCTCTGATCTCACAGGAATACGAGGAGATGTTAATCAGACACCTAGCAGCTTGGAGTTGTGGCTTGCTTCTTATATCTTCTTACCGAAATGGGTCGGCCTTTTACGGGACTCGAACCCCACCCTCCGGCTTTCAACTCAGTCGTGGATTACCCACCCAACCCTCTACCACTAGGCTATATCCAGGGGATAACTCTTTTTATTTAATTATCTTTCCAACAAAAATAACATACTCTCACCGTTTCGAAATAACTGAGACAGTTACCAAACGAAAACTCTTTTTTTTACATTGGCTACATGAATGTCTTTTTCATAGAAATTTGAACATAATTTATCACATTTTCTCCGATGCCCATTTGTTTTTTTTTTTTTTTTTTTTTTTTTTTTAATTTTATTTTAAATACTCAAAAATTTAGTTGGATATGTGAAGCATAAAAATCAAATGGCACGTGACATTCAAAAGCCCATAGTTTTTTTCGTTTTGAGGGAAATGCCCATAGGCCATAGTTGAATGTGTTATTTATTTATGATATTTTAGTGAAAACAACATGATTGAGAATGTTTTATTTTTTTTATTTTTATTTTTTTGAAGAAAATAATTTTTTTATTAAGTCAAATCCGGAATAGCGGCAGAAATTACATCATGAAAATGGATTATTCCCCAAACAATACGATCAAAATGATCTAACCCGTGTCTAGCCAAAGCGCAAGACAGTTACGCGCTAAGCAACTGAAGACAGACAAATCACCTGACGGCCGCAATAATGCTTGAACACATGGCAGACAATCAGTCTCGAAGGTAACTGCATAAAGTCCCAAACGAATAACATCTTCCATCGACAATAGAATCACTTGCATCTCCAGAATCTCAGGACTTATACCAGGATCAAGATGAAACGAAAAGGAAGCAATAATTGAGCCGAGCGCATCTCTGAAGATCAGACCCACACCAGAACCGGAGTCTGTGACGGAAGAATCAGAATTACATTTCCAACTGCCCACGTGAGGTGCACTCCAGATGACCAGGTGGGCAGACCCTTCAGATCCCGTGTGAGAAGAGCATACGGCCTGACGAAACTCTACTGCCCCGGCTAAGGATGTGGCGACCACCCGGAACACATAAATAGGCACATCATCGAAAACTGCACTGCATCGGGTTTTCCAGAGGTTCCAGAGAAGCATACAGAAGGTAGAAACCTCATCAAGAGTGTAACGCACTATCATCGCACAAAAAAAAACTCCTTAAAATTCGACCCATGCTGCATCCGCTGACCCATGTTTTATCTTTCGATTACTAAACAATATTAATTATTTAATATGTTATGTTATAATACACTACTTATTTTGGAATGAAATATTAGTTTTTCTTGTTTCACTATATAGATTGTACTAATGACATGAAAAAATAGCAATACAAATTATAACAAATAATATTATAAACACAATATACTTTTTTAAATATTAATGAATGATGTGATAACTTGACCTAGAGCCTTGTAATTCAGGGTAACTCTAACGCAGTGAGTCTCTATTAGACTCAACTATCATATCTGTGACACGTACATAAACATATAAAACATTTTTCTTGTATTTTATTCATATGACACAAATCCAACGATTTAAATCTAATGAAAACTCTTTGCATCATAATTTCCTCGTAATTGAAATGTCAGTCTTATGCTAAGGCATGTGCCGAGTCCATACACAGGTAGGATGTAAATGGAAAGAGGCCAAACTTAGGCCGAACTTGTTGCATATTAAAGTGCATATTTTCAACGGTAGAAACACGGGAAGTTTTTGTATGATATATCCATATAAACCTAATTAACCGGTAAACAAGTCTGGACCAGGGACGGACCCAGCTTATTGAGGGTGGGGTGCATGACCTCTACTCAAATTTCCGGGCGAAGTTAGTAATATACCCCTCTTATAGTAATAAAGCACAGTATGTATATTATTATTATTTTTTATAATTTTATAACAATGTAGTATTCATTTAGTTGATTCAATTTAAACTTTTGTTAGTTATTTTAAGGTCATGAGTTCGAGACTTGGTTGTTGACTTTTTCTCCCACCTTTTTTTATCTTGAAAATTTGGCCCCAACTGAAAAATTTTCCTGGGTCCGTCACTGATCTGGACCACACAATTTAAATTTTGTTTAAAAACTTTTATATGGGTACACTCCGCATATGATGGGTGCACCTAAGAACCTCCCTAAAAACATGTAGGTTGGTTCATATAGATATTCAGATCCACACAGTTGGAATTCTGTTTAAAAACTCTTCACTTGCGTGGAGTGCAACAACTTCCGTATTATGGATATCACAGAGAATCTTAAACTTTGGAACATGTGCCAACCTAACCTAACAAATCCGCTGAACAAATCAGTTTGGGTGAATTTAATACGTCTTTAATTATCTTAAAATGCATACCTCTTATAAACGAACATGTGAGGTTGGTTCATATGGATATTCAGAATCTTAAACTTTGGAACATGTGCCAAAATGCATAGTTGTGGGGATTGAAATAAAGGACCTAATGTGATAATGCCCCCCCAACAAATCAGTTTGGGTGAATTTAATACGTCTTTAATTATCTTAAAAATGCATACCATAAACTTATAAACGAGGAATTTCATTTGTATTAGTCATAAAAACGCTCAATGTAGAGGCTGAGCATTCATCATTTCTACAAGCATTATCGATCGCTTTTCTTCGTTTGGATTCGGATCAACTGTAGTGAGGATGTTGCGATGAATCTAAAAGTAATAGTTTATTTTTGAAACTATTATCAAACGACGACGTCGTTTAACACACCTCGATGCGAGACACCTCAATGCGCATGACCATCGCGATGCATTGACCACCCTCAATCTATTTACCACGCGCGACGGTGGCCACCCCGATCTGAGACACCGCAATGCGATGACCACCCCCGATGCAGAGGCACCGCGATGCAAAGACACTACCATGCATTCACCACCGCGATGCACGGTGACCACCCTAATGCATTGACCACCGCGATTCATTGACCAATTTCGATGTAGTGACCATCCCGATGTAGTTGACCCACCGATCCGGTGACCATCGCGATGCATTGACCACCGCGATGCATTGACCACCCACGATCCATTCGCGATGGGATCAACGATCACCGAGAGACACCGCGATGCACGAGACAACGCGATCTAGAGGGCCGCGATGCACGAGACACCGCGCGATGAAGTGACACGCGATGCATTGACCACCCCGATGCATTGACAATGCGATCGATGAAGATGCCCATCGTGATGCATTCCACCGCCGCGATGCTGACCACCCCGATCGCGAGAGACACGCGATACATTGACCATCCACGATGCATTGACACGCGATCGATGGCCATCGCGATGTGGCATATCGCCCATCGTGGATGCATTCACCACCGCTGATATCTGACCGATGTAGAGACACCGCGAATGCATCCGATGACCACCCCGATCTGAGACACCGTGATGCATTGGACTTCAATGCATTGACCACCGCGATGAAGTGGCCATTGACTATTATCGACTAGTTTTCTCTATTTTTGCAAGTCGGACACATGTCCCGTAATGCATAACCATTATCAGACTAGTTTTCTATTTTACGCAAGTCAATACAGAGCCTATCATTACATGTGTTCATAGTATGGACAAAAGGGCAAAGACCGGTACTCGATATACTCATTGATGAAGGATCATAAAGGATTTTGATCATTAAGGATTTTGGCAATCGGTGACAATCGGTGATCGTATTTTTTTGATGGATCAACATATTCATGAGACACCTTGTCCATATGCTTTACTTCGCTTCCTCCGACTTGGGCAGTCTTGAATTATGTCATCTTTGCAACTTCCATCTTCCTCATTAGCTTTTCTTTTTTTCTTTTTTTTATTCTTTCAAAAGAACATCCATTCACTAGCCAAAAACAAATCAAAAAAGCAAAAGAAAGCGCAACCAATAGGACTTCAAGCATCAAACAAATGAAAAAAATGTCCAAAAACAAGAGCTCATTACGACCAATGCCACATCTAATCACTTCCTTCTCTTTCTCTGCATATGAATCCAATAAGCGAAACTCCAAATTTCTTTTCATGGCTTGAGCTATAAGTGCTCACACAAAAAATGACACAACACCGAGAATGACACTACACGAATTCAGTTACATTACAAAATTTATGTACCAAAATATATATGGAGTGACATCAATGTCACTGCATTGTCAATGTGAGCAAGAACAAACAAAGATGATAAATTTTACTAAAGTGTATGGTAAACAACAATATAAATTAAGTGGACTAAAACAGATAGCTAAAAGAGGATTAAAAATATACTATATATATATATATATTCAACTTTTGATAAATACAGATACTATTTTGACTATGTTCATAAAATTGAGACATAATTAAGTGGGCAAGACAAGAAACTTTTTTTGCAACACAATGACCTCAATAATATTTCTTTACTCTTCTTCATTATTTTCTTACGCCCAAATGAGGGCTCGGTTGAAGAAGTTTTCCAACAAGCGATGTCCATCTTTACGGACACATTTCCATACAATCTTTACCCCAGATTGACTCCATTCTCCCATTGCATATCAAGAAAAGGTTACCTTCATGTATGGATGCACGATATTTGGAGGCGTGTGCGGCTCAAGTGGCTGCTTTATTTTGGAATGATTTTGGAATGGTGGATATTATAGCCTTAATGATTGACATAGTGCTCCATGTAGGTAAACTAGCTTGTTCAAGTCTTGAACATAAAAAAGACGGAATCTTTCGGGGTTGTCTTCAAGGATGATCGAATTCAACTCCTCCCGAATCTTCATTTCGATAATGGGATTATGTGAAACAAGCCAAAAAAAACCAAGTTAAAGCATAACTTGTTGTGTCTCTACCTGCAATCATGAGATTTAGTATTGTGTCCCTCATATGGTTCTTCAGTTATGTATGATGTTAACAAATCAGCACCTTCTTCTTCAGATTCAAGATGAGATTTCGTTTTCAATTCAACAACACAAACATCTATTTCAATCCGGTTTCTAATTAGCTGTGAAACATAGTTCAATTCCAAAAACTCAGCGCTGACCGATCGGTCTGCTCGTTCTTCTGTTGACCATCTTTTGAGCTTTCTCCCGATTTCTTTGAAGTTACCGAGATGATTCCCTAGAAATCATTTGGCGTTATCTTCTAAGACAACTCATTGCGAGCTTCTCCGTATTATTAAATCGGTTCCCTGGCTCTCTATTTAGCGCTTTCGATGTTGCATTTGACAATAAGTATCGAGGATTTGATTTCTTCCAAAAGCGCCGGAAATTTCACGGCGCAGGTAAATGCCAAATCGTAGTAGTGATACTTTCGGATCTGTTTGCTCGGCTCCAAATTCGTTGAGGTCACCACGATAATCTCCAGGCATTGGTTTATTCACTGTGTTTACAAAAGGTAACGTAGGAAAGTTAGAAAAAATTGTCCTTATAACCAAATATCTTTTCATTGTGTCCTAAGTGCCTAATTAAATTTTGAAACTAGTCCTTATAAACAAATACCCAATTAAAAATATAAAATAAATTAGTCTTTTGTCGGATCTTTTTCAGACCATCATTAATTGATTTTCATTTACTATTAATTTATTATGATTTTTGTTCAATAATATATATACTCTCGTTTTTTATTTTTTATAGAACCGTAGCAGTTTTATTATTTTTCAAAAAACAAGAGGCAATACAGCAACATTCGAAGTCTCAAATAATAGCAGAAAAAACTATGCAAAGAAAGTAACTAAAACTACTATAGATCTTGCCAAGCGAGTCTTAAGTTTTTCGCCCGTTCCACAGTCTGTGATGCAAACACGAACGCCGGTGGTCTCTCTTCCTCTGACTGATGTAGTACTCGGTTTCTCCATAGCCATATACCATACACAGCTTCTCTCCAAGTATATTTCCACTCCAAAGATCCTAGAAAAGATCGGTTTCCTCGGCTAAGATTAATATTTATCCAATCGTCAACTGTATGGGTTCCAAAAAATGTTGTCCAATGATCTCTAGGAATCAATATACACCACACTTGTGTTGCCCATATACAATCCCTTAGGGCGTGTAGAATAGACTCCGCTTCCATGCCACAAAGTGGGCAAATCGTGGAGGGAATTACGTGTCTATTAGCAAGAAATTCATAAACCGGTAGAGCCTCGTGTTTCATAGTCCATAACAAAAAAATTACCTCGAGCCGGCCCTTTTAAATTCCAAATCCGCTTCCAAGAGTTATTGTCGTTTTCCATCACCATGTTGTGATCATTTCCGTTTGTTTGAAATAGGTACCCTGATGCAACAGTATATAAGCCTTTTGCCTCTTCCTTCCACAAGATATTATCTTGTGATATTTCCAACCCTCTCCACAACACAGAATAGGCCTTACAAATGCCACGCCATATCGGTGAACACCCTGGTTTAGGCGACGCCGTTAACTCTGGATACTTATGTGCCAAGACTCGAACCCAAAGTTTCTCTTTGTTGTGTAGTAATTGCCACACCAGTTTTCCCAAAAGTGCCAAATTCATCTCATGCAGCTTTCTAATGCCTAATCCCCCATTTTCTTTCGGCTTACAGATTTTATCCCACGAGATTGTATGCATTTTTCTCGAATTTTCATCGTCACCCCACAAAAAATCTCGACAAATTCTCTCTATTGCAGCTATGGAGGAAAGGGCAGCTTGAAGATTTGCATTTGGTAGTAAGGCTGAGTTGACAGGGAACTTTTAATTAAAATATTCCTACCCGCTTTCGACAACGCTTTGGAGCTCCAGGACGACAATTTAGTCTTCATACGATCAACCAACGTCGTGAAATGAACCACTTTAAGCCTGCCTTGTTTTGGGGCACCCCTAGATAGTTACCAAGGCATGGGGCATATTGCATGGATAAAGCCGCTGCTATGTTCTTTCGAGTAACAATACCGACATTTCTAGAAGTGTAGAAATGAGATTTCGATAAACTAACCTTTTGGCCTGAGCAGGTACAGAATTTTTGCAACACTTCTTCCATCCCCTTAGCTTGTTTCTCAGTTGCTTCTCCAAATAAAAGGAGGTCGTCTACAAAAAATATATGAGATATAGGTGGTCCGTTCTTTGATATCCACAACGGTTTCAGCTTTTCGCCGCCTACTGACCTCATTAATTTGCATGTTGAGCACCTCCATACATAGCACAAAAGGTGCACGGGAAACTGGATCTCCCGCTTTATGCCTCTTACGGAGAGAAAGCCTCAAGTTTGGCACCGTTCCACAAAAGCGAGAGTTTCACCGAAGTAATTGTGTGCATAAGGGACTCGAATATTGTCATTCATTCCTATAGCTCCGAATATTTTTAGAAAGCGCATCGACCTATCGTAAGCCTTTTCCAAATCCACTTTAATCACCATGAAGCCCTTATTGCCTTTTTTGTTATAGAGAAAATTCATCACCTCTTGAGACAATATAATATTTTCAGCACTGCTTCTTCCTGGTACAAAAGCATTTTGGCTACTGCTATGAGATCCCCGATCACCAACCGCATTCTATTGCCCAATACCTTGGTGATGGCCTTCGTAATGACATTTGCAAGTGCTATAGGACGGAATTGAGCTGGATTCTCAGGCACCTCCATTTTAGGAATTAACGTAATCAACACCTCATTCATATCGGCTGGGATGGTCCGGTCCACAAACACCCTCTTAACAAAACCAGTCACAGATTTACCAACAATACCCCAACACCTTTTATAAAAAATGGGGGGTAAGCCGTCAGGCCCTGCAACCTGATAAGTTCCCATGTCGAAAACATCATCTTCAATCTCCATATCAGTAACTTCCCTGTTCAGAATGTGTCGAGCTGAGGGGGATAAAACTCGAAACTGAAAATTGCAGTCACATCTGTGGGGTTTATCTTCGTCAGAATAGAGATCCACGAAAAAATTCCTCATCATATTTTGTATTTCAACCTCGTCACTTGTCCATTCTCCTGCCAAATTTTTGAGGATTTTTAATGACTTTCGTTGTTTCCTTCTTACAGCCGTAAGGTGGTAATAATGTGTGTTTCGTTCTCCCTCCACGAACCATTGAAGGCGAGAGCGTTGGTGCCACAACTGCTCTTCCTGAATAAGAATGGTATTGTATTCCACCCGTAATTGCTCCTCCAGGTTGAACAAAAAAGATGAGGGTTGGCGATCAAAAGCTTCCTGGACTCCTCTTAAGCAATGCAGGCAATTAGTTTTTTTGTAAAAAATATTACCGAAGACTTTTTGGTTCCACTGCTGGGCCTCGTTCATAAAATGTTGAATCATTCCATGCATATTTGATGTCGAATCATCCCAATAATGCTGCACAAAATCCGTAAATCCATCATGTTCTAGCCAGGCATTTAAAAAATGATTTCCCGAGTTCCTTTTGGTGGGTTGGGTTCTCGGTTCCGTATGAAGGAGGAGAGGACAATGATCCGAGTGTGTTTTTGGGAGGTGTATAAGGGTAGTTTCAGGGAAATTAATCACCCAATCGCTTGTACTCCAAACTTGATCTAGGCGTTCTTCAATATGCGAACCTTTGAAAAGCGGGCCTTTCCACGTGAATCTTTGGCCTTGGAAATCAATACTCACAAAGTTGCAAGTGTGAATCATCGATCTCATACTTTCCACATTAGCCCCCATAACCGGTCTTCCACCTTTTTTATCCTCCTGATCAATCACTTGGTTAAAATCACCCATAAGACACCACGGATATTTTACAATTGCTGCAATTTTTTTCAAATAGTCCCAAAGATATGATCTCAAGCTGGGGGTGGGTGAAGCATAAACAATCGATAAAATCCACTCAATACCTGCATTGCCGCATATGGCCATGTTGAGGCACTGGTTGATACATGAAATATATTTCATACTCACAGTATTACCGTTCCATAAAACCCAAATTCCTCCAGCAAAGCCTCGTGCTTCGACACAAACTGCTTCTGTAAACGGGGAATTTTTAATAAGTATATTTGCTTTAAGGCTAGTTGCTCTAGTCTCCAATAGGCAAAAGATGTCCGGCTTATAACTGTTAACCAAATCTTTAAAATTGCGGAGAAATTCTGAAGAACCCACTCCTCGACAATTCCAAGTGATTATTTGCATCGAAAAGGGACAAAATTAGGAGGGTGGGAGGGTTACTTTACACGTACTATCCATATCGTTTGGGGGCTCATCCCTTAATCTCCACCCCATGACTTCACTGCCCCCTACCACAATGGTAATACCATGTCTCTCGTTTTCATTTATATATATATATATATATATATATATATATATATATATATATATATATATATATATATATATATATATATATATATATATATATATATATAAGCGATCAATTTAACCCAATTACCCGTAATTTTGACCCAAACCCGGAAATTGACCCAGGCCCTTCCCTATATTAACACGTTTAAAAAAACAAAAAACCCAAAATCAATCAATTAATCTCCAAAATCTTTTTTTAAAACTAATCTCCAAAATCTCCATAAATTTACACCACAATCACTTCTATCCCATTATCTACCCCCACTCTCCGTAGCCCCCCACTCTCTCATTTCTATCTCATTCTCAGTAAACTTCATCTCATTCTCATTTCTCCCAATTGAGTTAAAATTGCCATCACTACTTTTCTTCTTTTTCAATCATTTTTTCATGATGAATATGTTTTGGAGGTTGTTCAACATCTTGTAGGGAACTTTTCCAACTGAATCGAAACAATCCATTTTGCTAAACCTTAAGACGAAAATGTTGGTTTTTTTTTTCTCATGTTTTTTCGGTCATAGAATTTTTCATTGATATCTTAGATCAATACAAGTTACTTTATTTTATTTTATTTTTAGCACTTCAATTTCATAGTCTAATGTTTCGAGTTAAAATTTCCATCACTAATCTTCTTCTTATTCAATCATTTTTTCCTGATGAATATGTTTCTTTAGGTTGTTCAACATCTTGAAGGGCACTTTTCCGACTGAATCGAAACTGATATACCCGAAACAGAATGGGGCCTTGTTCATCTAGATTGGGCCTGCTATCACGGCCCAATAACAGGGATATGGGGCTTCTTTCCCCTCTGTCCGCGTTCATAAGCCGGATCCTACCCGCCGTTCGTAAGTCGGGTCTAATCCGCCAATAGTAAGCCGGATCTTGTCCCCTGGTCATAAGCCGGACTCATCCTCTCCATGCGATTTCTACCCATATGGTCAAGCTAATATCAAGACAAGGCAAATACGAGGCCGCTGTTCGCTGCTCGCCATGCTTATCTCGCCAGCTGGCTAATCCAAACAGCTGGCCAGGCCACTTGTATTGCATGCATGATCATCTTTAATTATGTATTCTTAATTGTCTTGTCATGAACAGTAAACCGACATAGTCTTAGCCTATATATATGGGATCACAATGTAATAGAAATCCCCATAATTAATACACAAAGCTACTCTGTCAATTTGTCGACTCATTCACGTGTTCTTTCCCTTAGCACGTTTCCGACGGTATTGTTCTTGTTCACCACCATACTCTCTCCGGAGAAATCACATATATAAAGCCTCATATCTTTAAGATAAGCACTGTTACCTCAAACCTGATATTCTACGCAATATCAGTTGGCTCCGTTACCGGGAAAATCATCATCATTCAGCTTTTAGAGGTCATTTGCTCCACCGCAAAGACGATTCCACGGTGCCTCCGACAAGGACACCGCTTCTCTCGACTCTCTGATCAACAAAGCTTTGATCTCCTGGGATAATCCAGCCCATAAATCATCGTTTTTTACCCTTTAACAACATACACGGAACATGGATCACCAAATTCAGTGCATACCGCCTCATTCTGAAGAAGTATCTACAAACACACACACGAGTCCATCTTTAAATACCCAGGTTGGTTTGTACGCCTTTTGACAGTTTCAGATCTTCAAGTAATAAGGAAATTGAACGCTTGGCAAAGTCACTTGGAAAATAACCCTCATAAATGAAGGATACAGGTTCTAAGATCTAAACGAGTTAGATCTATGCGCAGCGGATGGATCACGATTTATATGACACAATTCATAATTAAAGGACTTAAGTGCTACAAGAGGGTTTACGATTATGTTACCAATAACGGGAAGAGTCGCCTTGATCTTCCGATGTGTTCTCCAAACGGCGGTTGGTGGACACCCTTCTTGATACACGAGCCTCCTTGATATGCAACACCAAGAAAAACTCAAAGTTTTTCTTCTACTAAAAACCCTAGTCAAGAAAAAACTAATTTTTCTCTCCTTTTAGACATGTGGGGCGAAATTTTCTCTTGCTATGAGGCTTGGAAGAACTCTCTTTATATAGGAGAGTAACCTTATCCTCCAACAATTAAGAGATAATTATTAAATTAACCCTTAATTCAAATAAAAGATAAATAACATAATTATCCTAAACAAATTAGGATAAATCATATTATTATCCAATATTCCATGAATTATCTTTTAACAAATAAAAGATAAATCACATGTCAAATAATTATCCAAGAAAACTAATTTCTCTCTAATTATTTGATGATATTGGCGCCACAAATACTAGGGTTATAGCCACATAAAATGTCTTTTATATGTATAATATTATTTAGCCCGACTAAATAATATCTATGCATATCAATTAATTAGCCCAAACCAATTAATTATCAATGAGGCCCAAGTAACAAGATTACTAGTCCAATTACGAAGCCACATCGGGGACCATGGACCTATAACCAAAGTAGCTCAATAATTAATTATTCGTCGAACAGAATAAGTACATTAATTATTAATTTCGGGATTACGCCACCATAAACCCGAAACTGAACTCTACCGATTATAGATTTATACTTATACTCAACCCATAGAGTGAATAAGCGTCCATTGATATAATCACTACATACGGATTAACCCTCCGTAGATTGTCCATTCTGAGTGGGAAGTCTCCGTGAACCCGACTCAGAATATCTTATCCTTATTTACCATTAACCCACGATGATCAATTAGCACACATATCGACTAGTAGCTAATTAGTCAAATGTGAACTCCGGGATCGATCACTTTCTTAGGGCTAACAAATAAGGGATTGTCTCTCTACTTCCCGCAGGAAGGAATGGATTCCATGTCTCTGTGAAAATCGAACTACTCACTCATCCGGAGATAGTGCCAATGAGAAGTGGCTTGGAACACATATTAAAGTGAACCGTAACTAACACATCAAACACTACCCCGGGACAAGCAAAGCATCCTCGTGATCACTCTCAGGATTAAGGTTGATCCATATATGATCATCTAATGATTTAATAAGATTCCTCGATTACGGAATTATACCGAGAAATTCAGATTAAATCGGTCCAAATTCTATATGAATGCCATCATATATAAATGCCCCAGCGTGTAGTACCCTCTACCCGACAAGTCCGGATAAGACTATTACACCCTAAGGTGTTCAGGCGCATTATTGGTGTTTTAATCAAGAGACCCTAAACTCGATTAAGTTCACCACGGACTAATGATTTAAGTATATCACCACTAACTCAATCCTCACGTGCATGCCATACATCGAGTTAAGCGGTTACATACCGATATACTTAGGGTTTTGCAAAGATTGTATTATTTACAAGCACAAAGCAAGTAATAAGGTGAGATAAAATGTCATCCATTGTTAAAAACAATTACACAAATTGTCTTTCGGGCACTACACCTAACAATCTCCCACTTGCACGAAATGACAAGTAACGATTGTTTTTAGAGCACACCCTTTCTTATCTTATTCACAACACTCTCCCACTTGCTCTAAAAGCAGTTGAGATATATCCCTCAATGCCGTACCCTCCAAGCACTCGACTTGGTACACTGATCAGTTAGGTTGTCGGCTCGAAACGATCTTTAGGATCGAAACGTCGCCGGTCCATCTAATCAGGCGGTACTCTCTCTCAATATGCTTTTGACCTCTAGTGACTGAGAAGATCCTTCTAAGCTATCTCTTCACTGTTTTCACGATGAAGTGATATCGGCTTATCGACACTGGAATTACTCCCGCACCAAAAAAGAAATTCTAAGCACTATGAGTAAACACCGAGCACGAGATCAACTTAATGATCATCCTTAATCGACTACAAGTCGAATCGATTAAGAAGTCAACCATATTCAAGTTTGCACTGAATATACAAGCATATGATTCCTCGTTCTCTAAAGATACTTGAGGACGACTAAAATGCTTTTCAATGCACGAATCCGAGATTCGACTACTATTGACTTGTGATAACCTGACTTGCCATTATCCAAGAGAGACTCTATCCCATTTTCTATTTATCCGGAGATTTAGAGAATCATTGCTTTGAGATGTCGTAGGACTACTCGTTGAATGTTGCATACATATATGCATGATCATCTTAACCAATAAGACGGATGGGATAGCCAATGACTCATTCTTGTGAATTTGACCGAATCAAATTCTTAGAATATAGTCCAATTCTCTCATCCAGAGAATCTTGGCGTGTCAATTTCCGACTTTGAGATAGCACACCCATGTTGTTTCCAACCGCTTTAGTGTTATCATTTATGAACACTAATACTACTACTACATTACCAATATTGATATCCGTCTACGAAAAACTTATCAATATTTTGGTCAAGTCCACATATTTTAAAACATGTGACTTTTAAATGACCGAGAGGTTCTCTTAAATCCACAAAGGATATAAGCCATGGCAGCCTCCTACCAAAGGTTCTTTCAATGAATTAAGATATCGATAGTCTCGCAAAAAGGTCTTAGGGAATCACCCCTATCTTCTCGCTTTGTCACGAATCCGTTATTCATTCTTAGCTAAAACCCTTTCGTTTCGAATGAATTCAGATTCCGTTGTTCGGCAAGAAAGTCTCGTGGAATCACCCCTATTTTCTCGCTTTTAACGAAATCTAGCAAGACTCGAGTGGTGAGAGAGTTCAAGGTCCGTTAACTCTCTACTTGTCGTGAATCACCCCTATACCACTCAACTTTATACTGAAAGTTTAAACTTTCCTATTCATTCGACTCTTTTCCGTGTAGATCCAATTGCTCCCACTGGGCCCGAGACACACTCAGGGTGGTTCTACAAGAGGTGAATGTAACCTGAGTACCAAAACTCCATTCACAGGGTTAAGGTTTTCAAACCAACCTCTATAATCGTAATCCTATACAAACCCACCAAGAGCCATAGGTTATCAATCACCCCAAATAGATTATAAAGTCCACAAAATCACAATGGGTCAACGGTTAAACCATACTCCCACCGTGTGTCTTGGGTGGATTGACATTCGATCTAGTAGTATTTATCGTTGTAATCACCAACAACTAATGTTGGACGTGGTCCGATTAAATCGAGATAGTAACTACCTTTGGGTAACCGTACTCAAGGTTTAAGGTCGTTTTTATATATTCTATTGAAGGCTTGTGACAGCTTCAACCTTCACTTTCGATGTCAAGAATCTTATAATCAACCTTCACTCGTCTCATTAAGATATTTCACTTAACAGTCACAATCTGAACGTATGCGCAAAATCCCCAGTCCTACCTTCAAGCATTAAATGTTAAATGCCTACATTTACGGATGTGGTGTGAACCGAATTCACTCCTTATCCATAAACTCACTAGCATCTTCTAGGTAGACTTCTCGGTTTACATAATAATGTTAACCGTTATTTTGCAACGAATTATCTTAATCGAGTTTAGCGGTGTATTGTAGCATATCAATAACTATATAGGGCAAGTCTATGGTTTCTTCCTCAGTGAGAAACATTCCACTAGGAGGCAGGCCGAGAATCAGTCCCAAGACTATGCGATAGCCTATTTCTGAGCATGGAATACTCTATTCTCTGATAAAATCAGAGAAACCTCCTCGTATTATTTTGATAAACCAACCGGTGTTTTGAGTAGTTATCGCATGTAATGTCACCACTCAAAATCTCCCACTAGCTTGTATCTCTCACTAGACCCGAAGGTCATGGTGAACAAGCTATGTTACCCCTTCAAAACTATTACCCTTTCCCGATTGAAAAGAAACTTAGTCATTGTTCCTTTGAGATAGTGTTCCAAGACTCGGGAGATAGGAATCACCCTTTAGCCACAAACAGTCTTGTCTCTAGGATATATGCACTAATTAATAGATATTGAAATGTCGTTTATCTTAATACGTAAACCTTTTACCTTTAATAGTTTTAGATGTGTTACACATACTTATTCAATTGTTCTAAGTGGTTCTGACTTTATCAAACAAAATCCGAGTCTCGGATTCGTACTACAAATGTCATATTCACTTTCTATGAGGCAACAATATATCGAGTTGAAAGTGAATCCAATTGTTTCAACGAATCTGTAAACAGAAAAATAAATTTTTCTGTGATATTCAAGGATAGAATCCGAAATTCATTTCCTTATATCACTCCCACTATTCTAGCCGAAATTACTGCCCGTTGTTACTTTATTAATGCACGACTTCATTGTTCTTCCAAAGAACTAAGCCTTGAGTCAAGTTACTCGGTTAAGAAAGTCGCTAAGGATTCATTGGTTAGTGATCCGAAATCACTTTCCTTATCCTATACTTTCTTTAATTAATGTTTGGTTTAGCCTCAAAACATTAGTTAAGATGATTAACACTTATAGACATTCTTTCCCATTCTTAACTTTCCTTAAAAGGAAATAGTCTTGAACTAGCGATTCGTTTGAGTAGACACTACTCGTGAGCGTGGGATGTCTAATGAAAGTGTTACCTAGTGGGACTGATTTTCTAATAAATTAGAAAACATAATATAAAAGCTCCCACTAGTTTATCGGTTCCAAATACCGCCTAACTAGTGACACTTTAATTTATGATTCTCCAATTTTTCTATCGAGAAAATTTCTCGTGTAGACACTACACAATTCACTAGATGAATTTTATCGTCCCAATCATCTTTCAAACTAACTACGGTTGTCTCTCGCTCAAGACGAGTGACAACAAATGACATGCCTATTTACGTCACTTAAGTTTTGAAGGCTTCAAGAGAAATATCTCTTCGAAAAATTAATCGCATGTGAGATTAATAAATACAACGTTCTAGTTACTTACCACTTTTTAACGAAGTCATTACTAGTCAATTTTACACTAGCGAGTCTAGCACCTTAGAGAGATATATATACAGATTGTAAATAAAATTGATGTAAAATAAATCCAAATCATACACTACTAAAATTTTAGGAACATAAACTAAGTACTTATAGTCTATCCTACTGCTCCAAGGATTTAATCTAATGCCTCAATGCGCGCTTAGGGTAGGTAAAAAGGTTTCGATTAATATTGAAGATCAGATTGAGAATCGAACATCTCATTTGTGATCGTCAATCACCTTTCCTTTTCAGCCAAGGTACTACCAAAAATACCCTTTATGAGTGTGACCCACTGTCTCTGCATTTTTAGGTAGACCCGAGTGTGTCGCCTGTAGGGTCGGTCGGTGACCCGACGAGTACCCAAAATCCTATCCTTTCGGAGACCAAGCCTTGAATTTTGATAGCGGTGAAGGCCTTCCTCAGGAGGCCGGTCCCAGCCGGCAAGAGGCGTCACCATTCTCTCACGTTGCTTGTGTCAACAATAGAGGCCGTGGGGTCGGCCGTCGCCTCTCCCGCTCCCACTCAATATTTTGAAAAAGTGGTGGGTTTATCGATCACGTTTTTGGACTTGATATTACATTAAGGAACAATAAATCATAGGCCCGAATGTTGTCGGTTATGTGGGCTAGCCCACCCGACCTATTCGTTAGAACATATGTGGCCGCCGGATTGGTCAAGGCTAGGAGAGGTCCGTTGAGCCGTAGTGGCTCTTCGGATGGCTCTGTTGCTGCACCGTGCAAACGCCACACGTGGAGGTGAAGTCGATTGAGCCGTAGCTACCGTTGACCACCCAACCGTGGGTTAAACCACTTTCGAACCTCGTTTGCCCATGATTATCCAATCCTTAAACATCAAACTTTCACGTAGACACTACGGAACAAAAACGTAATCTCGTCTTAGGTAAGGTGGAATTCACCGAGAATCCAACACCTTAACCACGAGGTTTCGTGATTTTACTCCTTATGCTTTCGCAGAGTGGGATTCACCGAGAATCCATCACCCAACCTTGACGATTGAAAAACCCGTGTTCCTCGGTTTTTACCCTAATTAGTTTCTAATTAATATCAAACAATTAATTAAAACTAATCGTGTGTTTTATACATGCCTAACTAATTCCTAGAATTAATTTCTACATGTATGCATATGGAGTGGAATTCATGATATGATGCATGTCATGGCAATTTTCCGGTTCTACTCATACAATCTACACATGTATACTAGTGCGGAAAATAAACACCGAGATGGACCGTCGGCACCCCGTAATTAATCTATTCGAAAATAAATTAAAACCCTAATCTGCGCACTGTTTAGAATCTTCGACGATCGGCATATCAAACAAACTCGGATCGAGACGAAACTTTCCAGATCGATATTTACTCTTCGGGCTTCAATATGGACGGTTGGATCGGAGCTTTGACTTGTCAATTTTCTGCAAATGAGTCGCCCAACTTGCAAATTAAACAGACTCTTACTAGCCGCATCATTCATTTCCCGAGGCCGATCGGGGATCAAGATGAATCCCGATCGTCCCGAAAATTTTATATCACGCCCAAAACCCCATGATTACATATTAAAGTGAACCGTAACTAAACACATCAAACACTACCCCGGGACAAGCAAAGATCCTCGTGATCACCTCAGATTAAGGTTGATCCATATATGATCATCTAATGATTTAATAAGATTCCTCGACACGGAATTATACCGAGAAATTCGTGAAGAAATCGGTCCAAATTCTATATGAATGCCATCATATATAAATGCCCCACGTAGGTACCTCTACCGCAGTCCGGATAAGACTATCACACCCTAAGGTGTTTCAGGCGCATTATTGGTGTTTTAATCAAGAGACCCTAAACTCGATTAAGTTCACTACGGCTATCAGCTTTAAGTATATCACCACTAACTCAATCCTCACGTGCATGCCATACACCGAGTTAAGCGGTTACATCGATATACTTAGGGTTTGCAAAGTGTTGTATTATTTACAAGCACAAAGCAAGTAATAAGGTGAGATAAAATCTGTCATCCATTGTTAAAAACAATTACACAAATTGTCTTTAGGGCACTACACCTAACAATAAACACCCCCTGCATTTTGATATTTTGAGTTGGAAAAAATATCTAGTCACTCACCAAAATATCTACAAAATATCCTAGTCAAACATGGCTGGCGGGAAAAACATAAATCCTGCTACACCGACTAAGGCAGGCAATCAAGGTCCTCCACGTAGAGTGGACACACTGCGTAGGGAAGCAAGCAGGAAGGTTATCTATGATGAGGCCGATGCTAGACTTGCCCTCACGCCCGACATGCGGGCATACATCAGGGAAAGGACACGAGCTCGCGAAATACATGAGGCGGCACTCAGAAAAAATAAAGGGAAAGATGTCGCTAGGATTTCTAACCCGAACAACGATCAAGAGGCTGTTTCAACTGGGGGAGCGTCCTCACAGCAAAACTCGTATAAGATAGATCTACAAGCACACATGGAATATGTAGAGGAAATGCGGGTAGGAAACATGTTGCTAATTGCTGAGGGACTACCACCTCAACCTATCCGCAAGTTCAACCCCCCTCAACCCGCACCAACAGAGGTACAACCCACTCTCACTCCCCCAAAAAATAGTCCAACCTCAGCGATCAGAAATAGAGGGAAGCAGCCATGCAACTTCGCATCCACAGGGGGGATAGGAAATCAGCTCTAGTTCGCCTGGGGCCCGTGGTCGACGATCGCGGTGCTGCCCCAGGGCGACCTAGGAATCCTCAACAGGTCCGTACCCACGTGGAAGGACAGGGGGACTCGCAAGTTGAAGGTGGTTACGTTGCGCTCCCACCTATCCCCCAAAATCAGGTAGATATGGGCATAATGAAGAAGTAAGAAGTTGCAAAGAGGTATGGCGGGTGTTAAAGTTGTTCCGACATGGGGAACAAGTGTACTTCATCCCAGCATTTTGAAAGCGGCCCCAAGAGGGGGAACTCACCATCCAAATTTCATTAATTACCATGGGGATACAGATCCTCTGGATTGGCTATCTGCATTCCAAAGTAGAATCAGTTTGTGCACATCTAGCGACGAGGCCTGGTGCATAGCTTTTGTAGGATCGATGCAGGACAGGGCAGCATCATGGATCCGTGGTCTCCTTCCGGGTTTGATTTTATCCGGGATGATTTGATCAATAAATTATAGCAGAGTTCAGATCAGTAGGAGGACCCAAAAAGACACACATTGACCTGCATGAGGTCCGACAAGGCGAGAATGAGGGTACTCGCAGCTACTATGAGCAGTTTCAAAACGGGGCTGAATCCCGGGTATTTGAAGTCTTATTTTGCTTTGACCCCACCAAAAATTTGCAAGTTTTGAGATCAACCACGAAGTATATTGCTACTGTGGGAAACGAAGAAGCGTCTTCGTCCAATAAAGGCAAACAGAGGACTGAGCGCAGTCCACCTAGAGATACCCGCAGAAATATTGATCGGGATGTCAAAAAACCCGAGAGGTTTAAAGTTGAGCACTTCACACCTCTTCGGATATCATACACCCAGATGCTTAACGAAGTAAGGGATGAGTTACCTGAGCCTTATCCCATGGTTCCGGATGCCCGCCGCGACGCGACCAAATATTGCGGCTATCACAGAGACAAGGGTCATACGACTGACGAGTGTATTTAGTTCAAGCGAGCAATAGAAAAATTACTTGCTCGCGGACACCATGATCATTACAAGCTGGACGCCGGAGGGCTGGACAGGAGGAATCAGCAGGCTCGCCAGTTCGACAGGAACATCCGGATGATAAGAGAACCTCCACCCAGTAACAATCAGATCAAGAGCCGATCGGCTCAATTAACAAGCACGTGGAGAAACCAGCTATCCTGCGTGGGAACGAGCAACCTCTTGCTAAGCGAGCTGGTAACTTCCGTCAATACAGAGGATATGTGTCTATGCGTTTCGGTGGTCATCAATCGGGCCTGTTTCAACCGGGTAATGATCGACACAGGTGCATGCCGCGACATCTTATACTATAACTGCTTCAGAGAGTTGGGATTCGGCGATTCAAATCTGAGGCCGCATAATGGCACCCTTGAGGGCTTTACCAATCATAAGATAAAAGTCAAGGGGGCCATCGACCTGGATGTACAAATGAGCGATTATGCACCCTTTCGCGCTGAAAATATAGTCTTTTTAGTGGTCGATCTTCAGTCCAATTATAACATGATCATTGGGACGCCGGCTTTAAAACAGTTCCAGATGGTCACTTCCATCCCGCACCAACGGGCAAAGTTTTATGTCGGGGATAGGATCGGAATGTCGATCAGCGAATCCGCAGCTGTCCTCACATACATACAAGAAATGAGGACCGGAATAAAGAGCATGAATCGAGCAACCTGAGAACATGGAAAACATCGACGTGATCAGAGTTACGGTCGAACCTTCGCCAATTAAAATGGAATGCGAAACTTTGCAAGTTAGGGACGAGCCCGATTTCACAGCGGAGGATGAGTTGGTCAAGGTAATTATCAACGACAAATACCCCGAGCAGAAAATCAAGATCGGGGCTCGGCTGAGTTCCCGCGAGAAAGAAACTCTAGTCGCACTTCTTAAAGAAAATTTGGATGCATTTGCCTGGGTAGTCACAAATATGAGAGGGGTTGAGGCCGGCATTGCCCTACACCATCTGAACGTTGACTCCACCTTTAAGCCAGTACAACAGCGAGCACGGCAATTCACAACTAAAAAAGAGGCTGCGGTTAAGATAGAGGTCGGAAAGCTTCTTCAAATGGGAAAATGGGAATCATAAGGGAGCTAGCCTATCCTACTTGGTTAGCGAACGTGGTTATGTTGAAGAAACACAACGGCAAGTGGAGGATGTGCGTCGATTTCACAGACATCAACAAAGCTTGTCCGAAAGACCCTTATCAACTTCCTCGAATCGACCGACTCCTCGACTCCATCTCAGGTTTTGAGGTATTAAGTTTCTTAGACGCATATTCGGGGTATCATCAGGTGCGGATGGCTGAGTCCGACAAGGAAAAGACGGCCTTCAGAGCTGCTGGGGGTTTGTACTACTATGAAATGATGCCCATCGGGCTGAAAATGTTAGGAAATCTACGCGGGAACGCAGCGGAATTTAAAATTTTATTTCCTTTTAACCAAGATCGACTTCGTTTAAGCAATAAACAAAGAAGTAGTAGACGGTGGTTACCTTGGTTGATCTAAAAGATCGACGCTTTGACCGTCTAGGAGAGTAGTTCCGCATAGAGCGCCCAGTGTTCGGCCTCTATCGCTATCCAATCCACACGAACAGCCCGCGGAATCCCATCATGGATTGCTATTGGAAAACTCCGGTTCTTAGACCGGCCTTTTTTCTCTCTCCAACTCTCTATAGGATGCTCTCTATTTTACACAAGAACTATTAGTTCTTGGAATTATGATGTACAAAAGAGCTTGACACCCACCTCTTATTTATAGTCATAGGTGGCGCCCCAATAGAGTAGAAAGGAAGAAAACATTTTCCCAATAAAATAAGGAAAATATATTTGATTGATTTATCTCATTTATTATAATATCTTATATTAAATAAATCTAGGATATTGTCAATATCTTATATTGAATATTTCAAGATATTGTCAATATCTAATATTGACTATCTTTATTTTATTACCATAAATCAATTTACACATATGTATATATCACATATATATTACACAAATAAATCTATTAATATCATATATATATACACGCATACTTTGATGCGCATGCATGCAAATCCAATTTGCATTTATGCACACACGCATGTATGGATAATATATCTATATTATTTTATTTTATTAATATCTAATATTAATATTTGGTAATATTATTAATTAAATTGCACAATCCAAGTGTATCTTATACACATTAAATGTGGCGCCCCTTTGACCAACAAATTGGCTTCCGGAATATTCTTTAATTAATATAATACTATTAATAACTTGTATTTAATTTATTCATAATAAATAAATACCACCATATTAATTTACCACTATAACCTTTATAGTCTCGAGATAAACTTTCCTTATTTCGTTATCATCTATAACCACATTTTAATCCGCTAGATGTTCATATGTGTGTGACCCGATGAAAGCTTCGAATATGTTGGACGTAGGCACAAAGTGCAAATTACTTAAAATGCCCTTCATGCCTAACGATCACGGGATAGCGTCTAGCAACACATCGTGACTTCAATCATCGGAAGAGACAAATGCCATGACTACTACCTTTCATGTGAAATAGATTTACCGTGTAACTTACAATCTATCGCCGTAATAATATCCATACGGTTAAATGCGTCGAAAGTGTCAAACATTAACGATCGTATCTTATAATCTGGATATCATGCTCTCTCGAAGTAACTCGTTTACTCTCACTTTGCAAAGATTCACGAGAGTAAGACAATCCTTATAAGAAGGCCATTTCGGATATTCGATCCCAATCATAGGACGCGATTCCCGGACGACCAATCATGTATACTCCGCGATGCTTCAGATCATACCCCATCAACTTCGCGCATGATCGCCCCATGGCTGTGGAAACCTCAATAGTGTCAAAGCATGACAATCCACACCGTGATGCCATGAAGACTCGGTCTTAAGGATAATTACACAACCGCCACATAGTGTGACACTTATCCGTGTAAGTGGGTCGATCTAACGTCGCATTCTCTAATACACGCCCACGTATAGTCAAGTGTCTCTACATTTCGATAGGCGAGATCTATCCCTCGCTTAAAGATGAAGACATCCAATACGCGCTAGATTGTTTATATTATCAATGCCTATTTAATAGTACATCAGCTAGAGACATTTAAGTATCAAACTTATTAAAGTGATTAGAGATCTCATCAACCATAATCGCTTATCATGGTTTTCTTCTATCACGATTTAATACTAAGGACGTTATCATATAACAATTCATAAATGGTTCTTTAGAAGAACAGATATATGACAACATAAAAGCCATTTAATATATGTATAAACATAAAGAAATAGTAGAAATGATCCATTGTTGAAATAGTGTCCTAAACCCAATCGGGTTGGACCGGATCCGACCGGTCGGATCATTTCTACTATTTCTTTGTGTTTATACATATATTAAATGGCTTTTATGTTGTCATATATATGTTCTTTTAAAGAACCAATTATGAATTGTTATATGATAACGCCCTTAGTATTAAATCGTGATAGAGAAACCATGATAAGCGATTATGGTTGATGAGATCTCTAATCACTTTAATAAGTTTGATACTTAAATGTCTCTAGTCGATGTACTATTAAACAGGCATTGATAGTATGAACAAAGCTAGCACGTATTAGATGTCTTCGCCTTTTAAGGGCGTAGATAGATCTCGCCTCATCGAAGTGTGTAGACACTTGGACCGCAGACGTGGACGTGTATTGAGAATGCGACGTTAGATCGACCCACTTACACGGATAAGTGTCACACTATGTGGCGGTTGTGTAATTATCCTTAAGACCGAGTCTTCATGGCATCACGTGTGGATTGTCATGCTTTGACACTATTGAGGTTTCAGCCACGGGCGATCATGCGGTAGTTGATTGGGTATATGACACCAAGCACGCGGAGTATACATGATTGGTCGTCCGGGAATCGCGTATCTCTATGATTGGGATCGAATATCCGAAATGGCCTTCTTATAAGGAATGTCTTACTCTCGTGAATCTTTGCAAAGTGGGAGTAAACGAGAGTTACTTCGAGAGAGCATGATATCCAGCATTATAAGATACGGTCGTTAATGTTTGACACTCGACGCATTTAACCGTATATGGATATTATTACGGCGATAGATTGTAAGTTACACGGTAATCGCTTTCACATGAAAGGTAGTAGTCATTGCATTTGACTCTTCCGATGATCGGGGTCACGGTGTGTTGCAGACGCTATCCCGTGATCGTTAGGCATGGCGGCATTTTCGTAATTTGCACTTTTGTCTACGGCCAACATATTCGAAGCCTATCGGGTCACACACATAAGAACATCTAGCCGGATTAAAATGTGGTTATAGATGATAACCAAATAAGGAAAGTTTATCTCGAGACTATAAAGGTTATAAACAAATTAATATGGTGGTATTTATTTATTATGAATAAATTAAATACAAGATATTAATAATATTATATTAATTAAAGAATATTCCGGATGCCAAAATATTGGCTCAAGGTATGCAATTTTGGAGTGTATAAGATACACTTGAATTGTGCAATTTAATTAATAGTATTACTAAATATTAATATTAGATATTAATATATATATATATATATATATATATATATATATATATATATATATATATATATATATATATATATATATATATATATATATATCCAATATATATATGGCGGCTAAATTTATGTATGTGATTGACATACGTAAATGCCAATTGATCAAATTGATATATTTGATGTTTGGATATTAATAGATTTAATTATGTAATATATATGTGATATATATACACATGTGTAAATTGATTTATGGTAATAAAATAAAGATAGTCAATATTAGATATTGACAATATCTTGGGAATATTCAATATAAGATATTGACAATATCCTAGATTTATTTAATATAAGATATTATAATAAATGAGATAAATCAATCAATTATATTTTCCTTATTTTATTAATGGGAAAAGGTTTTCTCTCCTCCACACATAGATATGGCGCCACTTCTACTATAAATAAGAGGTGGGTGTCAAGCTCTTTGGTACAACACAATTTCAAGAACTAATAGTTCTTATGTAAAATAGAGCATCCTATGTAGAGAGCTGAGAGAGGAAAAGGCCGGTCTAAAGAACCGAGTTTTCCAATAGCAATCCATGATGGGATTCAAGCGGGCTGCTCGTGTGGACTAGCGGTAGAGGCCGAACACTGGGCGGCTCTATGCGTAACTACTCTCTCAGACGGTCAAAGCGTCGATCTTTAGATCAACCAAGGTAACCACCGCCTTTAGCTTATTTGTTTATTGCTTAAACGAAGTCGATCTTGGGAAAAGGAAATCAAATTTTTGAATTCCGCTGCGTTCCCGCGTAGATTTCCTAACAATGGTAGCAGAGCGAGTTTCGAGCTTAAGCAATAAGCATGTTATTTTGCGTAGTTAATTTTATCGTTTAAATCACGTAATTAAAAGATGAAAGATTTTTGATTTGCAAAATTGATACATGAAAAGAAAAAAAAGGGATCGGGTGGTGCTCGCCGATCGGGCGGCGGCACCACCACCGCGCGGTCGGGCGGCGGGCGGGCGCGCAGCAGGCAACTCGTCATGGGCGATCGGTTGACCGTCAATCTTTGGCGGATCTCCAAATTTTTGTTTTGTGTATTTTGTGATTCAATATGGTTCATAGTTGTGATTGGTAATTCCTCCTTTGTTTAGTTGTGTCATGTGGCTAACTAAATGGTTCAAATAGTTTGGGCCATTTGGGATGCCATATGGCATTAAAATAATAATGGCCTTTCCAAACTTTGTTTGGAATAGCCAGCCCTTTCCAAATATTTGATTTGGGAAAAGCGCTTGCGCCAAGCGCTACTCAAAATTTTGATTTTGAAAGTGCTTGCAGCCTAAACCAAAATTATTTGGCCTTTCCAAATATTTGATTTGGAATAGCTTAGTTTCTTTCAAATATTTGATTTGTAAAAGGCTTAGCTTTAGCCACTTCCAAAATTTTGATTTTGGAAAAGTTGCGCTTAAGCTCAAATTGGTTTAGAAACCAAAGGATCCCTTTTGATTACGAATCAAGAAACAAAAGAGAAATAATTTTAATTTTGATTTATTTTTGGAATAGTTCTAATTAATTAAAATTAAAATTAAAATCGGTTTAAAATTAATCGTTAATTTTATTTCGATTAAAATCATTTAATTAATTAAATGTTAATTAGTTAATTGATTGGATAAAATTATTTAATAGATTAAATGTTAATTGATTAATTAAGACGCAAGTAGTTAAATTTCAATTTTATCTTTTTCATAAGATTTTATTGTATGGAATAGATATAGTAGATATAATATGATTATATGGAATCCGATTGATCATGGACTCGGACCGATAGGATAGATGTGAATGATTTAATTTTTCTCGTTGGTTTAAAATTGTCCTAGGCCGTTATGAAGAACGTGATCTAGTTTATTTTCTGCATTTATCCCATTCCGTTGGCTTCCCCTGCAGTGCGGCGGGTGTATTTATTTTATTAGATAGAATTAAATGTAACAAGAATGGAGCAGAAGATGGAGACCAAAGAAAGACGAAAATGAAGATCCCATTGGAGAATGGAGCATTAAAGATCCTATTGGCGGTTGTAGCTACCCTTAGATTGTGACCCGCGGTTTAAATCGATTTGTATTCGAAACCGCACTCTAGGAAAAGTCCATGATCATACCGGTTACTTTACGCATTTATTTATTTTGTGCTTGTATTTATTTTATATGATACGATAGATGCATGACTAGCACGATCTAGATAAATGCGTAGAATGTATGTCTATAGAGATAGATATATTTGATGAGACCGTAATTAAATTAATTAAGAGAATTAATTCGAAATTAATTAAGTGAATTAATTTAAAATTACTCCCACAACAAAAATCGAAGTTATAATATGTCTCCCAATATTATAGTGACGGTGAAGAGCCCTTGTTCGGATCCAACCGATCGCCCACGCCGGGAGTTGACCTACCACGGGTATATCGTCATTATCGAGATATGATCGTTATGAGATCTCATGAATATTTGGAGTTACGACTCGACTAAGAATCTTGCGGTGATTGGCCCACGTCAGGACCGTCTGATTTTAGAGACATAAGGTTGACTATCACATAGACGATGTGAACTGTCAAAGAGTTGACTAGTCAAACCACTGGAAGTCGCGTTAGACGCGATCGGTAAGAAGTACCTACCCGTCGAAATTGACACGGTTGATCGGCCCACGTCGGGGATCGAGTCAACTAGATAGGATTCCAGCCACTAAAGAATTTTGAAAATTTCTTGAAAGTCAATTGGGAGTAGTTGACTAGTGGGAGCAAAATCATAATCTCAAAGACCATATTTGATTTTGCGTGTATAGACAGCAACACTCTTTTATCTTTATTTTTATGTTGTAGTTTTAGCAAACTTTATATTTATGTTTTATTCTCGATTAGTAAAACCAAATTATGATTCAATTAATTTTCGTAAACGTTCTCAAATATGGTTAAGTAATTATAATCCTTTTAAAATAAGCAATGACATGAGCCATCCCGTTATAGTAGTTAGAGACAAGGAGATTACATAATTGATGTACTGCTCCGAGATTTTAATTATTAATGAAAAACGGAAGCTCATAATATGATTAAATCATTTGAAATAAGTTTCAACGAATTAGTCATATATTGGATACGATCCAAGATGATCATTCAGTCATACGATGACAATTAATTCAAAACGTTGGATAAGAATGACCACTCTAATTTTGGAAATGTTGTTTTCAAAGTTATAAGATTTAAGTATCGACTTAATTCTATCATTGCTTAAGGTTAATTAAATAATCAATGTTTTGAATACGATTCAAAAGGTTAAATAAACTATTTAATAAACTTTAGATTTTCTTTATGAAAGGAAGTTGAAAACATAGCTCTTGTGATCTTTCTTAAGTCTTATGAAGACTACAATAAGAAACATTTCTCAAGTGCTTAAAGGATTAAAAGGAAAGTTAGGGCTTGTGCTTAAATAGAGAACTTATTGAAGTTTCTATTCTAGGCAAATGAGTTGAGATAAATCTATCTAAGTTCAAAGTCAACTCTAAGATATATGATATCTTACGAGTGTGATTAAATTAGAAAGATTAAATACAGATATGGAAGGTGAAGCAAATGTTGTAATACTTACCATATTCGGATCTAGTAAATCGATAAAGGAACTAAATAAATGTTATTATGTTCGGTTCTTATGAAGAACGTACTTTTCGGTTATCCGTCGAGGATTTGAGGACATATTCAATTGTAAAGAATAAATGTTATTCGATAAAGTTGGAAGGTCTTTGAATCTAACATGCTAGATTGATGTCACTATATAGTTGATATATGTGATAAGATCTCAACTAAATATTTGTATGGTCGTTATCCTTAATATTTGTGGTTGTTCTAGACATAGTCTCTCCGGAAGAGAAGCGTGTAATTAAACGTCATTACGATGATGTGGAACCATATGATTATGAATCATGTGGGTTAAACGTATCTTATCCAAAGAGGACTAAAATACCCCTTTTATGAAAAGGTTATAAATTCTAGAAAAATTGTCTAAAGCCTAAACATACCGATGTTTGTTGGCTTATGACAATTAATGCCATGTATAATTGTTTATTAATCTCTATGACTATTTTAGAAATAGTTGAATGTATTTATTGAAGTGCGACAATTCGGAAAGCCCGAAAAGTTCGATCTAGTACGAATATGAGATTGATGAGCTACTTAGGAATTAATTTTCAATTGGATTGAAGTAATTAATACCTAAAGGGTGTTTCAGAAGTCGTCTGAAAGGAATAAGATTCTCCCTTGAAGGATACCATCTTTGGGATACGCAATTAGATTGTGTTCCCAAAATGGAAACAACACTTTATATGATAAAAGTGTGACGCAAGCCATGCGAAGTATCCCTTACCCGTTTCGGGATAGTGCCCTTATACTTAACCGAGTTCCAAAGAATAAAGGTTGAATAAATTCCATACTAGATATGGAAGATGATAATGTCGAATCTATCTTAACCGATGATTTGAAGCTGTCATAGGCAAAGTCAGAAAGGCTTGGAGCCTAGTACGACGTGTGAGACTTTGTGGAATATCTTAGCAAGTAAGCTAGATATTATTTACTTGTCCGCGGAGCAAAATGTTTGTCTCCAAACATGCTGTCTTCTAAAGGAAGTGTTTCTTCCAAAAGAAACAGTGGGAGTGAATCAAATCTCAAAAGAGTTTGAGAACCACAAAGATATATTCAACCATGGGAACGTGAGCAGACGCCACATAACGATGAGGTGTAGAACATTGCTCAGTGCACACAAAAGTTCTGTAAGTCTGTGGATAACCTCAAGCCCAAAAGGGCTACTGGTATTTTCATCCTGAAGAATGAATGTCTCACGACTTGTGAAAGAATGTTTGAAAGGCAAGATTGAGAGATATGGCCAGGAGCCATAATATCTGAATTAGGTTCATCAGTGACAACCAGGTTGTGAACCCAGTATGTCTTACCTAGAGGGAATGTCCCAGTAAGGCTGAGCCAGTTCTATTCAGACTATGCTTGTTGTAACTTCGTATCATGGCTATATGATAGTGTTGAAGACGTTGGGCAAACAGCTCGATGTTCATAGACGTTAACATGATATGTAAGCCCACGAGGTTCATTTATGGACTCAAACAAGTTTCTCTAGACAATTTCTTTGTTTGATAATCAAAGGAGTTTGAATTTAGTCAAAAGAAGGATATGCCCAATGTGCAAGATGGATAGTGGGAGTGTGTTATGATTTTTGAGTAAGGTATTAGATATCTCTCTCAGGGATCATCACCCCATGTCACAGTCAATTAATGTTTGGTAGTTCAAGGTCTTTACGAAAGCACTTGGATTAGCAGTTCTTATTTTAATAAATGAGAATCTATAGTGATAGATTTAACTGCTGTTAGATTATAGTTTACCCATATAGATGTGATGCTAAAAGAGTTTAGCATAGATCGCGAAAGGAGATACTGCTAGCCGGTGTTCTCAAGATCTATCTATGTTAGGACGTTAGTCCTAAAGATAAGGTGAAAGATGATGCTTATGGAAGGTTTCCTTCGCTACCACGATAGAAACCATCATAAAAGTAATGCCAGATGTTCATAGTCCATGAATAGTCATGAGCAAGTATGAAAGTAAATCTGGTGAATGTCGAGAATATCCTTAAACAAGTTAAGGAAAGGTTCTAGTTTATTGAAACTTGAAATAAATAAACGTAGATATACAGACGTATATCCCGAGTCTTATGAAAGGCGAGTGGGAGCTACGATGCGGGTTTGCAAATACTTTGATTAAGTGATACAGTTGAGTGGAAATGTTCTAGCATATGGGTCATTTGTAAATTCTACAAGTAGGCCAAAACGCAGAGAGTGCCTTAGAGGCTAAGCGGGAGCAAAGACATGGATCTAGAAGGTTCATTCATGAACCTTGTACGGTTCTTCCACCTTTTCATATAGGCGATATAGTAAGTGGATTTATTGCTTGAAGCAAGGACCGTGGTCTCGCCAGAGATTCGTGTGTGTGTTGAGGCGGTTCCTTTGACTTGATCATATGGAACATGATATGAAGATAGTTCGAGTCCCCACGGATAGCGATCCGTTTATGGCTGTGGTTGGTTAAGAGTATTGCATGAGATTCTTGTGTTTCAACTTGGTCTTGTGTGTGCGAGTGATTGGTTTTAGGCCAAGTGGGAGATTGTTGAAATAGTGTCCTAAACCCAATCGGGTTGGACCGGATCCGACCGGGTCGGATCATTTCTACTATTTCTTTGTGTTTATACATATATTAAATGGCTTTTATGTTGTCATATATATGTTCTTTTAAAGAACCAATTATGAATTGTTATATGATAACGCCCTTAGTATTAAATCGTGATAGAGAAACCATGATAAGGCGATTATGGTTGATGAGATCTCTAATCACTTTAATAAGTTTGATACTTAAATGTCTCTAGGTCGATGTACTATTAAACAGGCATTGATAGTATGAACAGGCTAGCACGTATTAGATGTCTTCGTCTTTAAGGCGGGTAGATAGATCTCGCTCTATCGAAGTGTAGAGACACTTGGACCTGTGACGTGGACGTGTATTAGAGAATGCGACGTTAGGATCGACCCACTTACACGGATAAGTGTCACACTATGTGGCGGTTGTGTAATTATCCTTAAGACCGGAGTCTTCATGGCATCACGGTGTGGATTGTCATGCTTTGACACTATTGAGGTTTCCCCTAGCCAAGGGGCGATCATGCGGTAGTGATTGGGTATGATGACATCAAGCATCGCGGAGTATACATGATTGGTCGTCCGGGAATCGCGTATCCTATGATTGGGATCGAATATCCGAAATGACCTTCTTATAAGGAATGTCTTACTCTCGTGAATCTTTGCAAAGTGGGAGTAAACGAGTTACTTCGAGAGAGCATGATATCCAGATTATAAGATACGGTCGTTAATGTTTGACACTGACGACGACCGTATGGATATTATTACAGCGATAGGATTGTAAGTTACACGGTAACTGTTTCACATGAAAGGTAGTAGTCATTGCATTTGACTCTTCCGATGATTGGGGGTCACGGTGTGTTGCTAGACGCTATCCCGTGATCGTTAGGCATGAAGGGCATTTTCGTAATTTGCACTTTGTGTCTACGGCCAACATATTCGGAAGCCTATCAGGTCACACACATAAGAACATCTAGCCGGATTAAAATGTGGTTATAGATGATAACCAAATAAGAAAAGTTTATCTCGAGACTATAAAGGTTATAGTGGTAAATTAATATGGTGGTATTTATTTATTATGAATAAATTAAATACAAGATATTAATAATATTATATTAATTAAAGAATATTCCGGATGCCAAAATATTGGCTAAAGGTGGCGCAATTTTGGAGTGTATAAGATACACTTGAATTGTGCAATTTAATTAATAGTATTACCAAATATTATTATTAGATATTAATATATATATATATATATATATATATATATATATATATATATATATCCAATATATATATGGCGGCTAAATTTATGTATGTGATTGACATACGTAAATGCCAATTGATCAAATTGATATATTTGATGTTTGGATATTAATAGATTTAATTGTGTAATATATATGATATATATACACATGTAAATTGATTTATGGTAATAAAATAAAGATAGTCAATATTAGATATTGACAATATCTTGGGAATATTCAATATAAGATATTGACAATATCCTAGATTTATTTAATATAAGATATTATAATAAATGAGATAAATCAATCAATTATATTTTCCTTATTTTATTGGGAAAAGGTTTTCTTCTCCTCCACACATAGATATGGCGCCACTTCTACTTTAAATAAGAGGTGGGTGTCAAGCTCTTTGGTACAACACAATTTCAAGAACTAATAGTTCTTGTGTAAAATAGAGAGCATCCTATAGAGAGTTGGAGAGAGGGGAAAAATGCCGGTCTAGCAACCGGAGTTTTCCAATAGCAATCCATGATGGGATTCCGGCGGGCTGTTCGTGTGGACTAGCGGTAGAGGCCGAACACTTGGGCGGCTCTATGCAGAACTACTCTCCTTAGACGGTCAAAGCGTCGATCTTTTAGATCAACCAAGGTAACCACCGTCTTTAGCTTATTTGTTTATTGCTTAAACGAAGTCGATCTTGGGAAAAGGAAATCAAATTTTTGAATTCCGCTGCGTTCCCGCGTAGATTTCCTAACACCGACCCGGTCGGATCCGGTCCAACCCGATTGGGTTTAGGACACTATTCCAACAGAAAAACGTGGGCTCGACTTATCAGAGAATGGTCAACAAGGTTTTCAGTTCGCAGATAGGAAGGAATATGGAAGCTTACATTGACGATATGGTTGTCAAGTCCGCTGGGGACGGCCACGCCGCTGACCTTCAGGAGACTTTTAGCAATGTCCGAAAGCACTCAATGAAGCTCAATCCGGCCAAATGTACATTTGGTGTTCAAGCAGGCAAGTTTCTCGGGTTTATTATAGTCGTTGTGGCATCGAGGCTAATCTGGAAAAAATACAAGCTTTGCTCGACATGCAGGAACCTACGACCATCAAAGAGGTTCTGAGGCTCAATGGCCGTATCATCGCACTTGGTCGCTTCATTTCGAAATCAGCGGAAAAGTGTCTCCCTTTCTTCAAAATACTCAAGGGTGACAAGACCTTTTCATGGAATACAGAGTGTTCGCAGGCGTTTCAAGCTTTGATGGAATATCTAGGGAAGCCACCTCTTTTGGTTAGCCCAGTAGAATGAGATGTTTTGTTTTTGTACCTGGCGGCTTCGGACCGGGCTGTTGCTGCCATTCTTGTCAAGGAGGCCGGAACCCTTCAAAATCCCGTCTATTATGTAAGCAAGGCTCTCAGTCCGGTGGAGAGTCGCTATTTTAATGTCGAAAAATTAGCCTACTCGCTTGTAATCGTTGCCCGCAAACTCAGGGGCTACTTTACTTCACACATAATAATTGTCTTAACGGATAGTCCAATGCGCCAAATACTGCATAAACCCGATCTTTCAGGTCGACTCCTCCGATGGGCTATCGAAATCACTGAGTTCGACATACAGTATCAACCCAGAAAAGCAATCAAAGCTCAAGAATTGCCGGATTTTATTGTAGAGACAAGTTTCAGCTCACCACAACCAAGTTCGCCGGTACCACTGGAGCCCGCTGCGGTCAGGAGTAAACCCGGTCATTGTTGGCAGTTGTATGTTGACGGAGCATCTAATCAAAAGGGTTGTGGGGCCGGGGTAATTTTGATGGATCCTGAAACGACGGAGGAAATCGAAAAAGCATTAAGGTTCGAGTTCCCGGCCACAAATAATCAATCGGAGTACAAAGTTGTTATTGCCGGACTTAAACTCGCAAAGGAGTTGAAAGTGGAAAACGTTGAAGTCTATTGTGATTCCCAACTCATCGTCAACCAAATCTTAGGGGACTATGACACGCATTGTGGTATTCTCGAAAAATATGGTGAGATTGTTCGACGATTGAAAGCTGACTTCAACTATTGCGAGTTCATCAGAATTTGGAGAGAGGACAACAGGCGGGCAGACTATCTCTCTAAGCTACCTCTCAAAGAAGAGCTCGCAGACCCCTCCATAATGATAGAATATCTAGCGGTACCCGCTGTCGAGGTAACAGAAATCATGGAAATCGATGCGCCAGCATCGACTACATGCTGGATCGACGAGGTTCAGGCTTACATAGAATCAGGCGTCTTACCTAACGGGCGGATAAATCTCGCGCGCTCAGGAAAAGAGCAGCCAGGTACATTATAAAAAACATAATACTCTACAGGAGATCCGCAACAAAACCCCTACTGAGATGTGTCCGAGAAGAAGAAAGCAAGGTAATCCTTATCGAGCTTCACCAAGGAGTGTGTGGCGGCCATCCCGCTAGTCGCTCTTTGGCCCAGAAGGTTATAACCGCAGGATATTACTGGCCGATGATCCTCAAAGACTCGGAGAAGCTAGTCAGGGAATGTCCGGAGTGTCAAAACATGCAGACATCATCTGTCGAATAGAGCATCGTGGTCGCACCTTGGCCTTTCGATATATGGGGACTCGATCTCATCGGACCTTTTCCATCAGGAAGAGGTGGGTGCAAGGTTATCATAGTGGCTGTGGATTACTTTATAAAGTGGATCGAAGCCAACCCTATGGTGATGACGTAGATCAAGTGATAAAAAAATACTTGACCACCATAAACCAATACTAGCAAGAGGACTAGGTCCATCGTAGTATAACTTTAAAGAATCAAGGTCGATCCCACAGGGAACCAATTGTGGATCATTTATATACAAACAATTAATCATTCATGTCAAGCACACAGAGGCGGTCTACGACCAACAAAAGACAAGAAAAGGTAAAGGACACGACCCGACACAACACAACGTAATTAACCTCCCCAATTATTATGTTATCGTTTGGATCTAGAGATTCTATATAATTAAGCTAGACTCGACAACTATTAATCCGATTCGTATTTCTTTTATATTGGCTACGGGAGTCATCCCCTAAACTAGATCTAGCTCCGGGTAGGCCATCTAGATCACTATGCTACATTACGTGACTTCGCTTTTTAGGCATCCATCTCATATAACTTGCATGCTTACAAAACTAGGGATGCCGATATTAAGCGTATTCCTCACCTAGGCAACATTCCTGTGATTAGGCGTACTTCCTAAGCGATCGCATCAGTCTCCGTCCCATTAACACTAGCTTTTTAGGTATCATGTTAATCTACGATTTACGTATAACTAGATGTGCACAATTCCCTAATACAGAATAGATCTAGATCTCGCTGAAAGTCCCGGAAGATCAATTCATGAGCTGACCTATGAGCCCTATATTGGTATTTTCTAATCATACGCTAATTAAAACAGACGAGCAACGTAGCCGTAGCCATACCTACTAAGATAAGAAATTCTAAATGGACAGTCTCACCATAAAGACGTGGCCAGACTGACTCGGAGAAATACTAAATCTTAGCATTTCTACATACGTAACGGATAAAATAGAGATTCATAAAGCCATTATATAGATCTACTAGAAATACGATTATTAATCAAAATAAAATCATACATAGATCACGAGACATAGGCGTGGGCGTGTGGATCCTTATAGACGAGGAATCCGTACTGCCTCACATCGTAATCCTAAATCTACATCATTTAACTAAGAAATAACAATCTCAAACGATAAATAATAATTGGGGACTTAATTATAAAAACTAAGAGAAAATAACTACAAGAACTTACATAATTGCAGAACTTGTAAAAAACCACTCTGAGGAAAAATGAGGATTTTATTATAAACTGAGAAAAGTGTCTAAGGTGTATTTTTGCTAATGAGCTAGTACAAGTATATATAGGAGTGAAAATCGAGTTAGGATAAGCATTAACCGATCTAAAATAGGTTTCCTAAATCCAAATGAAGTCTAAAACGCGTCGAGATAATTCCAAGCTAATCCGGATGGACAGGGGGACTCGCCCCCAGCGAACAGGACTCTGGCTGCCAGCGAGTCCATCAAAACTGGATTGGCTTGGCTCTTGTATCCCGTACTCATCTTCTCGTGCTGCTTCGATATTTATCCTTAATTCAATCCGATTCCATTTCGAATTGCCTTGAGATTTATCTTCTTTTTTGGTAGAAAATCTCCAATTTATCTTTATCTACAAAATAAACATTTATTGCACAGTAAATTGTATTTAAATGATAAAAAATGGATAAATACCAAATTATATTCTATAAATCACATAACATTAAATAATCATTATAAACATGTGATTTAATATAAAATATATATTATTATGCTCGATTTAAGGATAATGTTGATGAATTTTATGGGTATAATTTGACTGTCATCAACTACCCCCCACTTAGACTTTGATCGTCCCGAACAAAGCATCAATAAATCATTCCCCAAGAAAACATTTTCCATGGTCAAATCATACTTACGCAAGAAACTCGAGTCAACTCATACCAGTCATGCTCATTAGGTATCCATTATTCACTACTCGCTGTGAATCGAAGTGATGTGTGCATGTGCATTCAGTTTTATATAATCGAGGCAAGATTAGAGTTTATGCTAACTTCGCAATCTCAACCTACCAACATCAGTATTCCTACTTCTTAAGCCTCGCATGGGTAAAGACATGGTGCAATAAGCAAGAGCGTCATCCATAAGGTTCTTGGACTTGGAGACCGAGAAAAATACTCGAAGCCTCTTAAAAGTTGAATTTTTTCCATATTTTCACGCATTAACACATCTCAAGAAAGAAACTTGCTTTAAAAGTAAATTATGCATTGCAAGAATCCCCTTTCACGGATTAGTTAGTAGCATTGAATATTACCACAAGCGCGAAGCTACTTTGGTAATGTTACTACAAGCCCAGTGTTTAACATTTTGTTAAAACACAGATAAATCTCAAGCTTATTACTCTGCTTTAATGGCTAGAAGATAAAAATACATCAGTCGATAAATATCGATACTAAGTTCACATAACCAATCATCTATGCAATGTACACATAATTCTTTTAGTTATTATAATTCGTGCGGTAAATATCGATTCAAAATTGAGTAATCGAATAATAAATAACTACTTGCAACGGTCGGCATGAATATCCTTAAATTTTCGTTCACATAAGTATAAAATGATCACGTACTCATGCAACTTGGTTCCTTTCCTATCTATTCTTAGCTAGGAATTCACAATTCTAAGGGTAGGAGATAAATAATATGGCATTTATTCAATTTATTCAATTTTTCTTAAATTTTCTACCATACCGTTTCTTTTAATTTTTAATTATAGCACATCATAGCTAAGTCTCCTACCCCCCACTTAAACATGTCATGATCCCCAATGACAAAGAAAAAATGAGAACGTAAGAAAAAGACTTAGCTCGGGAAACAGCTCTCAAGTAAGAAGCAGAATATCGGAGTAGTCCAAGCACGTCGAGGAACTTCTAGGAATATAACCAAACCGGAGATCGAATGCTGCAACCGTATATGCATAATCATCTTATTCAATAAGATCGGTGGGATATCCAATGACTCATTCTCGTGAATTTGACCGAATCAAATTCTTAGAATATAGTCCAATTCTCTAATCCAGAGAATCTTGGCGTGTCAGTTTCTGACTTCAGATAGCACACCCATGTTGTTTCCAACCGTTTTAGTGTTATCATTTATGAACGCTAATGCTACTACTTTACCAATATTGATATCCAGCCTACGAAAAAACTTATCAATATTTTGGTCAAGTCCACATATTTTAAAACATGTGACTTTTAAATGACCGAGAGGTTCTCTTAAATCCACAAAGGATATAAGCCATGGCGATCTTCCTACCAATGGTTTTTTCGAATAAATTAAGATATCGTTAGTCTCGCAAAAAAGGTATTAGGGAATCACCCCTATCTTACGCTTTGTAACGAATCCGTTATTCATTCTTAGCTAAAACCTTACATTTCGAATGAATTGATTTCGTTGTTCGGCAAGAAAGTCTCAGGAATCACCCCTATTTTTCTGTTTTCTAACGAAATCTAGCAAGACCGAGTGGTGAGAGAGTTCAAGGTCCTGGTTAACTCTCTAGTTGTCGGGAATCACCCCTACACCACTCAACTTTCTATTTGAAAGTTTAAACTTTCCTATTCATTCGACTCTTTTCCGTGTAGATCCAATTGCTCCCACTTGGGCTGAGACACTCGGTGGTTATACAAGAGAGGTGAACAGGCTGAGTACCAAAACTCCATTCACAGGGTTAAGGTTTTCAAACCATCCTCTATAATCGTAATCCTATCTGACCCACCAAGAGCCATAGGTTATCAATCACCCCAACAGACCGTAAAGTCCACAAAAACCACAATGGGTCAATGGTTAAACCATACTCCCACTGCGTGGTGGATTGACATCCCGATCTAGTAGTATTCATCGATTGTAATCACCAACAACTAATGTTGGACGTGGTCTGATTAAATCAGATAGTAACTTCCTTTGGGTAACCGTACTCCAAGGTCTAAGGCTGTTACTTATAGATTCTATCAGAAGAATTGTGACAGTCCAACTGTCACTTTCTGATCTCAAGAATCTTATAACCAACCTTCACTCGACACATTAAGATATTTCACTTAACAGTCCACAATCGAACGTATCGCAAAATCTCCAGTCCTACCTTCAAGCATTAAATGCTAAATTCCTACATTTACGGAAGTTGTGTGATCCGAATTCACTCCTTATCCATAAATTCACAAGCATCTTCTAGGTAGACTTCTCGGTTTACATAATAATGTTAACCGTCATTTTGCAACGAATTATCTTAATCGAGTTTAGCAGTGTATTGTAGCACATAAATAACTATATCAGGCAAGTCTATGGTTTCTTCCTCAGTGAGAAACATTCCACTAGGAGGCAGGCCGAGCATCAGTCCCAAGACTATGCGATAGCCTATTTCTGAGCATGGAATACTCTATTCTCTGCTAAAATCAGAGACTCCTCCTTGTATTCTTTTGATAAACTAAATCGCGTTTCGAGCAGTTATCAGACAAAATGTCACCACTCAAAAACTCCCACTAGCTTGTGTCTCTCACTAGACCCCGAAGGTCATGATGGACAAGCTATGTTACCCCTTCAAATCTATTACCCTCTCCCGATTGAAAGGAAACTTAGTCATTGTTCCTTTGAGATAGTGTTCCTAGACTGGGAGATAGGAATCACCCTTAGCCGATCGTCAGTCTTATCTCTAGGATATATGCACTAATTAATAGATATTGAAGGTCGTTTATCTTAATACGGAAACCTTTTACCTTTAATAGTTTTAGACGTGTTACATGTACCTTTTCAGCATTTCTTAGTGGTTCTGACTTTATCAAACAAAAGTCCGAGTCTCGGATTCGTACTACAAATGTCATCTTCACTTTCTATGAGGCAACAATATATCGAGTTGAAAGTGAATCCATTTGTTTCAACGAATCAGTAAAAGAGAAAAATAAATTTTTCGTGATATTCAAGGATAGAATCAAATTCATTTCCTTATATCACTCCCACTATTATAATTTGAAATTATCGCTCGTTGTTACTCTATTAATCGTTAATGCACGGCTTCCTTGTTCTCCCAAAGAACTAAGCTACCGAGTCAAGTTACTCGGTTAAGAAAGTCGCTAAGGATTCATTGGTTAGTGATCCGAAATCACTTTCCTTATCCTATACTTTCTTTAATTAATGTTTCGGTTTAGCCTCAAAACTTTAGTTAAGATGATTAACACTTATAGACATTCTTTCCCATTCTCAACTTTCCTTAAAAGGAAATAGTCTTGAACTAGCGGTTCAATTGAGTAGACACTACTCGTGAACTGTGGGATGTCTAATAAAAGCGTTACCCAGTGGGACTAATTTTCTAATAAATTAGAAAAACATAAGATAAAAGCTCCCACTAGTTTATCGGTTCCAAATACCGTCTAACTAGCGACACTTAAATTTATGATTCTCCAATTTTCTATTAGAAAATTTCTCGTGTAGACACTACACAATTAAAATTCACTAGAAGAATTTTGTCGTCCCAATCATCTTTCAAACTAACTACGGTTGTCTCTCGTTCTGCACGAGTGACAGCAGTGACATGCCTATTTACGTCACTTAAGTTTTGAAGGCTCAAGAGAAATATCCTTCCAAAAATTAATGGCATGTTAGATTAATAAATACAACGTTCTAGTTACTTACCACTTTTAACGAAGTCATTACTAGTCAATTTTACACTAGCGATCTAGCACATTAGAGAGATGTATATAATGATTTGTAAATAAAATTGATGAAAATAAATCCAAATCATACACTACTAAAATTTTAGGAACATAAACTAAGTACTTATAGTCTATCCTACCGTTCCAAGGATTTAATCTAACGCCTCAATGCCGCCTTAGGGTAGGTCAAAGAGGTTTCGATTAATATTGAAGATCGATTGAGAATCGAACATCTCATTTGTGATCTTCAATCACCTTTCCTTTTTCAGCCAAGGTACTTTCAAAAATACCCTTTATGAGTGTGACTCATCTGTCTCAGATTTTTAGGTAGACCCGAGTGTGCGCCTTAGGGTCGGTCGGTGACCCGACGAGTACCCAAAATCCTATCCTTTCGGAGACCAAGCCTTGAATTTTGATAGCGGTGAAGGCCTTCCTTAGGGAGGCCGGTCCCAGCCGGCACGAGGCGTCACCATTCTCTCACGTTGCTTGTGTCAACAAGAGAGGCCGTGGGGTCGGCCGTCGCCTCCCGCTCCCACTCAATATTTTGAAAAAGTGGTGGGTTTATCGATCACGTTTTGGACTTGATGTTACATTAAGGAACAATAAATCATAGGCCCGAATGTTGTCGGTTATGTGGGCTAGCCCACCCGACCTATTCGTTAGAACATATGTGGCCGCCGGACGGGTCAAGGCTAGGAGAGCTCCGTTGAGCCGTAGTGGCTCTTCGGATGGCTCAAGATTGCTGCACCCGTGCAAACGCCACACGTGGAGGGTGAAGTCGATTGAGCCGTAGCTCTCGTTGACCACCCAACCGTGGTTAAACCACTTTCGAACCTGTTTGCCCGTGATTATCCAATCCTTAAACATCAAACTTTCACGTAGACACTACGGAACAAAAGCGTAATCTCGTCTTAGGTAAGGTGGAATTCACCGAGAATCCAACACCTTAACCACGAGGTTTCGGGATTTTACTCCTTATGCTTTCGCAGAGTGGGATTCACCGAGAATCCATCACCCAACCTTGACGATTGAAAAACCCGTGTTCCTCGGTTTTACCCTAATTAGTTTCTAATTAATATCAAACAATTAATTAAAACTAATCGTGTGTTTTATACATGCCTAACTAATTCCTCGAATTAATTTCTACATGTATGCATATGGAGTGGAATTCATGATATGATGCATGTCATGGCAATTTTCCGATTCTACTCATACAATCTACACATGTATACTAGTGCGGAAAATAAACACCGAGATGGACCGTTTGTACTTCAGAACTAATCTATTCGAAAATAAATTAAAACCCTAATCTGCAGCTGTTAAGAATCTTCGACGATCGGCATATCAAACGAACTTGGATCGGGACGAAACTTTCCAGATCTGATCTTCATTCTTCGGACTTGAAGATGGACGGTCGGATTGGAGCTTTGACTTGTCAATATTCCTCAGTGAGCCGCCCAACTTGCTGCTGAAACAGACTCTTACAGCACCGCATCATATACTTCCCGAGACCGATCGGGGATGAAGATGAATCCCGATCGTCCTGAAAATTTTATTAAACGTCCAAAACTCCATGATTATCGATCTGACCGGTCGGATTTTAATTTGAACGGTCCAATTGTTCCCAGAAAATCGAAGAAGTCACAGTTAGGGTTTCTGTGAATCCTGCGTTTTTCTGTTACAGCAGCCACTTCGCAGCAACGAACGGAAACCCAAACGGACTCTGATCGACGCCAAATTTTGTGGGATTGTTCATCAAATTCCAATCTTGATTCGGACCGGAGGGATCTTCGTTTTAACGGCTCAAACAACGGAAAAACGAAAATACTAAACAGCTAATGTACAGATCTATTTTCTGGAAATTAAAATTGCAATAATACATAAATTACATATTTCCTATACTCATATGAACGAATTTTCATCGTTTATATGAGTTTACAATAGATCTAACGGGAAAACGGTGCCAACCCCAATCCATCTCTTCAACCATAGCAATTTAAAATTATTAATGCATAATAATAAGTAAAATATCACCTACATGCAATTCCACTCCTTTAAATCGTTTAATTACGATTATGACTATACAAATCGTGGAACCTTTCTCTGATACCACATGAAGGATGCAGGTTCTTAGATCTAACTATGTCAGATCTATACGCAGCGGATGGATCACGATTTACATAACATAACGCATAATTAAAGGACTTAAACAAACTACAAGGGGGTTAAAATCAAGTTACCAATATTAGGAAGAGACGCTTGATCTTCCGATGTGTTCTCCAAACGGTTGGTTGGTGGACACCCTTCTTGATACACGAACCTCCTTGATATGCAACACCAAGAAAAACTCCAAGTTTTTCTTCCTCTAAAACCCTAGACAAGAAAAACAAATTTTTTTCTCTCTTTTTTGTGATATGGGGCGAAATTTTCAAGTGTTTTTACACTTGGAATAACTCTCCTTTTATAGGAGAGTAAATCCTTGGTCTCCAAGTTTTAATTAATTAAATAAATAATCAATTAAACAAAATAAAAGATATTTTCCTTAATGAATAATTGTGACATGTCATTGACCAATAGGAAACCAAATAACATGTCATACAACCAATCACATAACAAGAATATCTTTTATTTTCCATAACACAAGAAAATTAATTCTTGTGCTAATTAAGACCATAATGGCGCCCCCTAGGGTTTTTAGCCCACATAAAATGTCTTTTATGTGTATTATATTATTTAGCCCAACTAAATAATATCCATGCATATCAATTAATTAGCCAAACCAATTAATTATCAATGAGGCCCAAAAACAGAAAAACATCCAAATTGAGGAGCCACATCGGGGACCATGGACTATAACCAAGAGCTCAATAATTAATTATTCATCGAGCAGAATAAGTACATTAATCATTAATTCCGGGATTACGCCACCATAAACCCAGCCCGAACTCTACCGATTATAGATATATACTTATACTCAACCCATAGAGTGAATAAGCGTCCATTGATATAATCACTACATACGGATTAACCCTCCATAGATCGTCCATTCGGTGGGAAGTCTCCGTGAACCCGACTCGAGAATATCTTATCCTTATTTACCATCAACCCTCGATGATCAATTAGTACGCATATCGACTAAGAGCTAATTAGTCAAATGCGAAACTCCCGGATCGATCACTTTCTTAGGGCTAACAAATAAGGGAGGTCTCTCTACTTCCGTAGGAAGGAATGGATTCCAAGTCTGTGAAAATCGAACTACTCACTCATCTCGGAGATAGTGCCAATGAGAAGTGGCTTGGAACACATATTTAAGTGAACCGTAACTAACACATCAAACACTACCCGGGACAAGCAAAGACTCGTGATCACCTCGGGATTAAGGTTGATCCATATATGATCATCTAATGATTTAATAAGATTCCTCGATTACGGAATTATACCGAGAAATTCAGATTAAATCGGTCCAATCCTATATGAATGCCATCATATATAAATGCCCCACGTAGGTACCTCTACCGACAGTCGGATAAGACTATCACACCCTAAGGTGTTCAGGCGCATTATTGGTGTTTTAATCAAGAGACCCTAAACTCGATTAAGTTCACCATGGACTAACAGATTTAAGTATATCACCACTAACTCAATCCTCACGTGCATGCCATACACCGAGTTAAGCGGTTACATATCGATATACTTAGGGTTTGCTGGTGATGTATTATTTACAAGCACAAAGCAAGTAATAAGGTGAGATAAATTCTGTCATCCATTAAAAACAATTACACAAATTGTCTTTCGGCACTACACCTAACAATCTCCCACTTGCACGAAATGACAAGCAACGATTGTTTTTAGAGCACACCTTTCTCATCTTATTCACAACACTCTCCCACTTGCTCTAAAAGCGGATGAGACATATCCATCAATGCCGTACCCTCCAAGCACTCGACTTGGTACATCGATTAGTTAGGTTGTTGACTCGAGACGATCTTTAGGATTGAAACGTCGCGGTCCTTCCAATCAAAGCGGTACTCTCTCAATATGCTTTTGACCTCTCGTGACCGAGAAGATCCTTCTAAGCTATCTCTTCACTTTATTTTCACAATGAAGTGATATCGGCTTATCGGACACGGAATTACTCCCGCACCAAAAAGGAAATTCTAAGCACCATGAGTAAACACTCGAGCCCGAGATCAACGTAATGATCATCCTTAATCGACTACAAGTCGAATCGGTAGTAGTCAACCATATTCAAGTTTGCTTTGGAATATACAAGCATTTGTTTCCTCGTTCTCTAACGATACTTGAGGACGACTAAACCGCTATTTTATGCTCGAATCCGAGATTCGACTACTATTGACTTGTGACAACCTCGACTTGCCGTTATCCAAGAGAGACTCTATCCCATTTTCTCTTTAATCCGGAGATTTAGATAATCATTCCTGAGAGGTAAGGTAGGACTACTCTCGTTGAATGCTGCAACCGTATATGCATAATCATCTTATTCAATAAGATCGGTGGGATATCCAATGACTCATTCTCGTGAATTTGACCGAATCAAATTCTTAGAATATAGTCCAATTCTCTAATCCAGAGAATCTTGGCGTGTCAGTTTCTGACTTCAGATAGCACACCCATGTTGTTTCCAACCGTTTTAGTGTTATCATTTATGAACGCTAATGCTACTACTTTACCAATATTGATATCCAGTCTACGAAAAAACTTATCAATATTTTGGTCAAGTCCACATATTTTAAAACATGTGACTTTTAAATGACCGAGAGGTTCTCTTAAATCCACAAAGGATATAAGCCATGGCGATCTTCCTACCAATGGTTCTTTCGAATAAATTAAGATATCGTTAGTCTCGCAAAAAAGGTATTAGGAATCACCCCTATCTTCTCGCTTTGTAACGAATCCGTTATTCATTCTTAGCTAAAACCCTACATTCGAATGAATTCAGATTTCGTTGTTCGGCAAGAAAGTCTCAGGGAATCACCCCTATTTTCTGTTTTCTAACGAAATCTAGCAAGACTGAGTGGTGAGAGAGTTCAAGGTCTGGTTAACTCTCTAGTTGTCAGGGAATCACCCCTACACCACTCAACTTTGCGCTGAAAGTTTAAACTTTCCTATTCATTCGACTCTTTTCCGTGTAGATCCAATTGCTCCCACTGGGCCTGAGACACTCGGTGGTTATACAAGAGGTGAAGCAACTGGAGTACCAAAACTCCATTCACTGTGGTTAAGGTTTTCAAACCATCCTCTATAATCGTAATCCTATCATGACCCACCAAGAGCCATAGGTTATCAATCACCCCGGGCCAGACCGTAAAGTCCACAAAAACCACAATGGGTCAATGGTTAAACCATACTCCCAACTGCGTGGTGGATTGACATCTCGATCTAGTAGTATTCATCGATTGTAATCACCAACAACTAATGTTGGACGTGGTCCGATTAAATCAGATAGTAACTTCCTTTGGGTAACCGTACTCAAGGTCTAAGGTCACATTACTTATAGATTCTATCGAGAAGAATTGTGATGATCCAACTGTCACTTTCGATCTCAAGAATCTTATAACCAACCTTCACTCGACACATTAAGATATTTCACGACGAACAAATACAATCGAACGTATGCTTAAAATCTCGATCCTACCTTCAAGCATTAAATGCTAAATTCCTACATTTACGGAAGTTGTGTGATCCGAATTCACTCCTTATCCATAAATTCACAAGCATCTTCTAGGTAGACTTCTCGGTTTACATAATAATGTTAACCGTCATTTTGCAACGAATTATCTTAATCGAGTTTAGCGATGTATTGTAGCACATAAATAACTATATCGAGCAAGTCTATGGTTTCTTCCTCGGTGAGAAACATTCCACTAGGAGGCGGGCGAGCATCACCCCAAGACTATGCGATAGCCTATTTCGAGCATGGAATACTCTATTCTCTGCTAAAATCAGAGACTCCTCCTTGTATTCTTTTGATAAACTAAATCGCGCTTTCGAGCGGTTATCGAGACAAAATGTCACCACTCAAAAACTCCCACTAGCTTTGTGTCTCTCACTAGACCCGAAGGTCATGATGGACAAGCTATGTTACCCCTTCAAATCTATTACCCTCTCCCGATTGAAAGGAAACTTAGTCATTGTTCCTTTGAGATAGTGTTCCTAGACTGGGAGATAGGAATCACCCTTAGCCAGTCGTCAGGTCTTATCTCTAGGATATATGCACTAATTAATAGATATTGAAGGGTCGTTTATCTTAATACGGAAACCTTTTACCTTTAATAGTTTTAGACGTGTTACATGTACCTTTTCAGCATTTCTTAGTGGTTCTGACTTTATCAAACAAAAGTCCGAGTCTCGGATTCGTACTACAAATGTCATCTTCACTTTCTATGAGGCAACAATATATCGAGTTGAAAGTGAATCCATTTGTTTCAACGAATCGTAAACGAAAAATAAATTTTTCTCGTGATATTCAAGGATAGAATCAAATTCATTTCCTTATATCACTCCCACTATTATATTTGAAATTATCGCCGTTGTTACTCTATTAATCGTTAATGCACAAACTTCCTTGTTCTCCCAAAGAACTAAGCTACCGAGTCAAGTTACTCGGTTAAGAAAGTCGCTAAGGATTCATTGGTTAGTGATCCAAATCACTTTCCTTATCCTATACTTTCTTTAATTAATGTTTGGTTTAGCCTCAAAACTTTAGTTAAGATGATTAACACTTATAGACATTCTTTCCCATTCTCAACTTTCCTTAAAAGGAAATAGTCTTGAACTAGCGGTTCAATTGAGTAGACACTACTCGTGAACTGTAGGATGTCTAATAAAAGCGTTACCAAGTGGGACTAATTTTCTAATAAATTAGAAAAACATAAGATAAAAGCTCCCACTAGTTTATCGGTTCCAAATACCGCCTAACTAGCGACACTTAAATTTATGATTCTCCAATTTTTCTATTAGAAAATTTCTCGTGTAGACACTACACAATTAAAATTCACTAGAAGAATTTTGTCGTCCCAATCATCTTTCAAACTAACTACGGTTGTCTCTCGATTAAGACGAGTGTGGCAGATGATATGCCTATTTACGTCACTTAAGTTTTGAAGGCTCAAGAGAAATATCCCTTCCAAAAATTAATGGCATGTTAGATTAATAAATACAACGTTCTAGTTACTTACCACTTTTAACGAAGTCATTACTAGTCAATTTTACACTAGCGCCTAGCACATTAGAGATGTATATAATGATTGTAAATAAAATTGACAAGTAAAATAAATCCAAATCATACACTACTAAAATTTTAGGAACATAAACTAAGTACTTATAGTCTATCCTACCGTTCCAAGGATTTAATCTAACGCCTCAAAGGTCGCCTTAGGGTAGGTCAAAGAGGTTTCGATTAATATTGAAGATCGATTGAGAATCGAACATCTCATTTGTGATCTTCAATCACCTTTCCTTTTCAGCCAAGGTACTTCCAAAAATACCCTTTATGAGTGTGACCCTCGTCTCAGCATTTTTAGGTAGACCCGAGTGTGCCGCCTTAGGGTCGGTCGGTGACCCGACGAGTACCCAAAATCCTATCCTTTCGGAGACCAAGCCTTGAATTTTGATAGCGGTGAAGGCCTTCCTTAGGAGGCCGGTCCCAGCCGCACGAGGCGTCACCATTCTCTCACGTTGCTTGTGTCAACAAAGAGGCCGTGGGGTCGGCCGTCGCCTCTCCCGCTCCCACTCAATATTTTGAAAAAGTGGTGGGTTTATCGATCACGCGTTTTTGGACTTGATGTTACATTAAGGAACAATAAATCATAGGCCCGAATGTTGTCGGTTATGTGGGCTAGCCCACCCGACCTATTCGTTAGAACATATGTGGCCGCCGGACGGGTCAAGGCTAGAGAGCTCCGTTGAGCCGTAGTGGCTCTTCGGATGGCTCAAGATTGCTGCACTTCGTGCAAGCGCCACACGTGGAGGGTGAAGTCGATTGAGCCGTAGCTACCGTTGACCACCCAACCGTGGTTAAACCACTTCGAACCTGTTTGCCCGTGATTATCCAATCCTTAAACATCAAACTTTCACGTAGACACTACGGAACAAAAACGTAATCTCGTCTTAGGTAAGGTGGAATTCACCGAGAATCCAACACCTTAACCACGAGGTTTCGGATTTTACTCCTTATGCTTTCGCAGAGTGGGATTCACCGAGAATCCATCACCCAACCTTGACGATTGAAAAACCCGTGTTCCTCGGTTTTTACCCTAATTAGTTTCTAATTAATATCAAACAATTAATTAAAACTAATCGTGTGTTTTATACATGCCTAACTAATTCCTCGAATTAATTTCTACATGTATGCATATGGAGTGGAATTCATGATATGATGCATGTCATGGCAATTTTCCGATTCTACTCATACAATCTACACATGTATACTAGTGCGGAAAATAAACACCAGAGATGGACCGTTGTACTTCGTGAACTAATCTATTCGAAAATAAATTAAAACCCTAATCTGCAGCTGTTAAGAATCTTCGACGATCGGCATATCAAACGAACTTGGATCGGGACGAAACTTTCCAGATCTGATCTTCATTCTTCGGACTTGAAGATGGACGGTCGGATTGGAGCTTTGACTTGTCAATATTCCTCAGTGAGCCGCCCAACTTGCTGCTGAAACAGACTCTTACAGCACCGCATCATATACTTCCCGAGACCGATCGGGGATGAAGATGAATCCCGATCGTCCTGAAAATTTTATTAAACGTCCAAAACTCCATGATTATCGATCTGACCGGTCGGATTTTAATTTGAACGGTCCAATTGTTCCCAGAAAATCGAAGAAGTCACAGTTAGGGTTTCTGTGAATCCTGCGTTTTTCTGTTACAGCAGCCACTTCGCAGCAACGAACGGAAACCCAAACGGACTCTGATCGACGCCAAATTTTGTGGGATTGTTCATCAAATTCCAATCTTGATTCGGACCGGAGGGATCTTCGTTTTAACGGCTCAAACAACGGAAAAAACGAAAATACTAAACAGCTAATGTACAGATCTATTTTCTGGAAATTAAAATTGCAATAATACATAAATTACATAATTTCCTATACTCATATGAACGAATTTTCATCGTTTATATGAGTTTACAATAGATCTAACGGGAAAACGGTGCCAACCCCAATCCATCTCTTCAACCATAGCAATTTAAAATTATTAATGCATAATAATAAGTAAAATATCACCTACATGCAATTCCACTCCTTTAAATCGTTTAATTACGATTATGACTATATAAATCGTGGAACCTTGCTCTGCTACCACATGAAGGATGCAGGTTCTTAGATCTAACTATGTCAGATCTATACGCAGCGGATGGATCACGATTTACATAACATAACGCATAATTAAAGGACTTAAACAAACTACAAGGGGGTTAAAATCAAGTTACCAATATTAGGAAGAGACGCCTTGATCTTCCGATGTGTTCTCCAAACGGCGGTTGGTGGACACCCTTCTTGATACACGAACCTCCTTGATATGCAACACCAAGAAAAACTCCAAGTTTTTTAATCACTAAATGCTACCGCAAGCGCACGGCTTATCGAGTAGTACTTAGGATGTCGATCCCACAGGGACTTGTAGTCAATCACCAAACAATTCCTGATTTATATTAGCTAGACAAATCAAATATTTGTAGGTTTTTTTAATCTAAAAATCCTAAAATTAAAGAAAATAAAGATAACCTAATTAATAGCCAAGAACTTCAAGATTTAGGTAATAGGATTCAAGGTTTAGAGGCATTTCTTGGATTTGGATCCACCACGGCGTTGTTTACATAGAATTTCAACAATCTTTCTATCAATATGAATCTTCCATTTATGAAGACCAATTATCAAATATTACACGTAAACATTCTTTCGAACTATTATCGTGATTGTACCTAGTTTTATCCAACATTCAGTTTCCTACAATGATGAATAAAATTAGGTCCATTGAATTACCATAATTAAAGGGCCACTTTAGGTTTAACCTAATTTTCATTCAAGAAATCCCTAAAGATTCGATCTTCGCTTCTAGGTTATCGATTAATTAATACTTTTCATCATCAATTAATCGAATGGAGTTTCTCATGCAATCCTACGATCATTCACTCCTTCGAGATCTTATTTCCGGAAAATTACATGAATAAGCATACAAGATCAAATTCATAAACATGACAAAATCCTATCAATGAAAAGATTGTATCTTTAAAACTATATAATCATCGCTGGGCTTTTCCTAATCCAAGAAACCAATATTTACTCTCGTAACATATCGAGATTCCAAGATTCAACCATATAATTCATGCTTTGACAAGAAAAATAAATAAATAGAATAAAGGAGAAAGGAGATAGAAAGAAACCGTCAAAGTATTGCATAAATAATCAAACCTCAAAAAAGCTTCGTTCTTGAATTCTTAAAACCTAAAAATCCTTATTCTTGGGGATGGGAGATGATGATGAAGAGGAGAAGGCAAAAGCCGACTTTGTTGATGAATTATGCGTCCATGATGATTTTTTCAATTTAAGGAAATTATTTTAGGATAAATAGGAATTTTCCTTAATTCAAATTGTGTAATTTATCTCCTAAAATAAAATTCCTAGAAAATAGAACTAATATGGCGTGTAAATCTTCAAATTTGCGCCATCAATCATGGAAATCACGTTGGAAGTTGTGTCAACCAATCAGAACATTTCGTTGGCTCAGTAGAAAATGCGGATAGTTTCTGATTTTTCACACCTGTTTCATTCTTCCACACCTGGGTGTGATTCTTCTTGCCTTCATGATTTTGACTTCTTTTTAGCTCGTTTTCATTGCCTTTTATGCTCGGATTCATCATATCTGCAAAATATCAAAGCCACAGCAGTAATCTAGTCCAAAAAGGCAATTTATCATACGAAAACCATAAAATAGCATTAAAACAGGCCAAAACGATCCAAGAATAACCACATATGGTGGACTTATCATTTTTCTTCCTCTAAAACCCTAGACAAGAAAAACAAATTTTTTTCTCTCTTTTTTGTGATATGGGGCGAAATTTTCAAGTGTTTTTACACTTGGAATAACTCTCCTTTTATAGGAGAGTAAATCCTTGGTCTCCAAGTTTTAATTAATTAAATAAATAATCAATTAAACAAAATAAAAAGATATTTTCCTTAATGAATAATTGTGACATGTCATTGACCAATAGGAAACCAAATAACATGTCATACAACCAATCACATAACAAGAATATCTTTTATTTTCCATAACACAAGAAAATTAATTCTTGTGCTAATTAAGACCATAATGGCGCCACCCCTAGGGTTTAGTAGCCCACATAAAATGTCTTTTATGTGTATTATATTATTTAGCACAACTAAATAATATCCATGCATATCAATTAATTAGCCCACCAATTAATTATCAATGAGGCCCAAAAACAGAAAACATCCAATTACAGTGAGCCACATCGGGGGACCATGGACCTATAACCGTAGCTCCAATAATTAATTATTCATCGAACTGAATAAGTACATTAATCATTAATTCCGGGATTACGCCACCATAAACCCGAAACTGAACTCTACCGATTATAGATATATACTTATACTCAACCCATAGAGTGAATAAGCGTCCATTGATATAATCACTACATACGGATTAACCCTCCATAGATCGTCCATTTCGAGTGGGAAGTCTCCGTGAACCCGACTCGAATATCTTATCCTTATTTACCATCAACCCTCGATGATCAATTAGTACGCATATCCGACTAGTAGCTAATTAGTCAAATGCGAAACTCCCGGATCGATCACTTTCTTAGGGCTAACAAATAAGGGATTTGTCTCTCTACTTCCCGCAGGAAGGAATGGATTCCAAGTCTGTGAAAATCGAACTACTCACTCATCCGGAGATAGTGCCAATGAGAAGTGGCTTGGAACACATATTTAAGTGAACCGTAACTAACACATCAAACACTACCCGGGACAAGCAAAGACTCGTGATCACCTCAGATTAAGGTTGATCCATATATGATCATCTAATGATTTAATAAGATTCCTCGATTACGGAATTATACCGAGAAATTCAGATTAAATCGGTCCAAATTCTATATGAATGCCATCATATATAAATGCCCCACGTAAAATTCTCACCGAGCAAACCGGATAAGACTATCACACCCTAAGGTGTTCTCGGGCGCATTATTGGTGTTTTAATCAAGAGACCCTAAACTCGATTAAGTTCACCACGGACTAACAGATTTAAGTATATCACCACTAACTCAATCCTCACGTGCATGCCATATAATTTGAGTTAAGCGGTTACATACCGATATACTTAGGGTTTGCAAGCGAAGGTATTATTTACAAGCACAAAGCAAGTAATAAGGTGAGATAAATTCTGTCATCCATTAAAAACAATTACACAAATTGTCTTTCGGGCACTACACCTAACAAACTGGATCAACCATGTATTCAATCCAGAGTAAAAGAGACACTTGGTAAGGTATAACAGATTGAATGTGACCTATTGGCGAAAGATAAAATCAAATACTTAGCGCAGAAACTTCGCGCTTGCATTGGATATCAACAACTTAGGGAAATGTAGCTACTCCTCGAAATTACTAATTACCCAATTTAGCACGTGGAAGGGCTCAACGTCATCAACAAGGTCGGATCGGTGTGATAGTATAGAACAAAACTCATCATCTAGAAATGCCGGAATAGGCGTAAAAGTGTGAAATTCAAAGCTTCCGGTAGAAAGATAAGTTGTATTTTGATCGAACCAAAAACTTTTAAAATCGAGCTAGGGTCAGAGCTACACTTAGCTCAGCTAGGATCATGAAAACCAAAATGATACAAGATAATCATTAGAGCTTAGCAATATTTCTAATTCCGCAACACAAGGGTATTTGGTAAACAAAATGGAGGTTGAGAGTATGGTGGGTTTAGAAAAAGATATATATAAGGATGGTAAGAAAAGATAAAGGGTGGGTAAGACATTGTGATTATGGGTGGGTTGAAATTGGTTAAGGGATTGGGTTAGGGTGGGAGAGTGAAATAGATGGAAAGAAAGAGAGGCGATGAAAGAATGGTTAGAAATGTGAACTGTTGGGGCAGATTGGTGAGAGGATCGAAAAGTTTGAAGGTGAAAAAGGATAGTTGCAGAACGAATTGCACACCACTTTGGATTTTCACTCGGATCGCCATTCTAAAAAGTTTTGGGAGTTGACCAAAAAGCGTTCTTGTTCGCACCAATCATTCTCTGTTACATTTTCAGTAATTCTTAAGTTCTCTTAATACTTCCATCTTAAGGTTGATTGCTAAATTTCCTTTTCTTTAGCAATTTCTCGACTCTCCTACGGAACTCTATTTCACGTGGCCTATATTGAGTAAAAAAGTTTTGCACATCCTTAGCCTAATGGCCATCGGAACACGGCAAAATAAAAAACCTCAACATATGTCACGTTACTCTTATTGGACTCAAAGAAAACAAAACCTAAAAAACTAAAAGGAAATCCTAAGGGTTTTAAAGAAGTAGTTCCGAGTTTAAAGTCCTCAGCTCGAATTTCCAAAAAAAGTATCCTTATCAGTCATCCTTCATAGCTCGCTAGACTTTGACCCTTTGAGCACTATATGAGGTGGGCTCGTCGCTTTTGCGGATTAATACCCTTCCCTTGGTTTTGAGACCTAGGAAACGACATCTATCCATACTATTTATACAAAGCTCTTACCTCGGCTCTCGTTTTAGGAACTTGTGAATTCTAAGAAGATTTAGTACTAGGGACCCATTTTAATCATATCCTCTATAATGCTGTTTCATTATGCTCTCTCAAAATCAACGTCTTCTTTTGATTGAGAATTCTTAAAACTACACAAATTGTTGCTCCTGTGGCCTACTGAAGCAATCTCATGCATAAGACAAAGAGATTTTGATGTAACTACGAGGAACTCTTTATTCACTCGCTTCCTTCAACTACTACATGTTTCCTTACACCTCAGATGAGACAGATTTGGGGCGTAACCTTCGGCACTAATAAAATTAATCTTACAAACCAACTCCGGGCTAAGATTCATACTCGGAGTTCATGTATAGGCTAACTTATGTTCAAAAACCAAAAGATAGTAAAACATAAGAAAAAAAAAAAAAAGGTAGTACCTTGCCTTCAACATTGTACCACGAATAATTCGAACCTTTTAATATTTATTTTCTCAAGCCATCTTGGTGCTTTAAAGGTATTGCTTCCATCGCTTTCCCATCGTAGATTCAGTAGCTCGCATGTTCTTTGGGTTATTTTTCGGCGCCGCGAAAAATTATCGACTCGGATTATTGTTTCCCTGGTTTCGCAAAGCGTAAGAAAACAAAAACAACACAGACCGTAGATCGACTTTTAACACGGTTTCCCATGTCGCTATCGGACATACGGATTAAACATACGGAGATAAATGATACACACGAAATCTCGAAAAAAGTGACTGCTCATTTGGCATGGCGAGTGATAGTCTCATTTGGGAGCGAAACCAGTTTTTTTTTTTTTTTTTTTTTGAATCTGGAATTTTTACACAGAGCAGACAACCAGAGTGACTCGAAAACGTAAAAACAGACTCTAAAATAAAAACTTAACATGAATAAAAAATTATTTATATATAAAATTAACCGTTGGTTCCCCGGCAACGGCACCAAAAACTTGATGACGTAGATCAAGTGATAATAAAATACTTGACCACCATAAACCAATATTAGCAAGAGGACTAGGTCCATCGTAGTATAGCTTTAGCGAAGCAAGGTCGATCCCACAGGGAACCAATTGTGGATCATTTATATACAAACAATTAATCATTCATGTCAAGCACATAGAGGCGGTCTACGACCAACAAAAGACAAGAAAAGGTAAAGGACACGACCCGACACAACCCAACGTAATTAACCTCCCCAATTATTATGTTATCGTTTGGATTTAGAGATTCTATATAATTAAGCTAGACTCGACAACTATTAATCCGATTCGTATTTCTTTTATATTGGCTACGGAAGTCATCCCCTAAACTTGATCTAGTTCCGGGTAGGCCATCTAGATCACTATGCTACATTACGTAACTTCGCTTTTTAGGCCTCCATCTCATATAACTTGCACGCTTACAAAACTAGGGATGCCGATATTAACCGTATTCCTCACCTAGGCAACATTCCTGTGATTAGGCGTACTTCCTAAGCGATCGCATCAGTCTCCGTCCCATTAACACTAACTTTTTAGGTATCATGTTAATCTACGATTTACTTTTAACTAGATGTGCACAATTCCCTAATACAGAACAGATCTAGATCTCGCTAAAAGTCCCGGAAGATCAATTCATGAGCCGACCTAGGAGCCCTATATTGGTATTTTCTAATCATACGCTAATTAAAACAGACGAGCAACGTAGCCGTAGCCATACCTACTAAGATAAGAAATTCTAAATGGACAGTCTCACCATAAAGACGTGGCCAGACTAACTCGGCGAAATACTAAATCTTAGCTTTTCTACATACGTAACGGATAAAATAGAGATTCATAAAGCCATTATATAAATCTACTAGAAATACGATTATTAATCAAAATAAAATCATACATAGATCACGAGACATAGGCGTGGGCGTGTGGATCCTTATAGACGAGGAATCCGTACTGGCTCACGTCGTAATCCAAAATCTACATCATTTAACTAAGAAATAACAATCTCAAACGATAAATAATAATTGGGGACTTAATTATAAAAACTAAGAGAAAATAACTACAAGAACTTACATAATTGCGTAACTTGTAAAAACCACTCGAGGAAAAGCGAGGATTTTATTATAAATCGAGAAAAGTGTCTAAGGTGTATTTTTGCTAATGAGCTAGTACAAGTATATATAGGAGTAAAAATCGAGTTAGGATAAGCATTAACCGATCTAAAATAGGTTTCTAAATCCAAATGAAGTCTAAAACGCGCGTCGAGATAATTCCAAGCTAATCCGGATGGACAGGGGGACTCGCTTCAAATGAACAGACTCTGGTCGGCCAATGAGTCCATCAAACTGGATTGGCTCGCTGGCTCTTGTATCCCGTACTCCTCTTTTCGTGTTGCTTCGATATTTATCCTTAATTCAATCCGATTCCACTTCGAATTGCCTTGAGATTTATCTTCTTTTTTGATAGAAAATCTCCAATTTATCTTTATCTACAAAATAAACATTTATTGTATAGTAAATTGTATTTAAATGATAAAAAATGGATGAATACCTAATTATATTCTATAAATCACATAATATTAAATAATCATTATAAACATGTGATTTAATATAAAATATATATTATTATGCTCGATTTAAGGATAATGTTGATGACTTTTATGGGTATAATTTGACCGTCATCATATGGTCAAGATAGGTGCAAAGGCCGCGGGTTATTTCTTACACGATCAAATTTTTTCTTGTTACGGTATCCCACGGGCATTGGTGTCAGACCACGGCCCACAATTTAGAATGGAATTCTCAAAGCTCTGGGAGGAATTCAAGGTCAAGCACTGCAATCATCCGTGGCTTATCCTCAGGGCAACGGCCAAGCTGAGGCCGGTAACAAACAAATAATCAAGATGCTCAAAAAGAGCGTGGATGACAAAATAAAAGCAGGAGGGTGGGTCGACGAGCTACCCGCTATACTTTGGGCACTCCGCACCACAATCAAAACACCCACTAGAGAAACACCTTTTGCTCTTACTTACGGATCAGAGGCCATGACTCCTGTCGAAATGGCTCTACCCAGCATCAGGGTCGCCTTACATGACCCGACGGACAATTTATTTAACAGACAGATTGACCTAGATCTAGCGGAGAAAAGGCTAGCGACATACCATCGACTGGTGAACTACAAGCAACTCGCTAAACAACAACACGACATGCGAATCCGCGATCAGTCATTTAAGGTCAGGGATTTGTCCTTCGCAATAGAAAGGCCACTGGTATGGATCCCGATAAAGGCAAGCTTACAGCAAACTGGGAAGGCCCCTATCAGGTCGCCAGGGAGATCAAAAAATGGACTTACGTCCTCAGAAATCTGCAGGGTTTCGAACTCAACAGGCCATGGCATGCGACCAACCTCAAACGGTACTACATGTAATCCATCGGTTAGGGTTATGGCCATCCTCTCGTTTACAACATGAGTGGTTAGGCTTTCTTATCTACTTGTAATCTTAACTCATCTAGCGGGATGAATCGAACTGAATAAAGACCGATTTTACATTTATTTTTTCGAGTACATAATATCATGTGCGATGCGCGGGTAAAAAATGATTTTTCGAGGAAATTTTCAACAAAACCCTCGGACTCACCTCAGACTTTGTTAAAAATGGGGGCAATATTCGGAAAAATTCGAAACAAACGCGAGCGGTTACATTCACGACTCCGACCCTCATCTGAAACAGAGGGGTTCCTGTAAAAAATTTCGCACAACGATCACAGTTCTTTCACAGAGGTCTGCTCAACAATCGGCTCGGAATCTCATATCAAATAGGGGGCCACCCTCTAGAAAATTTAATTCTGATAGCAAGCATTTATTTGATATCAGATTCAAGGGGGTGGACAGACAATTTCATCACACTAGCGTGCAGTTGTTTCAGATAGGTCCGTTCGCTATCGACTTCGAATCTTATCTCAAACAAGGGGGCCGGATGACACTACAATCAGAGTCGATTTATACAGTAAATTTGAGCAAAAAATAAACATACATCTGGCGAACAGAAAGCTAACTTCATTCAGAAATATTATTACTGAAAATGAAGTGCGGAAAGAAAAATAGTTATGCATACACGAAATCAAAATAGTTTTTACAAAGCAAAGACTATAAATCTAAGAGTTTTCAGGCCGCATATCTTCATCATGAACATTCTCCTCGTGAAGGGAGTGGTGCAGCATCTGGTCGGCATTCACTTCAGACTCAGTAGGCTCCACCATTTCTTCAGTCTGTTCGGCCTCTCCGCCAGCCTGCTCGGGCTCTTCTTCAGTTGCTGCGCCTCTGGGTGGCTCGACGCACAAGCTCCCTTAGATTTGCTTCTACAACGGCGGGCACCTCCCAATCCGGAGCATACTTTGGGATGTATCATTGTAACTCGACTTCGGAGAAGGGTATGTGCGGATGGAAATCCCTTAGATGATCAGAAAAGGGATGGGTGAGAATCCAGTCTTGCAAGGTATCGATGTCCGGAGTATCGCCGCCGCGAGCCCAAATGCACTTTGCGATGTGATAGAACCCTTGGTCATATCTCATCATAAAATTCTCTCCAGCAACAGCCTTGCTTGCGGCCTCAATCTGACCCTAGACACTTGAGCTCAGATCCGCCAGCTGTTTCCTCAAACCCTCGCTCACTTTTTGCTCGGCTTTCCAATGAGCTTGGGCCACTTTTACTTTCTGCTGCATGTCCTACATAGATCGAGCAGCCGACCTATCTTGCTCCGCGAGTTCAGAGTTAAGCTTCTCCAAGCGTTCGGAGTTCTTTTGAGCCTCAGCCAGCTGTAGTCTCAACCTCTCATTTTCAGCCTCAGCCGCACTTAAACTGCCACGCAGGCCAGCCGCGACCTCATTGGCGGCTTTGAGAGTTTTCTTGGTGGCGACCAGCTCTTTGTTGACATCAACACTCACTGATATAGTTCTTCTATAGTCATTTATGAACTCCGCCAAGCCCGTTCCGACCTGAAATAGAGCAACCAGTGAAGTCAGTCTTAACTTCAAAAATAAAAACAAAAGAATAAAGGATATAAATAAGAGCAAAGGCGGGAAAGATGTTTACCATGCTCACTGTGGCTCCATATAAACCCCACAAATCTTCTATATTTTGGAAGAAGGTACGGCGAGGATCAGCTTGGTCGGCCAGAACGATCCTATCCACGATACCGCGGCCAATTTCTAGTTGGACAGGGTTGGGGAGACTCCACCTCAAATACCTCAGCGGGGCCACATCGGCAATGCCCATCGAAATCATCATGGCTTTGGGCAGATCGAGAGAGCCTTGGCGCATAAACTCCTTGTCTAACCATACCGCAGGATTACCCGAGGGCCCGATAGGTACACCGGCAAAAGGCACCATCGACCTCGTGCCCACGGAGAACGTTTTGTCGGCTATAGATTTGCCTTTATCAGTAGCATCTTTCCCCCGGGCTTCATCAACTTTGGATTTTTTGGATGGGGGAGCTTCCTGCTCGCCGCTACCGCCCCCTGCAGGGTCAATCTCCTCGACAACAACCTTCATTTTCTTATCACCGGCCGGCGGTTTTGTCAGGGTGGTCTGCTTGAGGGTTTTGCCCGCCGCGGTTTTATCCCCCGTTTGTTTAACTGGTGGCTGGGTTGATTTCCCGGCCTTGGATCCAGAGGTTGCGGTCCTATATTTCCTTATATCGACCATAGGGAGCGGTCTTAACTTCCTTCAGCTCAGCGGCCCTATTCACCTCGCCGGTTGTCTTCCTTCTCGTCAGCTGGCTATGTTGATCTGAGCGTTCATGGTACCTGCGAAAAACAATACTTATCAGCGACTAGAAAAATAATGTGAAGAAAAAGCGAAATAAAAGAAACAGTCTATCAAAAAGAATGCAAGTAAGAATCGTACTCGGTGCCCGGAACGAAGGGTTGCCTAAGCAGACTTTACATTGGGAGGGCATGCATCTTCCGTGATGACACTCCCCGTACCAATCAGGATCGGTGGGCAATGGATCGATCATAACCAATGGATCTCCTACACCGGCGGCGAGTAGGCCGGCCATTCTGAGATAAGGTTGGCTGTCATCTAAGAGCAATCTCCAGTTAAAGGCTCGGGGTTGTTCGACACCTTTTTGAACAAACCCGAGCAGCCCCTTAACCTCATCGATAAAATCGTCATCCTTTTCATGGGTATGGATATCCTTCAAATGATCGGTTTTTAAGGAGTTCGCTGGAAGCTTAGGAAAGAGCCATCCCACCCGGATTCGACCCTCATACACCTCTTGTCCCAATCCGTCACTTTGTCGGGAAGATCGAACAGAATATGAGGTTTACCACTGCTCGATTTGCTACGCGGTTGAATTTGCCCGGCGTCGTCCTTTCTAGTAAAACCATAAAAGTATACAGCGCCGCCATCGTCGGTTCGCGGCCACGAAGCCGACTAATAACAATAAAGGACATCACCACTCGAGCCACCCCAGACTGAGGTCGCAGGGCATGACCTTTAGTTCCTCCATAAAGGTGATGAAGAATGGATTAAATGGTGGCCTAAGTCCAGCGACTAGGTGATCATAATGCAACCACATAAAATCCTCAGTATCCCGACCAGACGTCTGCGATACGTTCATCGCTCCCATACTGACGAATCGGTAATCATCTGAGATATCATAAGCCGTCACTTCCGACGTATAATCTGTCTGATCTCGAAACTCGCACCATCGAGCTATAAGGTTAGTATCAGCATGTTTTTGCTCCGCCAGTTCCATCTCAACGGCAATCGATCTCTTTTTCGGCGGCCTCTTCTTTTTCTCAGGCTCATTGGGCACGACTATATCCTTGGCCGCCCTGGCTTTCCTAGCCGCTGATGGTCTCTTTGACGCACCGGCCTTCTTCGACACTTGCACTCCCTGACTTTCTTATTTTTGTGTGTTTTGGCAAATAAGGTAATGTGGGCCAAATTAGGAGGCAATGTGTGTTGTGGATGCATACAAATCCTTAATAGATTCAAAACCCAACAACTTAGTTTGCACAGAAGTGATCAAAGAATAACGTCTAGATAAAGCATCAGCAACTATGTTGTCTTTTCCTTTCTTATACTTAATCACATAAGGAAATGATTCAATAAACTCAACCCATCTAATGTGTCTCTTATCAAGTTTACCCTGACCCTTAAGATATTTTAAGGACTCGTGGTCAGTTTGTATAACAAATTCCCTAGGGCGCAAATAATGTTGCCAGGTTTGTAAGCAGTGAACTAAAGCATATAGTTCCTTATCATAAATGGCATAATTAAGTGTAGCACCCTTTAATTTCTCACTAAAATATGCAACATGTTTATTATCTTGAAGTAACACACCACCAATACCTAAACCCGAAGCATCACATTCTAATGAAAACATTTTAATTATCAAAATCAGGAAGTGCAAGTATGGGGGCTGAAATAAGCTTAGCTTTCAAAGTGTCAAATGATGCCCTGTGTCGATCTTCCCAAACAAATGGCGCATGCATCTTTACCAATTCGTTAAGTGGGGCTGCTATGGTGCTGAAATCGCGCACAAAACGCCGGTAGAAGCTAGCCAAGCCATGGAAACTCCTTACATCTGCGGCTGATTTTGGCTCAGGCCAATCTTTAATTGCTTTAATCTTTTCTTGATCAACTTCTACGCCGCAAAGACTAACCACAAAACCAAGGAAACAATCCTATCCATGCAAAAATTACACTTTTTAAGGTTAGCATACAAGCTAGCAGCCCTAAGTGTTTGAAAAACAGCCCTCAAATGTTCAACATGTTCATCAAATGTAGTGCTATAAATCAGAATATCATCAAAATAAACCACTACAAAATGACCAATAAACTCCCTAAGCACCACATTCATTAATCGCATAAACGTAGACGGTGCATTTGTAAGGCCAAAAGGCATGAACAACCATTCATACAACCCATATTTAGTTTTAAAAGCAGTTTTCCACTCATCTCCCTCACGCACACGCACTTGGTGGTAACCACTTTTTAAATCAATTTTACTAAACACTTTAGCACCATGCAGATTATCAAGCATATCATCTAGTCTAGGAATAGGATAACGATACTTAACTGTGATTTGGTTGATAGCTCTGCAATCCATGCACATTCTGGAGCCGCCGTTTTTCTTAGGAACCACAATCACTGGTACTGCACACGGGCTAATTGACTCTCTTATCTTCCCTTTCTCCATCAACTCTTCCACTTGCCTTTGTATTTCCTTTGTTTCTTTAGGGTTTGCTCTATAGGCTGGTCGGTTTGGTAGCACCGAGCCTGGGATAAAGTCAATATGGTGCTCCACGCCGCGAAGTGGAGGTAATCCGTTGGGCTCCTCTTCCAGAAAAATATCCCTGTATTCCTGCAAAACAGAGCACACAACACTAGGAAGAGATGCTGTTAACTCAGATAAAGAAAGAAAACAATGGGAGGGGTGGGAATCTTTAAAAACTAAAAGAAAAACACACTTACCTTCCCTTAGGGCCGTAGAAACCACTTTAGGTTTCAAACGGTCACTTATCTCATCAATCCGAATGGTAAGAGCAGAGGTACGGGATGGTTTCTTACTAGACGGAACAATGGAAACCTCGGAAGATGTGGAGGGTACCCCTCGGCTGGCATGGCCCCGGGCAGCCACCATTTTCTGTGTCGCTTTTTGAGCTTCCTCGGGTGTCATAGGATGTAAAACAATGGTCTTTCCCTTAAACTGAATGGTATAACAATTATCACGACCACTGTGTTGAGCATCTAAATCGGATTGCCAAGGCCTACCTAAAAGTAGATGGGTAGCCTCCATAGGCACAACATCACAAATCACCTCATGAAACAATTTACCAACTTGATACTTAATGATGGCTTGGTGTGTCATTGATAACTCACCGGCTGTATTCAACCACTGTAGTTGGTATGGCTTAGGATGTGGTAGAATAGGAAGGTTTAAAGTCTTAATCAACTCATTACTCGCCACATTAGTACAACTACCCGAATCAATGATAAGGTTAAAGGTACGACCCCCAATCCCAACATAAAAATGTTTTCACGTTGTTTATGGGCTGTTGGAGATGCCTTTGTTGTCAATAGTTTCCTAAGAACCCCACAAAAATTCTTATCATATGAGTGTGTAGCTTGAGAATGCAAAACAGATTCGTCCTCACTGTCAGCATGTTCAAAACCCTCTAGATTAGGCATATCAAGTTCATTATCAGAATCTGAGGCATAAGTATTTCTAGGTTGTTCTACACCCACAATTCTCATGGTTCGCTTATTAGGACACACATTAGACTTATGACCACTTCCTTGACATTTATAGCAAATAATAGAGCTAGAGTGCTGGGTAGTAGGTTTACCTTTTCCCCGCATTTCTGCCGTCTTAGAATCTGAATAAGGTGAATTGGACTTACGGGGCTGAAATTCCGAATCCTTAAACTTTGGCCCATCCCTCGGCAATGATGATGAATCTGGCCAAAAATTTGAAGATTTTGATGCAAAGGATTTCTTGAATTTAGCACGGTCAGCTAAGCGTTTCTCCACCATAATTGCCCTTGAAGCATTTCATCCTTAGTTCTATATTGTCATAGATTCAACCTCGGGCAGCTATATCCCAACGCAAGCCACATAAAAATCTCTGTTTTGTAACCTCAGGGTCCTCTTAAAAGTTAGCACGGTTTAAGGTAATTTCTAAATCAAAATCAAATTCTTCTACCGTACGGTTACCTTGTGTAAGAGTCTGAAGTTTCTTCAACTGATCACTGTAATAATGGTCGGGCACCCACTTGGTTTTCATGATATCCTTCAACATAACCCAAGAGTTGATAGGAGGGTCACCACGTCGTCGTCTTCTTTCCTGCAAATTACTCCAACAATGCAACGCCATATCAGTGAATTCCATCGTTGCCACCTTAACTTGCTTGGTACCTGAATAATGCCTGCAACTAAAAATTTGTGAAACTTTCATTTCCCAAGCAATATATTTCTCGGGGTCAGCCTTACCATCAAAAGGAGGTACTCTATATTTCAACTCATTCATATCATCATGGGAGGAATATTATCAGCTTGTTGACTTACATTATCATCCTCTGTATCATCATTACGGTTATTAGACTGATTATTACCTCCATTACCGTCATTACCTCCAATGGTTTGCATGTTTTGTAGGGTTGTTCGTAATTCATTCAAGGTGGCTGTTTGGACAGCCAATGCGTCAGTGAGAGTGTGCTATTGTACCAATCTGTCTTGGCGCTCAGCTTGGACCGATTGGGTGACAACTCTCGCCAAGAACTCTTTCATTACGTCCGTAAGTGGATTTGCCATGCTTAGCATCCCCAAAATAGAAGAAACAACCTGAAATTGCACCACAAAACGCAAGAAACGCACAGCCAAGAACCAATCCAAATAACAGCAAACTAAACAATTAGAGGGCTTGGTTAAAAAAATTAAAGAACTTGATTGCGTAGTAACAGATTTTAATCGTTGATTTTAGAGACTAAGAAATCAAAATCTTTGGCGAGCAAAAGAGTCAAAACGAACAGCATGGATATGGCAACAAGTTCGGTTGACACAAGAAGCAAAACTGATATGAACCCGGTGACTTTATCGGGGCTAATACCTTACGAGCTGTGAATACGCAGGTTTACCACCAACTAGATCAAATAGTGCAACCAACTCGTGTTATGTAAAAGTGCCAATGATCTAAACACTTATACACCCGGAGAAAAACTAATTCTCCTAACACAAACATAGTTGCACGCAAACTGTCTGCACAAACAAGCTGTTTGACGACTGCAAAACGGGTTGATTTTTTTTTGTACTATAATTGGCGATTTGGCATTAGAAGGATTCAAGAAGGCCAAAACATGTGCCAAAACGAAGAACGACAAGAAGAAAAAGAAAGAAAAAAAATTCTGGGCAAGAACGACGTACGCATTGTCGTTGCTGTTGTGATGTTATTTTTTTTATTATTATTTTTAAACAGATTGATGAAAGTCTTGATTCCCTTTCTCTGATTACGAATTGATATGATTATCTAAGGATCTAGTTACAAGAACGATGAAAGCATGTATTCTATGCAGCCAAGAACGAAGAATTGTAAAGCAAGAACCCTAACTATTCAATTTGGTGAAATTGGGATCAAGAACTTACTTTCGATTCCATGAATTGCAGAACTTGGGTTGCTACGTCTATTCCAAGAAGCAGACACAATTCGATTCCACGAATTGCACGAATTGAATTTTATTCCAAGAAATTCAATTAAGGAGAGTAGAAACTCTACGTTTGCAAGTATAATATTCTGTCTCAAAAAGTTCTACAACCAGCCTATTTATGTTAAGGAATAATCGAAAAATAATAAAAAAAAAAGGAAGGAAAATAAATTACCTCATAATTTGGCCCACATTGCCTTATTTGCCAAAACACACAAAAATAAGAAAGTCAAATCAGCCAATTAAAGCCCAATTACAACATGTAATGGACAAAGGCTTCTCTTCCACCGGAATCCAATCAGCTTCTTCTTGTAACACTCTTTCCACCAACAACGCATAAGAATCTCTAAGCTTCTTCCGTCTTGACCTCGTTATAGGACCATCTCTCACCATCAAAGGGGTTGTATCTTGTGTAGTAACTTGCACATCTTGATTCACATCAAATGGGTAAGGTAGGTAGGATGTCGAGGGTAAGATATGGTGATATCGGGTAGGGTAGTATAGGGTGGTGGGTAGGGTATGATAGAGGTGGGTAGGGCAGGGTGGGAAGAGAGGTAGGGTGCAATGAGGTATGACGTAGGACTACCCACCCGTTCGCCTATATCATACCTTATGAACCATATCATACCCTACTAAAGCCAACCTTAATTCAATACATTGCTCCATCAATCACTCAACGTGTCATCTTTTATATAATTTTTTTAATTCCAATCATGCATATTCTATTCAATTCAATTCCTGCGTAACAAATATGTCAATAAAATCTTCTTTTCTCCCGTGCAATGCTAAAAGCAGTAATATAACCATAATTATTGGCATCAGTATAACTTTTGGACATGTTGTGTGGTATGTTTTTGAATTTATCTGAAGGTAATCACATTATCATACGTCCCCGTGCAATGCACGGGTTTATGACTAGTATATATATATTTAGGGGTGTTCAATGCTTTCGAAACCGAACAAAATGACCAAACCGATGCAAACCAAACCGTTTAGATGGTTTTTAAAACTAAGAAAACCGAACCGGGTAAAAACTGAACCAAACCGACTTGAATTGTATTGGTTTTAAAAACTAAAACCAAACCGATATTATATATATATATATATATATATATATATATATATATATATATATATATATATATATATTGAATTGTATTGGTTTTATAAAACTAAAACCGAAAAATCTATACATTTTTGAACGTTATAAGATTTCCGAACCAACCGATAACTAAGATAGTTAAAATATATATATATATATATATATATATATATATATATATATATATATATATATATATATATATATACCTTTAGAGTGGAAAGAGAGAGAGAGAGAGAGAGAGAGATAGAGAGAGAGATAGATAAATATGAACTAATGTATCAACAACGGCTAAAGTATGTTGAAATTCATTAAGTGTTGACACAACTTTTATGACTTAGTTTTTTTATCGTTCGTTTGCCGGTCAATATTTATTTTGATATCAATTTTAGAGCGTTTTGTCGCTCTTAATTGCATATATTATTCGACGGTGTGTTTTCATATTGAAATTAGAGTGACTTCATACCTATTTAGTAGCAAGTAATCACATAATGAGAAAATAACTTTGTAATTTGTCTACATGGGGTAATTATGTGTTATTAGATCAAGTTAGTTACTATGTTTAATTTGCGGTGTTCTTTGTAGTGCAAACCGACTAACCAACCCGATTAATTAAAAAACCGAACCGTCTATGATATGATTGGTTTTGGTTTTATATTTTTCAAACCGAAATATTTGGTTAGGTTTTGAAAATACTTAAAACCGAGCCAAACCGAACAGTGAACACCCCTAGTTACATTCAATTTTATTAATCACTTTTAATTAATTTATTACGATTACATAAATCTACCAACAAAGAACACTCTTTTGTAAAAGATCTGGCCATTGAAGTATCCATATCATAAATTCTGAATGTATATTTAATGTGGGGGTCATAAATTTATGTTTTGATAAGCTAATGAAGTATATTTGTATCATCAGATTAACTAGATTAAAATGAGTGATTGTTTGAACTGAATTATATAGTAAAATTTTTATGCATTAAACATCCGTGGTACAAATGAGGAGAGAAAGATGGCGACTTATTATTGTTAAAATTCATGAACCAAGCATAATATTGAGAGAAAGATGGTGAATGTTTACTCTCTTATCAAACAATTGGAAACTTAGGTTTTACATATAATCAAATATCAAAAAATCCGCAATGCCCTTAATTATGGCAAATACAAAATACCTCATACAATATATAAATATATATGCTAACAATTGTGGTATATGAGTAGGGCCGGCCCAACCAAACCCGAGGCTTAAGGCGAATCGGTACGGTGGGCCTTTGCAGTTAAATTCTTTTTTTTCTCTTAAACACATACTTACAAAATATATCAACATTGTATTTATAACATCCAGTAAATACAAAATTCGAGTTCATTAATAGCCTTAAAACATACCTAGAAGTAATAATTCAAATTCATATCATCATATGCATAAACAAAAGTACAAAACATACTTGATACTTGTTGGAGAAAATGTGGAATTGAATTAAAAATGAATTAAAAATGATTTTATAATCATTTTATTCAATGACTTTGTAAGCGTATTTTGGATATATTCTTGTATAGAATATATGTAATGTTTTATTAATTCTAAAACTACGTGAGTCGTAGATGAATTCAGATTTGGAATCATTCAATTCGGATAACGAGTGAATGAGAAATTAACGCTTAAAGTCGGTTTGTTGGAAAATTGATGATATGTCATATTGGGCCTATTCGCTTAAGTGTGTGTTATGAAAAGGAAAAATGGGAAGAAACTTTTCTCCCACATTGGTTGGAAGAAGGAAAAGAAGCAATATTTATATGATATTGTTTTAGTGTAGTTGGAATAAGAAACCAACATTATACACCGCTCTTCTACGCGGCGCAGGGGTGCAAATCCAATCCAGATTTACCTTGGGCTTGTGATGCCCGCGTGTCCTGCGTATTACGAACGCGGATTTGAAGGTTCAGAGTTCGGTTTTGCATTGCATTTCTGTCAGTCTGCTGAGAGTCCCTTGGTGCCTGGCCTGCCTTATGGGTGGGCCGGTCCTGTATATGAGTTCATTTCAATTGTGGGCATATATACCGAACTGGCTTGATTTCTGTCTTGGTGCGCATATGCTTAAACACAACACCATCGAATTTTGGAGAATTCTTTTTCGCGAGCTGACTTCTAGTATTTGGTATTGGCGCAACAAAGACTTTCACCCAAAGACCCCTAACAGTTGTGTTCATTTCCAACGCGATACGCAAAACCCGAGAACTTAGGCGCTTGGTCCTAATTTTTGTGAATTTGATGCTACTGTAATTACAAAGTTTCCTCTATTATGTAGAGACATGTACAGTTTTTTAATTTAATAAAATATCCGGTGCATAGAAAAAAAATAGTAACTTGTTACGTAATCATCTATTAATTAGGTAATATCCGAGGAATTATTGGGAAGGATGTTTTATTAATTAGTAAGAAATTAAAGCTACTCCATCTGCTCAGAATATAAGTCACTCCAACTCTTTTTGTTTGTTTAAAAAAATATGTCATTCTATATTATCAATAAAATATTTATTACTTTTTTCCTATCTTACTCCTAATATTTTAACAATCCAACTACATTTTAAAACTTTATAATCATTTTATTAATGATATATAGTCATAGAATATTTTAAATGTTTTTCTTTAAAATTTATGACATTTAATTATTTTTTATAATAAATATGAAAACACTTAAAATGACTTATATTTTAAGCACGGAGGGCATACACAGGTCGAAACGTCATTGCAGAACAAGAGTGTGGAGTGTGGACTGTGGATGATGCACAATAGACAGAATTTCATCCTACCGAAATATTATAATAATAGTACAAATTTCATCCTAAGCTCCACTAGTTTTGATAATAATGCGCACACTAGACAAAAATACTTGCAGAAATTATTAGCTGAAATAATTATTTGTATAATGCATCATAACTACTCCAACATGGCAAGAATGAATACTAAACAGAACTTACCAATTGTAAAAAGTGGGCATGTTGACTTATCTTTCTTACTAAATTGACATGCAAATATTTTTATATTATGGGGTAAAAGAGAGAACGACATCAATATTTCATCAATTAATTAGAGAGGATGACAGTTTTTTAAATTTTTTGTATAAATGATAAAACTATTTTTTTTTTCTGACGCCAATTTAAAAAAGTAAAACACAAACACAAACACATTTTCTTTCTCATCCATCTTTTTTAAACACTCATATCTTTTAATCTAGAACTTTAAATTTGAAAATTCTTTCACCAAATTTTTTACTTTTTCATGCTCTTTATTTTGACATTTAAAAATAAAAATTAAGTGAACTTTTCATCGCGTTTGGAGATCTAGATCAAAAAATATTAGTGTTTGAAAATCGGGGAGGAAAACTGGAGCAGTTCTGCGTCGGATTTTTTATATATATATATATTTTTTGGTTTTGTCCTTCAGGCTATAAAAAATTATGAGAGTTGTCCTTCTTCCTATAAAAAATATTATGTTGTCATGTTACTCAAAAATATTCCAAAAGTTGTACTTATCCCTAATTCTCCATTATATTAATATCTCCAGAGAGTTTTAAGAGCGATGGTATTTGAAATTGCCCCGGTAAAATTGCGGGACAAACAATTTGAAGGTCTTTTCCGAGATTTTTGATTGTGTCAATAATGACTACATGCATGCCTAGTGAATATAGGATCAAGCTAATAACATAATTATTGCAATGAGGACAAATGGTGCTTCATATAGACTTCCCATGTGAGGGGAGTTGATTATGGAGTCTTGAAGTCGTGTTGAGGGGCCGTTATGATATTGTCGTGGAGCAATCATGACTCGTTTAGGCGAGAATCAAAGAGTAGTATCAATCGAGGAATCATTTCATTTAATGAATTATAAGTGCTCTTTGAGCTCGGGGATGACTTGCCTTGAGCTGGCTATGAACGACCGAGGTGAGTCTGTCACCATGCCGGCAATAGGGGTCTGTAGACAACATGTGTCATACCAGTTTTATGAGACAATGGACGACATGAGTCGTGTCTGATATGTGCAACTGTTGGCAACATGTACCGTGCTGATTATAGAAGACCGAAGTCGAACTGTCATGCACGTGGACCGACTATAAAGACGACCTGCACTGTGCCAACGTGTGATTTGCCGAAGTCCTCGTATATATAACAAGGGGCGTCCCTTGGGGGGGCCAGCAGGGTCATGGCCCACGGCTCCCCAAAATTCATGAATTTAAGTGTCCCCTTTGACCCAATAACATATATATTATTTTTGTATTGGGTTTCAATAACTTACGAGTCTAATAAGTTTTCTTTTTAGTGTTTTTTTTAGAAAGCCGAAAACAATATTTGACCCTGAACCTAAATTTGAACATAGACGTCTCTGATAACGTGATGCATCACTAGAGTAATTATATATGGTGCCTTCATTAAATCGAAACTAAGGTGAATTCACAACAGCGTTGTAGGACAATAATCTCAAGGGGCATGGCATGGCATGGCCAACGATCCATACGGAAGCACGTTTGGGTATTCAGGAATTCTTTAACATGGCACATGGTATTGGTACCTCTCTTATTTCTATTGAATTTAAGCAATGTTGGTGGGAGACTGGGAGTAGATTAATTGACTCACCAAAAAAAAAAAAAAAAAAAAGTTTAGGAGACAAGAGGATTATTGAAGGTACTGTATGATCAACTGCAAAGTAACGTGCGTGCCAGAGACGCTGTGTTTGATGGTGGAGCATTTTATTTTTTTTCGTCGGTGACCATATATATATATATATATATATAGGCAATCGTGCACTGCATTTGTTTGTTAATTTGCCTGACCGGAATTTTAAATCTTTCTTTTTAAACACTAAGGCTCTGTTTGGATTGAAGGAAACATGTAGAAAAGAAAAGAGAGGATGGTGATAGAAAAGAAATTAAAGAAAAGGAGAATAAGAGATTGTGAAGTCTGTTTAGAGTGTTTGGATTGAACTTTACGGAAATAAAAGGAGAAGGAGATACCGTAAGGTATATTTTACTAAAATATAATGGTTTCCTTCCGTTTCCGATCTATTTTATGAAAAGAGGCCGCTAAAATTCTACCTAGTCTTTTCCTTTGGTTTCCCCTCCTCTCCCTCCATTTCCTTCACCTTAAATCTTACCAAACACTCCAAATTGAATCTCTCTAAATCCTTTCTTTTCCTTTCCTCCATTTTCTCTCTAATAGTATGAAATTCAATTCTTTTTACACTTTGATTCTATAATTTAAAATCGTCTTTTCAACAACGATCATGTAAAAGTCGGTTTCTAAAACTAAAAATAAAATTTTTAAATATACCGTGGTGTCAATAAATACAATCTTCTTCTACTCAACAATGACAAAGTTGTTAGCGTTAAAGCTAGACATTAAGCATTTCTTGTTATATATGGAGAACTTAAAAGGTTCAGGACTGTGTACGTAATGTCATCGGTTTTGTATAAACTTTTTTCTATAAAAATCTTTTACTCGTTATACATAAACCTTTTCACCATGATCGTGTTTCTGCAAATGTTTTCTTTTTTTTTTTTCAATTTTTTTCCATGCAATTTTACTTGTTACTTTTGTTAATAGAATAGTTCAAGGGGAAAACTTTTACCCATTGCTGGTAAATTTCAAGCCACAGACCATGTTCCCAAAACTTTAAACATGATGAAACAATCTCTTTCCTTCCCTACTTTTTTCTTTAATTAATGAAGAACGAAAATTACAAAAATAATTACAAAAGATGATACAACCGGTTTTAATAAAGTCAATGTCACATCAACACTCAACGCCGTCTCATTAAAACATCTTAGCAGCAAAACTCAATGAGACAAATCTATTAAGAGGAAAAAGTACAGTCAAGTTAAAGAATAATAAATAAATCGTCCTATTAAGGGGCTTCCCCACAAGAATCCCTCTCTTCTCCTTAATTATTTCTTTGATGATTGTTCGAAGTGTAAGGCTTTCTTGTGGTGGTGTACATTGCACATCTATTTCCTTTGCAATTTCTATTGGTGCGTCGAGAAGCTTATGTTTAGCTCTTGTTCCTTGTGGAACATCCCCATAACCATCCTCCGAGCCCCCAAAATTGGTGAATCATCGTTGGCCTCATATTCATCATCATCGATCACTTTTGTGTTTGTCATTAGTCAAAAAAGTGATATCCGTACATCGGTCCCTAAATGATAACGAGCGTGGCAGAAGCAGTGTATTGATGTTTGCTAAATGAGCCTTCGAGACAAAATTAAAATCATCTATGAAGTGTATAAATATTTTTTTAGGGAACATCTTTTCACACCGCAAATTATTTTGACCCAATTCGAGTCAGAATACGATGATTATTCTGATTCAATTCGAGTCAGAATTTTAAATGTTTTCAATACCCAATACCGGTCAGAAAGACTTTCTGACTAAAATTGAGTCAAGAAAACTTTTAACATTCTGTCTGAAAGTCGGTCAGAATCAACGAATTTGCAAATTATTCTGACGCACTTTGAGTGAGAAAACGATGATTATTCTGATTTAATTCGAGTCAGAATTTTAAATGTTTTCAATACCCAATACCGGTCAGAAAGACTTTCTGACTAAAATTGAGTCAAGAAAACTTTTAACATTCTGTCTGAAAGTCGGTCAGAATCAACGAATTTGCAAATTATTCTGACGCACTTTGAGTGAGAAAACGATGATTATTCTGATTTAATTCCAGTCAGAACTTTGAAGGTTTTCCATACTCAATACCGGTCAGAAAGACTTTCTGACAAAAATTGAATCAAGAATACTTTTAATATTCTGTCCGTGGAGATTGTGTTAGATTGTTACTACTCCTTTTTAGATTGTTACTACATTTTTTTCTGTAGCGACATATATTTCATTTGTTTGTTACTATTTCTTTTTATGTGATAATATGTTTTTGGTTGTAACTAGAACATTTTATTTATCATTGTTACTACTTTTTTTTTTCCCGTAATTACATCTATTTTATTGGTTTGTTACTATTTTTTTATTGTTACTATATTGTTTTTTGCTATAAATAAATCTATTTTATTAGTTGTTACTACTTATTTTTCAAGTGTTATTATATTTTTTTTTACGTAATTACATTTATTTCATTGAATTTTACTACTTATTTTTTAGTTGTAACTATATTTTCTTTACAAGCGATACTACATTTTTGCTGTAATTATTTCTTTTTTATTGGATGTTGCTACTTATTTATCTTTGTTACTACATTTATTTATTGCATCCTTAAAAAGCGGGAAGCATTTTAAAAGTGATTTATGTGACTATATATATTTTTTACGTGATTTATTATTATTTTTTGAAATTTTTATAACTTGTTTTTTTCTTGGAAGATTCACCCCTCTTTAATTACAGCACATTTGATGGCATGTATTTACTGCGGTGCATTTATTGGCAATAACTTCAAATCACACAAAAAGGGTATTTTGGTCCATCTATTATCATTTTGTCCTTTTTAATCTCTAAAAATGAAAGATGTCTTTGGATACCCATTTATGAAATTTGATGTCATTCTAGCCCCTTCCCTCTTTTTTTTATATCGGTCACCCTCACCATTCTCCTTATTATCTTTCTTTGGCTCATCACTACTCAAATTCGTAGCTTGGTGTCGCCCCCCCTACTTCCACGGTATGCCATTCAACCTGGGATCAGGGGCGGAGGCATGTATAACTAAATGGGGTATGCCTGCTAAAAATATTAAAATTCAACATTTTAACTATAGAAAAAAATTTGCATTCCGTGAAAAATATGTTTTATTTAAGAAAAATTACATGCACCTACAAAATATTTCTAGATCCGCCGATGCATTGGGTTGACTTAGATTAGCATCATGTTCTTGTAAATGGTCTTGGGCTTCTTGAACTTCAGGTACAAAACGAGACGCATTAGATGGTATACAAGTTTCTTGTAAATAAATTGTCTTAAGTGTAATTGTTTTTAGATATATTTAAGAAAAACGACGTAGTTTTGAAAAAAAAAAATCTTTTAATTTTGAGTGTGTGGTTAAATCTCTCGAATTTGAAAGAACACTTAACCATCTTAATTAATTGAGAAGATCTTGGCTTTGCACGAGCAACGTGTGCGACGTATATGATTAGAGCATTGGCAATGGCTCAAATATGCAATCTGCCAAGCACTCAGTGAATACTTTTTATTTCTAAAATGCACATAAAAAAAGATACACAATAAAATACCACAAAATACTTTTACGTCATTGATTATAATGTGAGACTTATAGATTTATACGAGTCATATAAAGATCAATGGTATAATGTGAGTGTAATATCCCGACTTTTCGAAAAAGGGCAGACGTGTCTTTTTGCGCAAAATGGAATATTATAATTTACGGATTTAAAGTATTTTAAGTGTATTTATATATATTTGGCCGATATATATAAATAATTTGGAGATAAATCCGATTTTAAGTAATAAGGGCAATTAAGGAAAATAAGGGATTAGGTTAATTATTGGGATTTTCCTATTTAAGGAGAAATTAACCCCAATAGTTTCCCTAACCTTTTAAATCAGAAATTTCCTCCTTAGAAGCCTCCTCTTGCGTGTGAGAGTTGGAAGAAAAACGTGGCTGAGAGCGTAAGAAGATTCAACGAGAGTTTCTACGATATCTCATGGAGTTTTCAACCGTTTTTAGATCCGCGAGAAGCGTTGGAATCGTCGTGAAAGGAGCGTCGTTTCTACACTCAAAGATCAGAGCTTTGTTAAGGTTATCTGCAAGAAAAGATCAAGGTTTTGCTGCAGTTTTCTGAGTTTGAAGTTGGTTTATCTTGCTAAAAAGGTAAGAGGTTCTTCCTACAAATTAATTATGGTTTAGAAATGTTAGATCGTGTTTTTGATTCGTTTTGTAAGAGAGTTTTAATATTGAATAATTGATGGTTTATGATGTTAAGGTAAAATAAAAGGTGTTCTAAACGTTTCGATTGAATAAAATATGTGTATGTGTTGAAGCCGAACATAACTATCCTGGTAGTTGTATCGGCCAGCTTCTTTTTGTACATGATGAGGGGGCTGCTTTTCTTTGTTTGATATAGGTTTTGTTAGCACAACAAAAGTAACAGGTTTTTATTTTATTTAATTTTATTTTATTGTTTATACTGGTGGCGTTAAATGCCCAGTAAAGCTGTTGTTGTTGTCGAAAGTGGGCAAAAGAAGAAGGGAGAAAAAAAGGATCCATGGTTGCTTCCTCTTATAAAAAAAAAAAACATAATTACTATTCTAGTAAAATAAAATAAAACTACATATATATAGTATAATGTATATTTTCCCGCTGCACACCTTTCTTGTCCTTATTAATTCTTTGAATTGTTTCTGGGATTCTTCCTAGAAATACCGACGGGTTCAAAAAAAAAAAAAATTTATGTATTCTCTTGTTAATAGGAACAAAAATCATTTAATAAATAAATAATATATGGTTGTTTGGTATTATTGTGTTGTGTTATTTATTGTTCTGAAAAAATATAAATTATGATTTAGTAGACAGTGAGTTTTGTAGCTAATGTTATTGTGATGTTTAGCTTGCATTAATGAGTTTAAATAACATTAATTAAACATAGACAAACCTCGATTGAGTTTCTGATGCGTTTAGTTCCGGCACCGAATGTACTCTTCAAGGGAGTTGAAGTTCGGGACCATCGGAAAGGCATGAAAGGGCTTGTGCTTTGATGAATTAGTATTCATCAACGTCACAGAATTGCTGGCGCCGTCTCCGTGTCTAGTGGTTCAAGAAAGAGAGTTGAGTTTGTGAGGAGCTTACTTGAAAACACTTAGGTGGCTAGTTAATAACTATTAATAATTACATACTTGCATAGTAATAAGATTAAACATCATGTCATCCTTGGTAAGGCACAAGACTATATCGCAATGTGTAGGCTTTCGGATAAAACGAGTAAACTTGTCGGCCTTTCAGAGGCACCGGAGAGTAGAGGTACTCGTTGTGGATAACTCTGTTGGCCCCGGCACCAGGAGAAGCGAGAGGACTTCACAGGTGAATAACTTTGTTTGGCCATTATAGGCACAGTGAGCATAGGGACTTTACAATTGAATAACTCCGTAGGTTCATAAGACCCAAGCACGGAGGGACTTCGCGAACGCAGTATACTATCGGGACTAGCCCGTGGCTATTGGTGAGTTCCACCAATAGGTTGCACCCAGATGTCTCGTGGTGGGCAAAGATCATGCGTAGTGTCCTTGAATGCGGATGTAACACAGATAAGCTAAGTTAGAAACAGTTAGTCATGACATGTCGATGGACATGAAGTGAACCCTAGATTGAGTCGGTCTCATAAAGATAATTAAAATAATAAACTTGTTAAAGAGCCTTAATTAAATTGTAACCTACTACTTACTATGTACAATGTACTTACCTCAAATGCATGTTTATTTATGTGTTTGGGGGGAGAGAAGATTTAACAAAGTTAACCCGGAGTTCAAGAGTGCTTTGATGACGACGTTTAAGGACGCCAAGTCGAAGACTTTAATTATTTATGTTTTATTTATTCTTTAGACTTGGAGTTTCGTTTGGGAACTTGTAATTACTTTCTAGTTTTTCTTTTGGAGTTTATCGACGTTTTGGATTTCGTCGGTTTCTTTTTCAATGTAATAAATATTACATTACTATCTTTAGATGAGATTCTATTCTTAGTAGCATTTTATGGTGTTTTCCGAGTCTTTTGAGCTTCCGTTTTGCTAAACTCGATACGACGTAGTAGAGGCTTACGTGTAATATTAGATTTATTTAATATTATGCGTGCCGAGCGTTTCGTTTCCGGATAAGGACTCGGTATCCGGAGCGGGCGTTACAGTGAGACTTATGGATTCATATGAGTTGCATAAAGATCAATTGTGTAAAATTGTGCTGTGTATATTTTAGGGGTGCTTTATTTATACCGCAGATATTCTACACATACACCCCATTGTTAGTAATAAATTAGAATCTTTTTGATACACCACATCATTTATGTTTTGGGTCCCGCATTCTACCTGTACACCCAATTTAAATTTTGGGAGTAAAAAAAAAGCAATTTTAGCAATGAAATTTTACTTCTACTAAGTTTTACAAACAAATTCCAACCCCACCAAAGCTCGACCCCTCCCCACTTTCCCCCCTTTTTTTTAATCCTCCTCTTCTTCCTCTTTTCAACCCATTCTTCTTCTCCTTCAAATTCTTCTTCTTGTAATCATCATCCTCTTCTCATTGGTTTTCATCTCAATGTTTTAAATCTATTTCTCAAAAAACAAACAATCACATAATTCCAAGAAATGCCTGTAACAACTTCTTTTGCACCAAGAAGATCATCACAGATGTATTATATACAGGGACGGACCCAGCTCTAAAGAGGGGGGGGGGAGGGGTGCATGACCCCCACTGAGATCCGAAAATCGATATGTTTTTATAGGTAAAAAAATGTAAAAACAATATTGATGCCCTCACTCGCCTATCGAATTTGTTTCGGTGCCCCACTGAGATTTTTTTTTCTAGGTCCGTCACTGATTATATATGATTTGCATTGTTGCGTTCTAGTCTCGGAATCGTATTTTAGGAGGTCTTTGTGTTGATGATCTTGTTTCTTAAAATTGTTGTTGTTTTCATCTTTCGCTTTTTGTTTATCGGTAAAATCGCCATGTCAAATTGCAGTTAGCTAATGCTATATGATTGCCATTTTTTTGCGGTTAATTCTTTTTCTGTAGAAAAACAATCAAGAAAGTTTCAATGGGTTTCCCAAGGTGGGAAATTGCTAAATGTCGATTTTACGAAGGTTGTTTCCAGCGTAAAATGACTCAATTGATTGCTCCATAATACTTACCAAAAATGTGAACTTTCGAATTTCGTGGGAAGAAGATCCTCTAATTAGGTTTTTTTTTAGTGTTCTAATTAGGGTTTCAAGAGGATGAAGATGATGAAAGCTTTTGGGAATGATGATTGTCTTTAAAAGGATGATATAAAAGGGACCTTTTTGTAATATATTTTTGGAGCGGAAAGAATATGAAAATGAGGTCTGTAGATAGATATGAAAAAATTGTAATTAAGTATGTGGTGCAAATAAATAAATTAAAATGTTAGACAATTTAAGTGTGGTGCAAAAATAGATTTGAATTATTAGGAGTGGTGTAGTGTGTATAGTGATGTATGAGTAGATTAGATGGGGTGTAACTAATAAACCTCATATTTTATTGTGGCACAAGAATTTTTCGAACTGATATATCCCAACCACTCCTACCTTCTGTGCACGGTTTTCGATAGGGGTGTTCATTTTGTTTTATAACGGACCAAACCGACGGAACCGAAACAAACCGAACCGTTTATATGATTTTTAATAACTGTAAAACCGAACCGGCACAAAACCAAACCAGACCGACTCTAGTTGGTTTGGTTTTGGTTTTAACTAATGAAACCGAAGAACCGAACCGATACCCATAAGAATACAGATTTCTACTTTTAAGCACAAAAAAATACAGTTCAATGTTGTTAAATAAAATTACACTTTTGAAAAGATGTCCAAATTTTTACTTCAACAATATTGGGCCAAATGTCCATCACGTTTGAAATGTTTCTATTCTCTGAAATTGATGGCTTTAATACAAACTTTAGAAGAAAATTAAGAAGAAAAAATGTCCAACAATATTACTTTGGACACAAAATTAAGAACAAAAAATGTTGGAACTTTAAGGAGCTTTGCAACTTCTTGGCTTTTCTTTCTCAAGTTATAAAAGGAATTAAAAAATTAGATGGAATCAATTTTGTCTATAATCATAATCAGGTAAATATATTTTTTGAGGTGAACTTAACAATATTTAGTTGTTGGACTCTTTGTATTGAAGACCGAGAAACCGAACTGAACCAAACCATAGAAATGACAAACCGAACCGATGTTAATATGATTGGTTTTGGTTTTATCTTTTACAAACCGAAATTGATGGTTTGGTTTTGAAAATTCCAAAAACCAAACCAAACCTTGAACACTCCTAGTTTTCGAAATAGAGTTTGCAAATGAATGGTTGATAATTGGGGAAAACACACTTTACCTACCTGTGGTTTGTCATTTAGACTCTTTACCTCCCTATGGTTTAACCCCGCTATGCTTTTCTGAAAAGCATTTAATCCAATTTCCGGTCATCAGAACTAATTTTCCGGCCAAAGATATTTATAAAATAATGTATTTCCCTATTTGCCCTTTTCCTTCTAAACGTTCCCAACGTTTTCCTGCCAAAGATATTTATAAAAAATGATTCATTTACAATTTCAAGCTTAGATACTATTATACTAAGCGATGTAAGAAGATTGGAGAAGACCACCGCCCCTCCCTCCCCCCAAAGAAAAGTCAGAAAATTATGGTCACTGCATTAAAGTGCATTTTGCTTAAAGCCCGTAAACGTAGCGGTTAATGACAAGTGCCGTCCGGTCTGAAATGCAGATATTGTCATACATAACATGAAAAGTCATGTCTTTCTAAGTGTCATGACACCTCATTCATTTGATTGAGACATTCCAAACTTTTGAGACAAGTTCATAGCAACTCCACTTCTGTGTTGTGTCTGAGAAGATTGATTTGTGATTCCTGCCGTTGATCCTTTAGGTGACCTTCTTACTACAAAATCTGTTTGTGCATTAACTGACGACTCTCCAAGCTGCTTACCCTTTGCCTTTGATAATACTGGCAACTTTTGTACAATCTGTTGTCTACATTGTGCTTTTTGCAGCCTTGGTGACCTTCTTGGTGGCAAAATAGTTGCTTGCTTACGACCATGCCTTTGTGTTGAATGTTGATGTGGCAAAATGGTTGCTTGCTCACTTGGACCGGCATGTTCTGCATCTTCAGAATGTGTTGGATCAATTGCACCAACATTTGGTACAATATTCACAGACCTGAATATATGATCATCTACATCCCCCACATCAACAACTTCATCAAACCAGTCCGATGGTTCATCATCCATAGGAGGTTCACTATTGGATTCATTACCATCATCTTCATCTGCTTGCTCCCCATTAACTTGATGTGCATCAGTATTTTCAACACCAACAACAGGTGGTAACGATTCTGAATTTTCATCGTTGCTTACGACAGCATAAAACTCTAGAAAAGGCATCCCTTCATACAAGTATTGCATAACACTTAGGCCTACATCATCCTTAACCTCAGTTAAACCCATATTCATGTTGCCATTTGGATACCTATAGTAGAATCTAGCATTCCCCCCCACTCCCCCGCATTTAGCTGACTATGAAGAATATTGATGACGCTCATTTTTAACACTTTGTCTGTTAGGAACATTTTATTATGTTTTGATGATGGCCATACTAGCTGTTATAGCAAGCCTGAAATAATTTAGAATTCTCTGTAAGTCTCTACTTAGAGTCTGACATGTTGTATAAGTTGAGTCAGACAAGTATTGTACTAGTTGGTATGACGGCAAAGTTAAAACAGATATTCGGCAGAGTGAAGCCAGCCAAGCACCAGCAGAGAAGCAATGAAGACATAAATGATCTGACTTATAACCAAGGAAGTCTGTGATGACCTTGGATAAGTCCATGTTATACTTTAAGTGATGAAACTTAATATTCAAATATGGCGTACACTGATCTCACCCCAATCAAGGATCAGTGAAGTAAAAAGATTCTCCTTAAAGTGAAGCAAAGAAGAAAACAATGAATCGGCAAAGTAAACTGACTTTCGGCTGAGTGAAGACAAAACGGTGAAGGAAGATCTAAATCAGCTAAGTCAGAAGGATCACTCGACCGTTCTGAAAACGGCGAAGTAACACTTACCAGATCATATTTAATATACGTTGAAAATTCAGAAGATCATGCATTAAATGCACAAACAATAAAGGATCAATCAAGAACGGATTTTCTGCTATATGTTTGAAGAAAGAATCCTATCACTAAAATCAAGGAGAATGCAATTAAGGGGGAATCAAGAATAAAATCAAGGATTATTCCCTCATTAATATAGACAACGGACGGAATTTCAAATCAAGGTTATTTAAGGCTATAAATAGAAGGCATTGACAGACAAAGAAAAACAATGATCAGAAAAGAAAAATCAAGCAGAAACTCTGTCAACTTGAAAAACCTTCTCTCTGAACTTACAAGGATACAACTAGTGATCAACTCAGATATCAGAGCTACAAAAGTCATATTCAGCACTGAGATTGATCAAGAAAGAGTGTGAATCATATTCACATCAAACTGAAGCAACTGAATCAGAGGCAATCTGAGAAGGAGTTGAATCTGTGATATTTGTTGAAGGATTTTGATCTCAGGAGGAAGCAAAAGAGATCGAATCATCAAGTCATTGCGATCAAGGAGTGATAGTCTTGTAGATTGTGAAGCTTGGGAAGCAAAGGACAATCATACTATTGTATCTGTGAAAACAATAGTGAATTCCTCCGATCATCACAGAAGAAGAGTGGATTAAGGGATTACACCACCCTGAACCACTATAAGCCTTGTGTCAATTTACTTTCTGCAATTTACTTTACAGCATTTATTTAAATTGCCTAGATCATAACTTATATTTGTGAATGTCTAAACTGATTTGAAAACAACATAGTAAGAAAGGACTTATCCGCTGCCCAAAAGCTTTTAAACAAAAGAAATTTTTTGAAACTCCACTATAGTCATTCACCCCCCCTCTGACTATAGTTTCACCCTTCTCTAGGACCAACAATTGGTATCGGAACAGTGTTCCTAGTATCAGAACTTGTTCAGATCTAATTTCTGGTAACAAGGAGATCACACATTTTCAAAGTAGTTTTCAAATCTAAGTTTTCTCCACGTTTACATATATATCTTCACTTGCACCTATGGATTCCTCAAAATTTTTGTCAAAAGTACCTGTTTTTAATGTTAATAATTTTGATGAATATAAAATAAGAATGCTGTCTCATCTTGCAGCAACTCATGAAGAGATGCTGGATGTAATCAATGAAGGACCAATCATAATCACTACTGTGGTAGGCACATGAGCAGATCAAGGGAAGGAAATCGATAAACCTAAAAAGGATTGGACCAAGGATGACATGAGAAGAGCAAATCTGGATTTTGTTGCAAAAGACATGATTTTGAAGACCCTAGATAGCAACATGTTCATGAGAATCAAAGACTACAAAACAGCAAAGGAGATGTGGGACAAGCTAGCATTGATAAATGAAGGATCTGAAGCAGTTAAAGAAAACAAATTATATGTTGCAAAACAGAAATTTGAGAACTTCAAAATGAATTTGGTGAATCCATTGATCAAATGGACAACATATTCTCAAGCATTATCGATGAACTCGCAATGACTTGGACACACATATCCCCAGAAAGAAGTATGCTTGAAGATTTTGAGAGGCTTACCTGAAAAATGGAAGATCATAACATCAGTAATCAGAGGAACAACAAATCTTGCAAACACAGATACTCTGACCCTGATGTCCTAATTAAAAGCTCATGAATTCGAATTGAACGGTGAAGATGGTGCTCCGGCAGAGACATAAAAATCATCGCCTTTGGTTGCACCCAAAGAAAGTAACTTTGCCGATTGTATCAGCAGAGAGACACAAGAACTCAAAGAACAGGTAGCTTTATTAGTCAAACGTTTTGACAGGTTTAGCAAGAAGAAGACATTCAAGGGAAACTCATCATCAAACAAGAGGTCAAGCTCAAATAAAGAAATGAAGAAGAAAGATGATGAATACAGATGCTTCAACTGCAACAAGAAAGGTCACTTCAAGGCTGATTGTCCTGAAGAAAATTACAAAGATGATGAAAAGAAGAAATACAAAGCATTTGAAAAGAGGAAAACCAAGAAGGCACTGAAGGCTGAATCCATTAGTGAAAAGAATGAAGAATCATCTGATAATGATACAGATGACAGTGATGAAGAAGACAGTGCAAACAATGAAAAAGCATGTCTATGCCTCATGACCGAAGAATTAGATGGAGATGAAGGTGATAGTTCAGATACTGAGGAAACAAGCCTATGTCTAATGGCTAAAGAATCGAGATGGCGAGGTAACATCTAGTTCCTGCTCTCATCAAATGCATCCACATCTAACATCGCACAATCTTCTAGTCTCCCATTGGATACAATGAGACTAGTCCAAAATCTCATAACTAAATTTGATGAAATTGAAATGAATCATGAAATTCTGGAAAAGGAATGCAAGGATCTAAGAAAGGAGAACAAAAGATAAAAGAAAGAACTGGATAAAGCAAAAGCTGAATTAACCAGTAAGGAGACCTACTTAAATGATCAACAAAAAGCAGATGATCATACATCTGTTATTGACAAATTAGTTAAGAAAATCTCCCCACCGGTAAAGGTAACCATTGCACCACTAAATGCACCAGCTTACAAACCCTCAAAAAGGTTTGGATCCAGATCTGGTCTTGGCTACAACAGTCAGGATGAGAGTAGGAATAATGGTCAACACAATTCTAAATCCAGGACCAACATTGGACCAAAATTTAGAAAAGGGATGCACCATAATTCCAACAAATCATCCTGCTCCGGTGAAGTCAAAACCTAGTGTAGTAAAACAGCAGACCACATCCTCATTTCAGTCAACCAAGAACAATAGCCTTCTGAAAGGTAAAGGCAGACTTTATCCTTCAGAGGATGATTGGAATGTTGCACCTCCAAAATACAAGAGGAAACCATTCCATAAAATGCATCATGTGTTTAAGAAAAACCAATCTAGATATGCTCCTAGACACATGAAGCAAGAAAGGTTTTCTACTGCATATTGGAAAGTGAAGAAGGATGTAAATGCACCAAAAGGTGGAGAAAAGTATCAGAATACCTTCAGCAAAAATATTAGAAGCTATTCTGCCATGCCTTATACATATGAAGTTGATGACTTTAATTATCCAAAAAGGAGAACCTTTGGATATACACTTGGTATGGGAGGCATGACTGCGAACAGGTATGGACCCACATAGTGTTGGGTACCTAAACAAAATTAATTTGTTTTATAGGATGTCTGGTACATAGACAGTGGATGTTCCAGACACGACAGGAAACAAGAAATGGCTCACTGACTTCAAAGCTTTTGATGGACCCAAAGTCACATTTGGAGGCAAAGAAAACCCTGGCAAGATTAAGGGGGAAGGCACAATACTCAAGAACAATCTGAAGATTCAAAATGTGGCATATGTCAAGGGACTTAATTTCAATCTGATGAGCATCAGTCAATTATGTGACAAAGGCTACAATGTGCACTTCAACAAAGAAGGATGCAAAGTGATTCACAGCCAATCCAACACAATAGTTCTTGTAGGTAGAAGACAAGACAACATGTATATGGTGGACTGGAGAACAGCCAAGGCAGAAACATGTCTGCTTGTCAAAAACAAACAATCAACAAGCTGGATTTGGCACAGAAGATTAAATCACCTGAATTTCAAGACCATCAATAAATTATCAAAGAACAAGTTAGTTGAAGGACTGCCAGAGATCATATTCAAAAAGGAAAGCCTATGTGATGCATGTCAGAAAGGGAAACAAATCAAAAGTTCATTCAAGTCAAAGCCTTATCAATCTACAACCAGAGTTCTACATCTGTTACACATGGACCTGTTTGGACCAGTCACACCAGTAAGTGTAAGTGGCAAGAAATACACCCTAGTAGTGGTGGATGACTTTTCAAAGTACACCTGGACCATTTTCATGAACAAGAAGAAAGAAACACTCAAGAAGCTTCCAGAATTGCTGAGAAGACTCCAAAATGAAAAGGAATTGAAAATCATCAAGATCAGATCAGATAGAGGCACTGAATTTCTAAATGAAATTATCAGAACCTACTGTGAAGAAAATGGAGTACTACATCAATTATCTGCAGCAGGAACTCCACAACAAAATGGTGTAGCAGAAAGAAGAAACAGAACTCTCAAAGAAGCAAGTTAGAACAATGATTTGTCAAGCATGCTTGCCAAAGAGATTTTGGGTCAAGCAAAGAAACACAAAGATGCCATACACAAAACAGATCAATCATCAACAAATATCATGGAAAGACTCCATATGAAATATGGAATGGTAGAAAACCCAATATCTCATATTTTCATATGTTTGGATCAAAATGTTTTGTCTTGAAGCGTAAAACCAAATGCATACCTTTGATGAAAAGGTCGATGAAGCAATCTTTATGGGATACTCGGACACCAAGAAAGCATTCAGAGTACTCAACAAAAGAACATTGGTGATTGAAGAATCAATACATGTAGTTTTCGATGAACCAAATACAAATGGTGAAGACCTTCAAAATCAAGAAGAGGAAGCAGCACAAAGGAAAATCTATACAAATGCAACCATACCAGCTTCTATCCTGAATCATCATTTTGAAAATCAAGAGGAGCCACATTTATACACAACAGATCAAGCACCAGAACTTGAAGTTCATACCCATAATGAAGCTGTAGAAGCACCAAGTGAAGAACAACTTCAACCTGATCTAAATTGGCTAAGAGATCATCCTGAAGAACAAGTCATTGGAGATATTCACACAGGTGTTAGAACCAGAAGACAACTGGAGCATATGCTAACATGCTTTCTATCACAAGTGGAACCCAAGACCATAGATGATGCAATCCAAGATGCAGATTGGATCACAGCCATGCAAGAAGAACTAAATGAATTTGAAAGAAATGAAGTCTGGGAACTTGTTGACAGACCAGATATGGCCAACATCATTGGAGCAAAATGGGTATTTAGGAACAAGATGGATGAGCAAGGAACAGTTGTCAGAAACAAAGCAAGACTAGTTGAAAAAGGCTATTCTCAAGCAGAAGGGATAGATTATGATGAAATATTTGCACCAGTAGCAAGATTGGAGGCAATACTAGCTGTTATAGCAAGCCTGAAATAAGTTAGAATTCTCTGTATAAGTCTTTACTTAGAGTCTGACATGTTGTATAAGTTGAGTCAGACAAGTATTGTACTAGTTGGTAGGACGGCAAAGTAAAACAGATATTCGGCAGAGTGAAGCCAGCCAAGCACCAGCAGAGAAGCAATGAAGACATAAATGGTCTGACTTATAACCAAGGAAGTCTGTGATGACCTTGGATAAGTCCATGTTATACTTTAAGTGATGAAACTTAATATTCAAATATGGTGTACACTGATCTCACCCCAATCAAGGATCAGTGAAGTACAAAGATTCTCCTTAAACTGAAGCAAAGAAGAAAACAGTGAATCGGCAAAGTAAACTGACTTTCGGCTGAGTGAAGACAAAACGGTGAAGGAAGATCTAAATCAGCTAAGTCAGAAGGATCACTCGACCGTTCTGAAAACGGCGAAGTAACACTTACCAGATCAGATTTAATATACGTTGAAGATTCAGAAGATCATGCATTAAATGCACAAACAATAAAGGATCAATCAAGAACGGATTTTCTGCTATACGTTTGAAGAAAGAATCCTATCACTGAAATCAAGGAGAATGCAATTAAGGGGGAATTAAGAATAAAATCAAGGATTATTCCCTCATTAATATAGCCAACGGACGGAATTTCAAATCAAGGTTATTCAAGGCTATAAATAGAAGAAATTTACAGACGAAGAAAAACAACGATCAGAAAAGAAAAATCAAGCAGAAACTCTGTCAACTTGAAAAGCCTTCTCTCTGAACTTACAAGGATACAACTAGTGATCAACTCAGATATCAGAGCTACAAAAGTCATATTCAGCACTGAGATTGATCAAGCAAGAGTGTGAATCATATTCACATCAAACTGAAGCAACTGAATCAGAGGCAATCTGAGAAGGAGTTGAATCTGTGATAGCTGTTGAAGGATTTTGATCTCAAGGAGCAGCAAAAGAGACTGAATCACTAAAGCTGTTGCAGTCAAGGAGTGATAGTCTTGTAGATTGTGAAGCTTGGGAAGCCAAGGACAATCATACTATTGTATCTGTGAAAACAATAGTGAATTCCTCCGATCATCACAGGAGAAGAGTGGATTAAGGGATTACACCACCCTGAACCACTATAAGCCTTGTGTCAATTTACTTTACGCAATTTACTTTACTGCATTTATTTAAATTGCCTAGATCATAACTTATATCTGTGACTGTCTAAACTGATTTGAAAACAACATAGTAAGAAGAGACTTATCCGCTGCCCAAAAGTTTTTAAACAAAAGAAATTTTTTTTGAAACTCCACTATAGTCATTCAACTCCCCCCCACCCCCCACCCCCCTGACTATAGTTTCACCCTTCTCTGGGACCAACAATGTCACTTGATATGTGTTTCATAATGGCATATGATCCATTCACATATTCGAGTTTTGGTTGAAACTTAAAGTAGCCCCCAAAGTGCATCCTAATTTCAAGTTGTCCAGCCATGTAACCTATAACACGTAAAACAAACGAAATTTGACAGTAAATTACTTAACCTGCTGTAGAATAAAAACGGAATCAATTTATTATATTTTTTTCAAACTTCCAATAAGATTTTGGTTGACAGACAAGTGAATTTGCAGAAAATTGTGTAAGCTTGTCATTAAACTCCAGATAGATTAAATCGTTTTCTTATACTGATAAGACATTATAGTTGAATTTTTACATACCAACATTACTCTACTCCTTTTTCTAACTTTTGCAACCAAAATAAAAATAAAAATGAAAGCCTCACCTACGGATATTTTCTTTTCTCATCTAAAGAGCTAACAATATTTTTTTCTGCAGTAAATTCGTTGATAATCTAACATGAACTTGATGAGACCATTATTTCCTTATGCAATCGTATCCAAAGAAAGAAGTCAAAAAAACGATTAATTGATGTGTATACGCCAATCACCAGTAATCACATAAAAGCTACACAAGAAAACCTATGAAGCAGAAAATCGAACACCAAAATCACAGCAAATCGCCCAGAAATTGGAAAATCAGGTTGTGTCAGACCTTTGACTTGCAAATCAGGTTGTGCCTTTTCTGACATTGAAAATCTGGTAAACGTAAGGTTATCTACGTTTAAACGTAAGGAACCCTACGTTTAAACGTAGATAAATTTGAATATTGCAACCATCTTAATTTATTGAAATAACCTACGTTTAAACGTAGATTCCTTACGTTTAAACGTAGAGAACCTACGTTTAAACGTAGGCTATTTCAATAAATTAGGAATGTTACAATATTCAAATTTCTCTACGTTTAAACGTAGGGTTACTTACGTTTAAACGTAGATAACCCTACGTTTAACGGTAAGGTCCTGAAGGGTTTTGAATAACTCTCTCTCTCTCTTTTCTATCCCCTTCCACTAGTTTTAATCCCTACGTTTCTCATCAGTTTCTTTACGTTTGACGGCGATTTTGCACCAAATATTCAGATTTGGCACCTCTGCTCTCAAGCATAATGGATCAAAGCAATATAGAAAGTGTAAGTGTTTCCCCTTATGATGTATTTAAAACGTTTTATTGTTATATTGTGTTCCTAAATTATGTTGTATATATTTTCCAATTTTTAGTGTTTTGTAGTGGTGATTAGCCTGATATTTGTTGGCCTTGTGGTGATTAGTCTGATATTGTTGACTAATAGAGGGGATTAGCCTGATTTTTCTTTATGTGGGTTGAACCTAGTCCAAATTTTGAAGAAGACGATTAAAGGAGAGATTCTGTGTTTTTCTACGTCTGAACGTAGGTTTTCTACGTCTGGACGTAGGCTTTCTACGTCTGGACGTAGAAAACTGTTCTTAAGTCCCTTTTTGTATTTTTGTATGCAGATTTTTCCAGTTTATAGGGTTTAGGTTAGTCTTGATTGTAATTTGATAAAAACATGCAATATGTGGCTAGGTATGTTTAAATTTGGGACATTTAAGTTGATAATGTATGAGTATGGTGTTACTCTGCATTTTTTCTTGTATATGTTGAGATTGATTGAGGCTTGATGGTGAGATTGATGGTTTGATCATGCATAAGGGTGCTGTTCCTACCCAAAATGGTACTGAAAATGGCTCTGTTTTCCAGAGACCATTGTTATTGGAAATATTGATCACACTTACACTTACATTAATCATTTAGGTATTGGTAGCTTTGTTTTTTCTTCTTTGGTATTAGATGTACTATATATTTGATTTACTTCACAATGTTAGTGTATAAAGCTTGTGATTGTCTAGTATATGTGTGTGATTGACTTGAAACAATGCTATTTGTTAACAGTTGATTGGCACTCATGGAACTGAAGTACAAAGTAAAGGAAAATTTGATATGGACTTTTAGAGGGGAAAAGAACAAGCTCTCGGATCTTCTTGACATTCACATGAGAAGGATCGGATTTGAGGGAACATTGAGAGGTGGGGTTTTTGGAGAATTCATTCAAATGTACGAGCCTTTGGCGCTTTTCCGCCAAAATTTTGCAATATGTATGTTTCAAATTGCCGTTTATCCGAATGTGGCCGGTGAGCTTCATTTTAGATTTGGTGAGACGACCGCGAACTTCGGTAGGCGGGAGTTTTGCATGATGACCGGTTTTAGGTTTGGTGATCTCCCGGAAGCTCCCGATAGTTATTCCAGGTGTTTTGCTGAGGGGACATACGGCCACATCCATCATCATGACCCAAAACCGATCACCATACCGGATATTGAGAGATGGTTATTGGATGAGGGTGAGCATCCTGAAGTTCTCTACCGTGTAGGTTTAGTCTACCTTATTCACGGTATTATGATGGGTCATGATGAGACTACTAAGGTACCTCGTGAGACCTTCTATTTGGTCGAGAATGTAAAAGGCCTAAATGACTTTCCATGGGGTACTTGGTTGTGGGATCAGACTTATAGAAAGATCTGTCGCATGATGAATACCTACAAGGAAAGTGCAGAAGGCACGGTGACGATAAAAGGGGTTATACATGCCTTACAGTTTTGGGCTTACGAGACCCTCCAGGACATTGCTGTTCCGACTATTGATGCCACCCTCAGAGCTCCTGATGCAGCTCCTCGGATGATGAGATGGAGTTGCAAGACTACCCGTCCGCAGTGGAAGGGGGTGTTGGCGAAGTCAAGTAAGGTAATAAGCTTAATAAACATTTTCTCTTAATTATATCCGGTATGGTTAAACATTTTCTTATTGTTAATTCTAATGAAATATACATTGTTTGCAGAGCCGTGTTATAGGATACCTGGCTGCAAGGGAAGTTGATAGGGAGTTGATGCTACATAGGGGCATCCCTGATGCGGAGATTAATGAGCCGCCGCGTGTGATCCCTCGGCCTGTACCAATTGCACGACCACCTTCTAGACGTCCATCTACTACACAACAAACATGCTCTGCTACACAACAGTCTGCCTCTACTTCACATCCCTCTACTTCACATCCATCTACTTCACAACAGCCTATACCTCCTCATTCACGACGTGTGCCGCACAGTTCATACACTGAGATGCTACAGGCGGAAGAAGATGAATCTGATGAAGAAGATGAAGCTACTGGGATTTATAGGGCTGTGAAGAGAAGGATAGATAATGGGTTGAATGACATTCGGGAGGAAATTCGCCGGCAGAATGACGAGAACCGGCAAGTAATTCGAGAGGTTATACAGCGGCAGAATGAGCATGAGGCGATACTTCTTGAACTTAAGAGGTTGATGCAGACGCTGTCATCCAGAGATCAGGTAAAAAATTATTTCATTGTCAATTTATTTATGCGATTAATTTAGTTGTATGTATTATGATACTAACCGGGTAACATCTTTTCAATCTACCCCTCATCGGCCTCCACCTCCTTCACCTCCTCCACATGATACTGACCGGGGCACATCTTCTCAGTTTTCCCCTGATGGGTCTACACAGGGTCCAAACGTAGGTAATGCAACATTCTCTACGTCCAAACGTAGGGAATGCAAGTACTAGTGTGGTACATGGAAATTATTGTTGTTGTACAAGTACGAGCCATTTCTCTCATTTCTTCAAACTGTTTTAACTAGTGTAAAGAGAACCACTTCTTCACCTTTCAATTTATAATCTACACTGAAGCAAATGGATAATGATCGTTTCTTTAAAGTTCTTGATGGCGGTTTCGCAACAAGTTTGGTATGTCATTATTAATTAACTTACTTTTATATCACTTGTATTATGATCAAACAAACGTGAAACGTTTCTTTTTTCATAGACACTACCTCCAGCATACGTTAATAGGTTGAAGCGACACGAGAGAACCCGAGATAGGGCCGTTCTCAAAAGCCGATTAGGGACATGGGAAGTGAGGGTTGGAGCCACAGACAATGGAATTCTTCGTTTCTTTGGGGAAGGTTGGGAGGAGTATGTGGCGGCTCATTACTTGAATGAGAGGGAGTTTATAGTGTTTGAACACAGGGAGGATTTCACTTTCGACACTCTTGTTTATGATCACACTTCTTGTGAGAAGACTTTTTCTGAGTCTGAGAGTGAAGAAACATTTTCTAATTATATCCGGTAAGGTAATAAGCTTAATAAACATTTTCTCTTAATTATATCCGGTATGGTTAAACATTTTCTTATTGTTAATTCTAATGAAATATACATTGTTTGCAGAGCCGTGTTATAGGATACCTGGCTGCAAGGGAAGTTGATAGGGAGTTGATGCTACATAGGGGCATCCCTGATGCGGAGATTAATGAGCCGCCACGTGTGATCCCTCGGCCTGTACCAATTGCACGGCCACCTCCTAGATGTCCATCTTCTACACAGCAAACACGCTCTGCTACTGCTTGATCGCCTCTACTTCACATCCTCTACTTCACAAATGTACCTATACCTCCTCATTCACGACGTGCCGCCGCAGTTCATACACTGAGATGCTACAGGCAGAAGAAGATGAATCTGATGATGAAGATGAAGCTGCTGGGCTTTATAGGGCTGTGAAGAGAAGGATAGATAATGGGTTGAATGACATTCGGGAGGAAATTCACCGGCAGAATGACGAGAACCGGCAAGTAATTCGAGAGGTTATACAGCGGCAGAATGAGCATGGGGCGATACTTCTTGAACTTAAGAGGTTGATGCAGACGTTGTCATCCAGAGATCAGGTAAAAAATTATTTCATTGTCAATTTATTTATGCGATAAATTTAGTTGTATGTATTATGATACTAACCGGGCAACATCATTTCAGTCTACCCCTCATCGGCCTCCACCTCCTCCACCTCCTCCACCTCCTCCACCTCCTCCACATGATACTGACCGGGGCACATCTTCTCAGTTTTCCCCTGATGGGTCTACACAGGGTCCAAACGTAGGTAATGCAACATTCTCTATGTCCAAACGTAGGGAATGCAAGTACTAGTGTGGTACATGGCAATTATTGTTGTTGTACAAGTATGAGCCATTTCTCTCATTTCTTCAAACTCTTTTAAGTAGTGTAAAGAGAACCACTTCTTCACCTTTCAATTTATAATCTACACTGAAGCAAATGGATAATGATCGTTTCTTTAAAGTTCTTGATGGCGGTTTCGCAACAAGTTTGGTATGTCATTATTAATTAACTTACTTTTATATCACTTGTATTATGATCAAACAAACGTGAAACGTTTCTTTTTTCATAGACACTACCTCCAGCATACGTTAATAGGTTGAACGACACGCTGAGGAACCTAGATATGGCCGTTCTCAAAAGCCGATTAGGGACATGGGAAGTGAGGGTTGGAGCCACAGACAATGGAATTCTTCGTTTCTTTGGGGAAGGTTGGGAGAAGTATGTGGCGGCTCATTACTTGAATGAGAGGGAGTTTATAGTGTTTGAACACAGGGGGGATTTCACTTTCGACACTCTTGTTTATGATCACACTTCTTGTGAGAAGACTTTTTCTGAGTCCGAGAGTGAAGAAGATGATGCAGATGATGATGCAGGTGCAAGTAACCAAAATCCCCATTTTCAAACGACGCTGCCAAACTGGGTATTTTCACATGGTTGTTATTATGTTGTGAGATATTTAATATATTTTTAGTTGTTTTCTTGTTTGATATTTTTTTCCCCATTTTGAAACAATATTTAAATTTGTTTGTGATTTGTAGAGTATTCCAAAGGCATTTGCGAGAACAAACGACATGTTGCGTAACAAGACCGTGGAACTGCGAATTGCCACAGGGGAATCATGGCTTGCTAGAATTGTCTATATGGTAAATCAAAAAGTTCGTTTAAGCGGGTTGAATGATGTCATTACGGACAATGACCTAAATGCGGGAGATGAATGCAGCTTTGAAGTCATTGATCAACCTATAGAAAATCACGTCGTGTTTAATGTGGTGATTACTAAATATTGAAGATCATTTATTTAGGCGTCATCCTATCCTATTTAATGATCACCCTTAGTTTATTTAAGCGTCATCTTATTGTTATCTCAATGTATCATTACTCTTTGTTTTTATGTTTCTAAGCCCTGTATCATTACTCTTTTTTCTTTTGTGTAAGCCCCGTAATAATTACTGTTAGTTTTACAGAGGTAGTGTAATACAAGACAAACTTGATTCCGATTAATAACCGAATACGATCATTACTACAATCTATTAATAAAATACTACATTCTATTAATATGTTACACAATAACGATCCATTCTAATACCACCATAACAAAAATCAATGACTTCCTACCGGTATTGCGTGCAACTAGCTCTGTTATGTCCTGGATGTTTGCATTTAGTACATACATTCTGATGGCCTGGACGTTCCTATTCAGAAGGGATTCTAGTGGTATTAATTCTACCTCTTCTTGGAGCTCCACTGGCCTCAGGCGCATATCTTATATTAGGCACTCCGACTTTCATGTTTCTTACCGGCTCCGGAACATCCCAATCCTCCCTGTTAGGAACTGGATATATGCTACCCATGTAAATCTCCTTGAAACATTCAGCTCTATAATACCGTGAACAGAGTTCGGGTGGACTAATTATGCATGTTGCTTCTGCTGTTATAGCATGCGTACATGGTATTTCCATTTTCTCAAAATAACCACAATAACACTTCCTCTCTCGTAGATTTACCGTCCCATGAAGCAAGTTATTTCCATGAACCTCAAACTCATTAGGGTTAATAGGATTAACCCTGAACTTCTTTCTAGCAGTAATATTTGAAGCCACTATTTTATCGATCTCCGGTGCTAACACAGTCGCACAATGAAGCGCCTCCTGTCGTCTATCATTATACCATCTCTGTAGTGTAGCTCTAATGAATTCCAAGAGGCTTGGAACAGGACAACGACGAGCTCCTCTAATCGCACAGTTGAAACTTTCAGCGTAATTGCTTGTCATTAAGGCGTATCTTTTACCAGGAAATTTGGCACGCGCTCACCGTCAACACCTATTTCTTCTAGTTTTAGATATGCGCCAAGACATTGTGCCTTGATTAGGGCGTACTTTCGGAGAAATTCGGCCTCCGAGAATGCATAGGCTGTTTGATAGAATGTCTCTTCACAAAAACCGTAATCCTTCCATTTTTTGTTAGATTGCCCTTTAAATGATGATAGCAAACACCGTGATATGCATTGGGAAATACCTGACCAACCACATTTCTAATAGCCTTGTTTCTGTCAGATATAAAGCTCAAATTTTCAGCATGGATACCTTCAGCAATACTGAAAGCTACAGGGAATAGGTGGTCACCGGCATCTACAGCAACAGCAACAGCAACAAATAGTTGCCCTGAGAAACGGGTTTTTAGATGAGTGGCGTCCACACACAAAATAGGTCGACAATACTTGAAACCACGACGACTTGCTCCCAAAGACATGAAACAACTACCGAACCTTCCCAGATTATCAAGCTGAAAGTCAACATAGGTCCTTTCATTGGCCTCATGCACCATCCACAGGTACGATGGTATCGCATTGTAACACTCCGTCAGTGAACCTCTAACCAGCATTCTCATCATCTCGTGAGCTCGGTATGCTTGGTCATAAGTCAACTGTACACTGTAAGTTGTTAGCATGTCCTCCATAATATGTCTGGGTTTATACTCATTGTCGAGTTCTTCCATTTTCTGACTTAGCAGACTCGCAATAACAATAGGTGTTGCTTGTCGATTGTCATTATCCGCATTCCGAGAGGCACAAGTATGCACATCTTGTGATCTCAAATGTAAGTGTTGTATTTGTCTTCACCCTTTTCGCCCTTACATGCCATTTGCATGTATCGTTTAGACATGTGTAATACAAGCAACGTGTGTCCGACCTACCCAATCTCATCTGAAAATTATTGGCAACCGCATACGATTTTATTTTCAAATTAAAATCATCTTTCGAATCATATTGCTTCCCAATGAACAATTCGTTCACGTCATTCATATGTAACGTACCGGTAGATAGACACCGTGGTAAATCATCATCTTCAAATGTGGGAATCCTCCATGAATAATCTTCTCGTACACTAGCCCTAGCATTGGCACCCTGATTATTGTTGTCATCCCTGCCCGTTTGATCGGTTAGAATATGAGGTGCAAACGGAGAAGCCAAAATACTAGTGACTGATCCACCAAACAAATTATATGGCTGTTGGATAGGTTGAGCACGACTACTTGAAGGTTGGTTAGGAGGATACTGAAACAGATTATGTGATTGGCTATTTATAACATTATAACTTGGAGGACCGAATTCAAACGGAGCAGTGTATTCACCAACCATTTCACCACGAACATGACTACTTGAAGGTTGATTTGAAAGATTATGACTTGGTCTGACTGGTTCATACTGAAACTGTTGGTCCGAAGCTTCACCAAGCCTTTGTGTAGGAACATGGTTTTCAAACCCACTACATCCATATCTTGTTGCTCGAATGTATTAAAATTTGGATCTGTAGCAAGTTCTTGTACCGGAGAAGGGAAATTACCAAGACTATAATCCGAATTATTGTTATTATCCGGGGCATTGCAATCTTGATTTAAATCAATGCCATCATCCTCAAATATCGGTTCATTGTTTGCCTCCACTGGTGTAGCATTCACGCAAAAAAATCACATTTTTACTGTCAGAGGCCGCTTCGATGTAACCATTTAGTGTCTCGTCGTCTAAGCTATCATCAGGTGGTATATTCCCCACACTAGCATAAGTAAACAAAGCTTTTACGCCAAGCTTTGAAACAGACCGGTCAATACCAAGCCTCACATGCAATTTATCCAACAACGCATTCAATCTTATGTTCTTTCGGACAAATAATGAGAACATCGATCCATTTACATGATTCCACCGGTTATAGAGAGGATCGTACGTAAATTCTCCGTTGAACGAGACAACAATCATAGAGTTGCGATTATATGTTTTTTTTTATAAAACAATTCAAGTCATTATAGACATTCAATATAATAATTCAAAACCCTACCTAAGCAAATTTATCACAAATAGAAAACAAAATATACTTACACGAAAACCCTACTAATTAAACCCCAACAAGGAAACAAAGACTATTTTCCCCTTTTAAGATGTTTCAAACAAGGAAACTAAGACTTTTAACACTTAAAACTCTTTCACTCTAAGTTTAAGTGTGATCAATATTTCCAATAACTATGGTCTCTGAAACAGAGCCATTTTCAGTACCATTTTTGGGTAGGAACAACACCATTATGCAAGATCAAACCATCAATACGGACAATTCCATTACTACCAACAACAAATTTCCCAACTTCTCAAAACTACAATACCAAATCAACAATACCAAAGTTTACTACAATCGAACAATACCAAAGACTTAAACACACTACTTAGATGTATAAACATTACATAAAGACATAACATAATTACTACTTAAAACACACATTTCGGTTGAATACATATCATTACTTACACTAAACCCTATTAATTAAACCCTAAACAATAACACTAATTAAGAAAAGACTTAAACACACTACTTAAATGTATAAACATTACATAAACAGCCTACTAAAAACACACATTTAGTTTAAGTACATTTCATTACTAGCATAAATAACATAATCACATTGAGCACTTGAATTAAGACAAATTAAATAGCAAAAACTTACCCATTTGAGCACTTGAATGATGAAGAAATGGACTTGAAAGATGATGAAATGGACTTGAAAGATGAAGAAGTGGTTAGATAATGTACATTAACATGCAAGACTCTGAAGGAATGAGAAAAATAGCCCGTAATGTGGTGTCTATTGAACAAGTACCTTACAACAACATTAATTGCCATCTACCACTTCCAAACGTAGATAATTTCTTTGTAAACGTGCGAACCCTACGTTTAAACGTAGATAATGCATTCTAACCTACGTTAAAACGTAGAGAAATCTACATTTATTGTAACATTCCTAATTTATTGAAATAACCTACGTTTAAACGTAGGTTCTCTACGTTTAAACGTAAGTAATCTACGTTTAAACGTAGGTTATTTCAATAAATTAAGAAAGTTGCAATATTCAAATTTATCTACGTTTAAACGTAGGGTTCCTTACGTTTAAACGTAGATAACATTACGTTTACCTGATTTTCAATGTCAGAAAAGGCACAACCTGATTTGTAAGTCAAAGGTCTGACACAACCTGATTTTCCAATTTCTGCAAATCGCCCTTAATATTTTCTAATAAAATCCACTTCTTGTGGTTGTTTTAAAAATAAAAAGAAAACGCAGCAAGAAAACGAAACGAATGCTTTAATGGTAGCAAGAATGCTTCGGGATGAGAAGAATAGAACCTTTAATCGCCCCTCCAATAATAAAAACGAATTGAGCAACAATTCGCAGCAAATTAAGAACCAAAGCGCAGTTGGATGGCTGGCTGTATATTGAAACCCTGCTTTGTGAATGGCGTGAAAACGTTGGGAACGTTTAGAAAGAAAAGGGCAAATGGGGAAATACATTATTTTATAAATATCTTTGGCCGGAAATTAGTTCTGATAACCGGAAATTGGATTAAATGCTTTTCAGAAAGTATAGGGGGTAAACTATATATTATTAAACCATAGGGAGGTAAAGAGTCTAAATGACAAACCACAGGTAGGTAAAGTGTGTTTTCCCCTCGATAATAATATACATGTTTCGTCCCTTTTTATTTTCTTCTTACATTTTTTATTTTAAGTTGCTCCTTTTTTCCTGTTGTCATACAATAAGCCATAGTAGTAAAAAAATTGTAGCCAATTAAAAAATCAATTTATTTGTAGTAGCTTTTTGTTAGCAGCACGTTTTGAAGCATTTGGCCATTGTCAATACGTTTGGTCTTCACCACTCACGCATTCGCAGATTCAGAAAAATTTTATTCATCGGGTCCGTAAGTCTTTTACAACATTTTAGCCACAACTATAAAGGAAATTAAAGGCAAGTTATGGGCTAACATTATCTGCAACGTTCACGTCCACATTGTATTTAATCAGTAACTTCACAGTTTGCATCGCACTCCCTTGAACAGCGTAATGAAGTGGCGTAACACCATCCTGATACATAAAAAGTTGTGCACTAAGAGAAAATTCACCTTAAAAAGGAAAAATGATATATGTAATATGAGATAGAAGATTATCACACCAAATCCCGAGGTTGAGGGGTTATAACGCCCTAAATGGTTCCATTAATTATACACATATTCATCCTGAATTCTGCTCAAGAGAGGATAGATAGGCTTTTATTGTATGGAATATGTGTTAAATGCTATGCGTATGTTTATAGGATCGTAATTCTGCATCTATATTATTTTCCCGAAAATTTGGTACTGTTTTGTCTCGTTTTATGTGTTTTATACGATGTACCGAATCTGGAGTATTGGAGAACGGATCTGGACCAAAAGAAGCATGTTGGGCCAAGTAAAAGAAATCCAAGAAGAAATCTGTTGAAGAAAAAGAGGAAAAGTCAGCCCGGTTTACCGTGGGCTAGGGCCGGTAAACCGAGGGCTTGTGGAACATGAAATTGATTCTGCCGCCTATACTAGGTCGGTTAGGGTTTCTAAGAGTCTCAAGTCGGTCATTGTATCTATATAAGGCCGCATTAACAGATTATTGCATATAGAGTTTTTTTTTTATAAGAATTCAATTATATTATATACAATATACAATTTGATGAAATAAAGTTATTCCAAGCTTTTGAGGAGTTATTTCTGGTTTCTCCATTTCTCTACCATCTCTAGCTTGAGTAGATCGAGCTAGATCTCCATTGTTGAAGGTATGAAGCTTTGAACGTTCCTTTTTGTCTTCAATATGGTAGATCTGTTCGTATTTATGTGTTTTAGTTAATCTGCATGTTTAACGACCCCATGATTTACTTAGATTAATCGTAATTGAGCAATGCAGATCCGGAATTAAGAAAAGCCGCCCCCGGTAAACCGGCGGTCTATACCGGTTTACCAAGGCAATTTTTAGGAAACTTAATCTGGAGGATTCACTACAGCTACGTTGATCGACAGGTTTAATTAACGGTAGGTAGATCTGGCCAATCTGCTTATTGTAATCGTAAAATTAATATGAAATACGAATAATGAAATGTTAATTTGGACATAGTTTTGATGGACCCTAGGAACGTGCTGATCAGTGTCGACACCTGTCTAGGCGGGTTAGCGGTATGAGTTAGCATTCGATATCGGCAATTCTAGTTCTTTATGCGTATGGGCTATTACGGACCAAGTAAGGAGGGTAGCTTGCGTATAGATTGTCTACTACCATGGTCGGAGTAGATAGGGTTAGGAGTTGCACCCATAGCTTTAAAACCAAATTAAAAGCTCACTCGATTAATTTAAGGAAATTATGCAAGTAAGTAAACATAAAGATTAACTAATCTAAGTTAGTAGATCGGAGAGAAGCGGGGGAGAAATACCAAGTTTCTTTTATGTTCATTGTTGGTCAATGACCGCCTCTATGTCGCTTCTTAATTAGATTAGAATCGTTTATAATTAAAGTTGCATTGTCTCTATGGGATCGACCTTGACTCACATTTATTATACTACGGTGTACCTAGTATTCTTGCTAGTAATATCGACGTTAGTGACTTACACGCGATCAATATTTTTTGGCGCCGTTGCCGGGGACAATGGCCAATTTTAAAGATAAACATTTTAATTTTGATTAAGAAGTCATTTTTATTTTATTTTATTTTCTTTTGAGTCTTGAGTCATTCTGGATCAAACCTGCACCTGTTAATCTGCCAGAATAAGAGATCTTAGGCCCGGTTTACCGAGGGTTACCCCCGATTTACGGAGGCCTGGGAAATCGAATTATGAATGGTCTTTGTTTTTCTGTGTTATTCCCAGTTGATTTTAGTTAGTAGGTCCGCAACAGTTGGGATCAACCCCAACTGAAGCGGGAGTAGCTAACTTTTTCTTTGTTTTATTTTATCTCTTTTGCACGAAGTATCCGGACACTTCGGAAATTCAGTCAAGAAAAAGCAATTAAGGCTAGACGAGTCAGACACAATGCCTCGTACTGTGTTGAACATCAAACCAATCTCTATGTACCCTAGATCAGATGCCAGAGTGCAATATGAAGCTGATAAGAAGCGAGTGGAGGAGGAGACTGAAACACTTAAACGGGAAGCAGAGGAAAACCTGAAGGAGTATGAGACTTATCGGCCAGGTACGTTCCCTATCGAGCTTATTGATATATCGTCCGATTATGACTCCAATGATCCGGAGGAGGATCTGGACACCATGTTCTTAGATTCTGAGGATTACCCAGATTCTGACACAGTAGAAAAGTTAGGAGACCCTGGAACGTTTCGACTCTCAATCTCTATCAATGGTATATCTGTAGATCTAGGACTTTGTGATTCCGGTTCAAGTTGTAACATTCTACCTATATCCCTTTGTCAAAAGATTAAGCTTCCAGTCATTATGAATTAAACCCGAACTATGACCTTTGTTTTTTTTTTGAGGGTAACTATGACCTTTGTTGATAGGACTAGAGATATGCCTGCCGGTCTGCTTAGGAAGTGCACGATAAAAGCAGGAGGGTTCACTTTTCCAATTGATTTCACGGTTATAGATGTACCAGAGGAATCAAGTGCCCCAGATTTGTTAGGAAGACCTTTCTTCATGACAAGCAGAGCAATGATGGACTTTGATAATGGGGATATCACTTTAAGATTGAATAATGATGTAGAATCTTTCAAAATCTTAGAGCCCCTAGATAATAGGCCGGAAAGTTGCAAGATGGCGTATGATTAAGGAAAAGTAGAAGTCATGGAGATAGAGAATGAAGGGAATAGGCAACGAGAGGTTTTTGTAGAAACTTCCGAGCAAGAATTCATGAGATTAATGCTTAGAGAGAGCGAAGAGAAGGACCACAACAAGATGCTCACGGAGGCTAGTTCTTCCGTATTGCGTAGTGACGGATTAGAGCTTAAAGTGGAAAACATGGAATCCTTGGGCATGAAGTCTAAATCTCGACGCAGAGGACGACCTAGCACACAAGCAAAGAGAGAGAGGCGTGCTAGGAAGCGAGCTCAAAGAGTTTCTATGGAAAACCGTGAAAAGGCACTCTTGAAAAGTAATGATCAACGAGAAAGGAAGTGCATGACGGTTGGAACCTCAAAGATGCAAGTTTGGCGAGTTAAGGCCCCGACTTTTGATTGATTGAAGGTCCGAAGGTAAGTCGAACTCAGAACTATTCCCTTAAACTCTTAGGTAGATTAGGAATGAATAAAAGTAGCTGGATGAAGGGACGAGCTTTTTTTCATCCTACCACACATTTAGGCTTGAAACCGATGGTTGTTGGGAAGATTTTTTTACTCGTTGTGGATTCTAGTGAAGTAGGTTATGATTGAGTCGAAAATAGCAACAAAAGGAGTAAGAGACTAGTCAATTTGAGGTCAGGATTGAGCAGTGAGATTAATTAAAGTGTGCAGTGAAGGAGTACTGATAAATCCAGGGAAACAAAGCCCCGGTAAACCGAGGGTCACCTCCAGTTTACCGAGCTAAGATTTTTCAAGTTTCTGAATGTCAGATTGAAAAGCAGAATTTTTAGAGACACGTGGAAGACACACGTTGTACCAGATACTACCAGTCAGTACAAACCGTCCCATTTTCCCCTATTTTCAAACTTTTCATCCTTTCCCACACTCCATCATAACTCCACCTCAATCCCATCAATCAAACCCCTCAAATCCCTCACCCTAATTACTCATCTACCCACTATCCCACCAAATCCTTCCGCCTTCCATCATTTCTCCTATTTAAACTACACTTTCACCACAATTATCATCATTCTCATCTACTATCCTCTTCTCAAATCACCAAAATTCTTCCAATTCTTCTTCCTTTAGAAAATTCGGCCATCATCACCATCATACCTCCACCAACACCAAACCTATTTTCTTTCATTTCAACAACCAAAACACCACCTCTTCCATCTATGTTGCTGATTAGTAGTGCTGCTGCAATAGTGAAGTGCTACAGTTCATCTTTTTTCTTCATCAGAGCACTGTCCCAGAAAGAAAAATAGAAAATTCAGGCCGGTAAATCGAGGCCTACCTCTGGTTTACCGAGGGTACCTTTTTCCAGTAACAGCTTCATCTTCAGTTCCTGTTATCATTCAGGATGGGTCCCAAGCGTAGCCGAACCGTCTATCGTCTAAGTGGTTATCAGAGTGTTTACGAAGACGCTAACCCTTGATAGACGGGGTTGAGCAATTTCATTCCTTAGAGATCTACGAATCATTCCGAGGGCATTGGAATGTAAGACCAGTTGCTCGAGAACGGGGCGTAGAGTTGGACGATTGCGGTGAGATCTTGCCATGAGCCCTACAAGTACAAGACATTATGGATATGGCTGAGTCACCGACACGGTTCAACGCCACGGTGGTAAGAGAATTTTATGCTTATCTTTTGCATAACCCGGGGGTTACATTTGCGATGGTCCGTAGAGTTAAAGTGCACTTTTCAATTGAGCGGATCAATGCACATTTTGGGATTCGCAATCCACCGGTGAGCCCAGATGAGTACACACCCTCGAGCAATGTTGAAGATCTCGAAGGGATGGATATGATTTCTAATTACTTTGGGATGCAATGGAAGCGCAATCCTATGGGAGCCCCCACCATCTTCCTGGAAAACGTGTTATCCTGGGATAGGAAGATGATCAATAGATTTGTTTGTGCTCGACTTCTGCCGACCAAGCATACGGTGTCTGTCACACCGAAAAGGGCAGAGTTGATGTTCTACATGGAGCAGGGATCTCCAGTCAACATCGGTCTTCTGATGCATAGCCGTATTCACAAGCTTTCCGCCATATCTGAGCGCGAGCGATTGCCGTATGGACCGATGATTGACATGTTCGCTTTAGAAGACGAGGTCAAAGTTCTGGTTAGTGATGAGTGAGAAGACCCTGAGCCGATGATTAGTTCACAGTCAGTTTCAAAAGGGCAAAGACGGGTCGGACATAGAGCAGAAAGAGAGCATGCTCCGGAGCACATCGGACTCAGAAATCCTTGCTAGAGGAGCACTCAAGAGAAATTGCGAGTCTGCATCGCAAGATGGATAGAATTATAGATTTTCTAGGAGTTCCTCGTGCAACCCCACCACCTAGGACTGCCCCACGTCATAGAGCATCCTCTTCTACCGCTGATGCCTCCAGTTCTGCACCACCTCCCGGTTTCGAGCCTAGAGCTGACTGGGAGGATTATTATGAGGAGGACTAGTTTTTCTTTCTTTTCATTGTTGTTCTTTTCCATTTTCTTATTTTTATTTTTCTTTCCTATCTAGTTGATGTAGAAGAATTTTATAATATAATGATTTTGTCGGCTTAATTTGTTTGGAGTTATTTATTTTCTCTTTTACTGCCGCAATTTTATTATACGATTTCTTGTCACCACTATTCTTCTTGGTTTGTTTGAGATATTTAGCACAGATTATTCGAGGACTACTTACATATGCCCGACGCATTACGAGACGATCTAATTCTTCTTTGGCTCTACCCTTAACGAAGCAAAGTTCCTTTTCATTTTACTTTTTTACATCTTACACATTGGGGACAATGTTTCGATTAACTGAGGGTACGGGATGCCACTTAGCTTCTTAGCATTATATTCCGTGAATTACGTGATTATCTTGATTCACTTTGATGCACTGTTCACCACATAGACTTTGATTCATTTCGACAGAATTTCGAAAAAATATGATATCTTTGATCTTTTCGCGTTAATTGACTTCATCTTTGTTTCACGATGCACAAGTAAAAGTATGTGCCCACTTCTGAAGTAGTGGCGTATTAAGCGCATATTCTGTTATGAGCCACCATTTTAAGCACGTATAACTCACTTTCCTTGGTGTGTAGTCGATAGCATATTGCTTTGACTAGAATTGACCCTGGCTTTATCCCGAATGATGTTTCACCAACGCTTGTAAAGGCAAAGGAATTTCGGATTCGGTAGTTTATCAAGAGTGAGACCGTGAGGATAGATAAATCAATGAGAGTTCACCTGCCAAGAAAGAGAAGTGCATTGAAATATATACATCTATATTCTCTTTGGCGAAAATTGAGTCGATGGAGCATAAAACGCACGACTTTTGCATATACCGATAAACGCGAGCCTAAGAGTAACACATACTCGGTTCTCGATCTGCCTTGCCAGCTAATTTGATTTAATAATAAAATGTTCGAGACTGGTTAGTTTGACTACGGGTTGACGTAATCTGAGATTGTTTGCATTACTAAGCGGTTGTGAAAGTTATTGCACATACACATTGGCTCATGATGTGAATAGTGTTTAATGCGTTACTGATGGATATGAGTGACATGATCTTGATCTTGACTTTGTGAGGCATAGTTGTTTTTAATTAACTTGTATACTGATCAGAGTGTTGTTTTCTTTTCACCTTTTTGTTCGGGATGATCAAAATCTAAGTGGGGGGGAAGGGGTAGTTGATAACGCCCTAAATGGTACCATTAATTATACACTTATTCACCCTGAATTCTGCTCAAAAAAGGATAGATAGGCTCGTTATTGTATGGAATATGTTTTAAATGCTATGGTGAAGACCTTGAGAAGATGAATTCCAGATTACCTAATCTCCGTAAACTGCGATTCATACTCTTGGAAGCCAATATACAAATCACAACTCTGTCCAGTTGGCTTTTCCTCCTAATTTGCAACAGCTCACAATGACCTACTATGGAAGGGCAGCAATAACTTTGTTTGTGATATCAATTTCTTCTATGAATTCACCATTTTCATTTTAGGAAAGAGCATGTGTGACACTATATCTTGAGTTGGTGTCGTCTTGCCAGCGGCCAAATCGAGTTTTCTATTTTTGATTATATCCGTAATGATTTTTCTTATAAGAACAGAGGCCTTCATCGCCCGATTGAATTTCGATCCAGGAAAATTAATGGGAATCGAAAAGATTCCATCCCAGATGCAAGAACATTAAAGGGTTCAGCTAATTTCTCCAACTGTTTGGGATCTTCAACACTTAGAAACAATTTACATGCAATCGAGAAAGTGAATTTCATTGTAAGAGGATAAACAACGACTTGGGTTTTGTTTCTCCAACACGTCTCGAAAGCTCGGAAAGCTAACAAAGGCTGGATGAAGTTCAAAATCAGACTTAAAATGGAATCTCAAGCTCCGCTGCCATAGCTGCCGATGTTTTCATCGGATCTTCCGCTATCAGCTGTCGCCGGAGCTGCTGGTTGTGCTATTGTAGCCGTAGTTCTGCTGGATCTGTTTTGTTTTGCGGAGGTTTTCCCTTCGTCTACAAGGAGATGGGTAATGTTGTCTAATGGTCTTCCTGTCGTCTGGTCTTTGAGTCTTGAATCCTAGACTATCATAGTCCATTAGAAGCAAAGGTAAAGTTTGAATAATCTTATACAATTCGCATGTCAGACTACTAAGCAAACTTATACTTTGGTTTCTAAACCAACTATTTTGGTATCATCAAAACTTCTAGTCTATAGGGACCTAACACCACTCCCTTTGTGGACCCACATGATAAGATGCTCCAGTATCCAGAATCCACACATTACTGTGTTGTGCTGATTTTGCAACTGCTAGAGCCATGTCTTTTTCAGAGTTGGTGTCTTGTTCTGCCAAAGCAACATCACCTGACTAATTTTCCTGATGTTTTTTCTTCTTTGGACATTCATTCAATGTCTCTGCTCATTGTAGTAATTACATACATCATTTGCCTTGAAACCCTTGGAACCACTCTTCTTGAATTTCTTCTTCCTAGTGTTTCTTGGTCCTCTACTGCAGTCGCTGGCCACCATCACAGCACCCTGACTATCTGTACCTGTACCAACTGCCTTATGTCTCAGCTCTCTTGCATAGAGAGATGATTTAACATTGTCCAAAGACACTGTATCTTTCCCAATAATAAGGGATTGCACAAAGTTCTCATATGTTGCCGGTAATGACACCAACAAGATTAGAGTTGCATCTTCATCCTCAATCTAAATCAATATTCCTTAAATCCTCAGATTGATCAAGATGATCTCGGAGCTGAGTACAACATGCATCCTCAGACTGAACAAACGTTGCTTCAGCAGCAACTTGTTGGCCAATAACTTAGTCATATACATTCCCTCAAACTTTGACCACAGCTTAGCTGAAGTATCTTCTTCAGAAAAAACTGTGATAATATCATCTGATAAACACAACATAATAATAAGATAAGGGTATAATATAGTAAATTCATATAAAATTTTGTGGTAGGCACGTGCCCCTGCCCCTCGACATAATCAAATAGCCGAAAGTGCAGTTTTACCATTCAAGGAATCAAAGGAAATGAAAAAAGTCTTTGGAAATATACGACCAATATAGTAATAGAAACCTCATCAGTATCAACTTGGGATTAATTTTAAAACCCTTTGATGCAAATTGTCAAATTAAGATTGGAAATTCCAAAATTTGGTTTGACCTATATTAATTAATTTGGGAGTATCAACTTGGGAGTAATTAATTAATTTATGTTTGTTTTAATTGTTGTAGGCTTATGTGTGTAAGTGTATAACTACACTCAAAACCTTACCACCTAACTGCCAAATCATCAACATTTTTACGGTATTCACTAAATATCTATCTTCAACAAAATGCTGCAGTTTCCTTTATCCTGCAGTTACAATATTGGAGCCTCAAGTTCAAGTAAAAGAGATGAATTCCACAAGCAAAGTATCCGACCTCAAGATATTATTATCCGTCCTTTGGCTAATAACCCACCAAAGATTCCCCCCTCTCGCTACACTTCTATTACTTTCGACAAAAAGGTTCAAGCTTGATTTTTATTTTATTTATATATTCCCTTTTAGCTATGATTTACAATAACTTGGAGGAATTGCGTCAGATTCTTTTAGGAAATTACAGGATCTCGATCCAATATGAAATTCTTCAGATTCTATATTTTACAAAATGCGGTAGACATAAAGAAAAATTATACACACTTTGATATTTGTGTAAAGTTTTTTTATTTTATTTTATTTTATTTTTTTAATTTGGTGTGTTTTGTAGGTATATGAAGGTTACTTAAAAGAGGTGGAACCATTGAAAGAACAAGTAAGGGCACAAATTGTCCAGAGCAGAAAGTGGGATATAGCAGAAAGATTAAGTTTGATTGATTCAGTTCAAAGGCTTGGACTTTCTTACCATTTTAAGGAAGAGATTGATAAGCAATTGGAACAAGCTTTTCCGATGCCTCTTATTGAATCCATCCAAACCCATGTTCTTAAAGAACCAAATATAATCTGGGAAATGAATTTCCCAGTTAAATCTGTTGTTTTAGTTGAGATATTGTAAGGGCTTCCATGCTCTTCGTTTCAGCATCTGAATGGAATATTAGGGAGTGGTTAAGCATTTTATTTAATACAACAAGCTGTAATATGTAGATAAAGTTTCAACCAAAAAGCAATAGGGAAATAAAATAGAATAACGTCAAACCATAAATGGAGTGAGAAAAAGAATTACTGATAGACCTAGGACACGGCAGATAGAAAGCTCTTCACCAGTGCCAAGCATCTGGTCTTGTATGGGTGTTCAAAAAATTATTACATCATTAGCCTATTGACCAATGCCAAACACCTGCTTTACTAATGAAACATGAGTGGGATTTAATTTCGATCCCTTTCACCAGAGAGGGCTGAAGAGCAACTGTGCGACTAACCTGGGCAGAGCGTTAATAGCATTGTGCAACTACATACCTTTAGAAATTGTCACTTCACCTATAGCCTCCACCCTATGCACTGATGGATTACGCTTTCACATGTTTCTGAAGTCAAAGCCAAGGGACTCTGAACCAAGCTTTCGATGATCTGTAGCTGTTTCTCCTGAGGAATATCAAGCAAGAGCAACAGTCTCCTTACTTTAAGCTCTATGAGTGAGTGTGGAGCCTCACAAGTCAGTTAGCAAATTTAAAACAAAGAAAAGCAGCTGACTAATGTCTTGATGTAAGTGCAACAGCATTGGGATTCTTCCTCTGACTTCTAGTCCTTAATTAAAGGAAAATTCAGATCCAAAACAACTAAATTTCAGCAGTCAGAAAATTACTCATATAATAGTCACAACAGATAAATCAAGAAATTGTGAAATCTTACTCCTAATTAGTGGATTTGACAATACAAGTCAGTCCCGGTTTGTAATACGTACATCCTTTACTGTAAAACTCAGATTCATCCATAAGAAAGCTAATCTGAAGGGAGGTTTATTCTCATTCTCAAAATAAACAGAAAAACTGGAGGAAAATTGGGAGAAAAATGAATGCTAATTATGGATGTAGGGAGACAGCAGTAAGGCAGGAATTATTAAAAAACAAAACTAAATCATGCCTTCATATGGAGTCGAGTGATGAACCATAAGCTAAGTTGTAGATGTAAGCACCCTGCAATTCTCCAAATTGACTACAAAATAAACCATTTCTCTTTGTATGAAAAATAAAGAGAATAGACAAAAAAATCAAAAGATGTTAAAATAAGCAGCCAATATGTATCTCCAAACGAAACTTCAAAACAATGGTCAGAAGCCTTTATCATGTTTCTAGTATACATGACCCTAAAAATTAATAAGAAGAACCCAAAAATCCGAAAAATTATTAAACGTTTTAAAAGAGCAGATGGAGTTAGGGCACACAATCAATAGACAAACAGGAAAATCAATCTTCATGTCTGTAAAATGAAGAAATGCATAAAAAAGATTTTAATAAAAACCTAATCAAAGACTACATCCTGGTGAAGATCCTGGGCGGCGTGATTTGATGAAGCATATTTATTTTAACAATTGTAGATGAAAAGCTAGTTCAGATGATATGAGAGAAGAAGAAACAAACCTGCTTCTTGGATGGATGGGATGCAGCTAAACACACCGTTCTTCAGCCATATCAAAGCCTTTTACATGTCGATCTGTCACCGTCTTCGTCGCAGCCAGGAGACAGCGATTTGGAGCCCACGAAGAAGACAAAGCAACCATGGAGAAACACGATTAAATGTCCAGAGCAATTGCAAGTTGGAAGCCTACAAGGCTACAACAATGATAACAAACCTCCACATACCGAAGCTACATGATTATCTCTTCAGGAGTAGAAGCCGACGGAGTTTCATAGGTATATGACGCTGTTCTCATTCTCAAAATAAACAGAAAAACTGAGGAAAATTGGGAGAAAAATGAATCCTAATTATGGATGTAGGGAGACAGTAGGAGCAGGAATTATTAAAAAAACAAAAAACTAAATCATGCCTTCATGAGTCGAGGATGAACCACATAAGCTAAGTTGTAGTGTAAGCACCTGCAATTCTCAAATTGACTACAAAATAAACCATTTCTCTTTGTATGAAAAATAAAGAAATAGACAAAAAATCAAAGATGTTAAAAATAAACAATAATATGTATCCCAAACCTTTCAAAACAATGGTCAGAAGCCTTTATCATGTTCTAGTATACATGACCCTAAAAAAATTAATAAGAGAGAACCCAAGAATCCCGAAAATTGACAACGTTTTAAAAAGAGCAGATGGAGTTAGGGCACACAATCAATAGACAGAAACTTGGAAAATGAATCTTCATGTCTGTAAAATGAAGAAATGCATAAAAAGATTTTAATAAAAAAACCTAATCAAAGACTACATCCTGGTGAAAGATCCTGGGCGACGTGATTTGATAAGAAGCATATTTGTTACAACAATTGTAGATGAAAAGCTAGTTCAGATGATATGAGAGAAGAAGAAACAAACCTGCTTCTCTTGGATGGATTGGGATGCAGCCCCCAAACACACCGTTCTTCAACCATATCAAAGCCTTTTACACATGTCGATCTGTCACCGTCTTCACATTCGCAGCCACGGGGGAGACAACGATTGGGCCACGAAGAAGACAGAGCAACCATGGAGAAACACGTATCCAGAGCAGTTGCAAGTTGGAAGCCTACAAGGCTACAACAATGATAACAAACCTCCACATACCGAAGCTACATGATTATCTCTTCAGGAGTAGAAGCCGACGGAGTTTCATAGGTATATGACGCTGTTCTCATTCTCAAAATAAACAGAAAAACTGAGGAAAATTGGGAGAAAAATGAATCCTAATTATGGATGTAGGGAGACAGTAGGAGCAGGAATTATTAAAAAAACAAAAAACTAAATCATGCCTTCATGAGTCGAGGATGAACCACATAAGCTAAGTTGTAGTGTAAGCACCTGTAATTCTCAAATTGACATCTATCTATCATGTCCAGAGCAGAAAGTGGGATATAGCAGAAAGATTAAGTTTGATTGATTCAGTTCAAAGGCTTGGACTTTCTTACCATTTTAAGGAAGAGATTGATAAGCAATTGGAACAAGCTTTTTATGAAAAGGGTTCATCATCTGGTTATGATCTTTATGATTTGACCACTGTTGCACTTCAATTTCGACTTTTAAGACAGCATGGTTTAGGCATAACTTCAGGTATGTGAATCTTCTCTACTCCTACTGCCTCCGTCCCATTAAAAATGACAATTTTTTTTTTTTGTAATAAATTGTCTCATAAAAAGTGTTAATTTAAAAAATCAAAACATCATTTCATGCATCTTCTCCAAATCTATACCTATCATTCCATTTAATATTTGTATACTCTTTTCATATTCCAAAACAAGTATTTATTATGAAGTAGGGGCATATATATATATATGTATATATATATATATATATATATATATATATATATATATATATGTGTGTGTGTGTGTGTGTGTGTGTGTGTGTGTCCGTTAGTGCCTAAAATACAACACATTAATTGTTTTTTTAATCTGTGTGCACACAAAAATAGACATTTTTTATGGGACGGAGGTAATATTATTTTCAAGAGCCAACTAGTCATTTGAGGGATTTTTTATTCATACAACAGATTATTCCGACTCAAATCTAGTCTGAAAACTATGATTATTCTGATCCAATTTGAGTCACAATTTAAAGTGTTTTTTATATCCAATATCGGTCAGAAAGATTATCCGACTATAATTGAATTATTAGGATAATATCCAACAATCTACCTAAAATCTAGTCGGTATCAAACAGTGTGAAAGAAACATAAGCTTCAAGGGCAAAAGTGAAAACAAAATTTCTGTGTACTAAGTTTTTTTGGGTTGTGGGAAAAAGATTCACTCGTATCTGGATACACGGTCGTTGCCCTCGAATATATTTTTCAGTAGTTGTTATGTAGTGGTTGGTAAGATGGTATTCTCATTGTCTTGAGCTTCAGCTTTTTAAGGGGGCTTATCGTGCATCATTTGGTGACCTGATTTCTTCGGTAGTAGATTCAGTCTGCATTTTGTCGGTGTTGAGGATGTTGGTTTGTCTGGTAAGAGTTTTCGCCTTGGTCATGGTCCTGGGAGCTCCAGACGTGCCTGGGTTATGCATTTCAAAATGTGTCAGTTAAGGAAGTTGGGGAAGGGGGTAGCTTAATCTGTGTGTGCATTGATAGGGTAATGTTTGTGTTAACCGCACCCGTGTGTAAATTTTTTTTCCTTGTGGTTTGGGGTGTGGTGGGGAGGGGGGTCAGAAATAATTGCTGTATCACTCTCCTGTGTTTGCGAAAGCAACTTTGCCCTCTCGATCGGGGATACAATCATGTGCACCATACCCCCCCAGTACAGCTCCTGCCATCAGATCCCTTCGAAAATCATTTAACCAAATAAATGTTCACTTCAATGGGGAAATAAACTGCGCTCAAATGACAACCAAACTTACCAGGATGAAAGCCTTAATGTTCTCCCTTGTCAATCTAATTTCAAAGCTTTCATCTACTGATATCTCAAGCAATATATCCAGCAAATCCTTCACTTTTTCACTTTCTTCTAGCCACTTGATGATGTTCTTCAATGATCTCCACCATCATTTTGTCGAATCTCTGACGAGCATTCCGATGCCTCTTATTGAATCCATGCAAATCCATGTTCTTAAAGAACCAAATATAATCGGGGGGGGAAATTGAATTTCCCAGTTAGCTCTGTTGTTTAGTTGAGATATTGTAAGGGCCTCCATGCTCTTCGTTTCAGCATCAGAATGGAATATTAGGAGTGGTTAAGCATTTATTCAATACAAGCTGTAATATGTAAATAAAGTTCAACCAAAAAGCAATAGAAATAAAATAGAATAACGTCAACCATAATGGAGTGAGAAAAAGAAGTACCGATAGACTTAGACACGGGCATATAGAAAGCTCTTCACCAGTTAAAGGCCCGTCTTGTATGGGTGTTCAAAAAATTATTACATCATTGCCTATTGACAATGCCAAACCTAGCACACTTGAAACATGAGTGATTTAATTTGATCCCTTTCACCAAGAGGGCTGAAGATTACTGTGCGACTTGTTAATGGTGATATAAGGAAATATAGTAGCGCCTTTACTAACACCAATGCGATTGGTTTTAATAACTGCAGATAGTGACGATCACAATATGGTATCGGAGGCCGAGGATCGTGGGATCAATTCTTCCAACATTGTTTTCCCAATTATATTGTCTGCAGTGTTTGGCGCTCTTTGTTGGCGCTTGTGTGCCTTTATATGCGCTTTGTGCATGTTGTGTTGGCCGGCATTATAGGCGCACACTGAGAGGCGTGTTAATGGTGATATAAGGAAATATAGTATAGCTTTACTAACACCAATTGGTTTTAGACAACCAGTAATGCTGATCCTATATACTACTAACCTGCAGAACGTTAGGCATTGTGCAAATAATACCTAGGAAAATTTCGATCCAAAACAACTAAATTTCAGCAGTCAGAAAATTGTCATATATAACAACAATAGAGAAATCAAAAAATGTAGAAACTTACTCTAATTAGTGGATTTGAAAACTGAGTTGTCCCGGTTTGCATGCGTACTCCTTTACTGTAAAACTCAGATTCATCCATAAGAAAGCTAATCTGAAGGGAGGTTTATTCTCATTCTCAAAATAAACAGAAAAACTGAGGAAAATTGGGAGAAAAATGAATCCTAATTATGGATGTAGGGAGACAGTAGGAGCAGGAATTATTAAAAAAACAAAAAACTAAATCATGCCTTCATGAGTCGAGGATGAACCACATAAGCTAAGTTGTAGTGTAAGCACCTGCAATTCTCAAATTGACTACAAAATAAACCATTTCTCTTTGTATGAAAAATAAAGAAATAGACAAAAAATCAAAGATGTTAAAAATAAACAATAATATATATCCCAAACCTTTCAAAACAATGGTCAGAAGCCTTTATCATGTTCTAGTATACATGACACTAAAAAAATTAATAAGAGAGAACCCAAAAAACCTAAAAATTGATATCGTTTTAAAAAGAGCAGATGGAGTTAGGGTACAGTGGTACACAATCAATATACGGAAACTTGAAAAATCAATCTTCATGTCTGTAAAATGAAGAAATGCATAAAAAGATTTTTAAAAAAAAAACCTAATCAAGGACTACATCCTGGTGAAAGATCCTGGGCAACATGATTTGATTAGAAGCATATTTGTTACAACAATTGTAGATGAAAAGCTAGTTCAGATGATATGAGAAAAAAAAAAAACCTGCTTCTCTTGGATGGATTGGGATGCAGCCCCCAAACCCACCGTTCTTCAACCATATCAAAGCCTTTTACCCTTGTCGATCTGTCACTGTCTTCACATTCGCAGCCACGGGGGAGACAACGATTGGGCCACGAAGAAGACAGAGCAACCATGGAGAAACACGTATCCAGAGAAATTGCAAGTTGGAAGCCTACATCAATGATAACAAACCTCCACGTACCGATGCTACATGATTATCTCTTCAGGAGTAGAAGCCGACGGAGTTTCATAGGTATACGACGTCATTTGACGATTAAAATGGAACAGGATGATGGAAACAGAGAGGAGACGAAGTAGAGAGGAGATGGCGGGGCAAAGTGCAATATCGGAAAAATGGAGCACCAAAAAAGAAAGAATAATAAATGGAAGGCAGATAAGACAAAAAATGGTGGACGACGAACATGCACAATTAATACTATACTAGTGGGTTGTCCGTGTGATGCACGGAGCGGGCCCTAGTTTGGGGTTTGTTGAATTGTTTTCTTAGCGGTTGCGTAGATGTGATGGTTCAATGGATGTTATTGTGGTATCTGTATCATTTCAAAATGATATGATGATCATTTTTGTTCAAATACGAAAGGAGTAGTTCCCGTAGGATTACATTTTCGCATACGTACATTTTATTGACTAAAAATGGAACAGACTGATATGAGTTACGGTTACGACTATATGAAGAAAGTACTGGAATAGTACATGGTGGCTATAGTTATGTACAAGGCCTACTATGTTCAAAACATTACATATTAAGTCGAGAGAAGCAAAACACACATAGCATAGTCCATGACATACTATGACCCAAAATAGTAGCATTGTTGGAACAGCCAACTCCGAAATGCATTGTTGCATCAGGTAGTCACTAACATGCTCTTTCTCTTCAAGTTCACTGTACAAATGAGAAGCTTATATAGGAATCCAAATAGAATTTAAATCCGGTGAAATTGATTATCAAAAAGACTAAACACATACAACAATGGAAAGAGCTGAAATCAAACAATCAGTTTCGTTACGTACTACTACAATGAAGAAACTCAGTCAAAAGATCAGCTCGTCATCTATAATTCTAAATCTAATCTGCTACATTCGAAACGGCAAGCCAAACGCCGAAAATGATACAAAAAGAAGGGTCAATGTGAACCATTTACCTGCTACATCCTTTGGCATCTAGAAGCTGGTATGAGTCCACATCGCCTATGGTCCCAATAATTGCCTTGGTATTAGACAATCTACGAGATCATCAGCCCCTGCAATTTTCCCACCAAGCTTTTCTATTTGTGACAGCACGTCTGAAAAGTACTTTGATGTATGCCTAATAACCTTTGTGTACCATTTTGTAAAAGGCACAAGCAGAAACATTATCAGGAAAAGCGAAGAAGTAATTATTTGTTTGTTAGCAACAGCCGCACCAAAAGCGATAAGGATGCCTAACAGCTTTTGTGCACCAGTTCTGTAAAACCACAAGCAGAAACGTTATTAGGAGAAGCAAAAAAGTAATCATTTGTTTGTTAGCAACCACAAACAAATAAATGGCGAAGTAAAACATAATCTAACAAATCACACAAACATCTTACAAGCCAAGAAGATGATATTAACCTGTATAGTATACCATAAAATCAGAAGAAAAAAAACTCAGATTGTATTCTAAATTTGCTAATAAATCATTCAAGAAACCTGCCAAAAAACAAATTAACTGTAGAAACCTGAAGAAAACATCTCCCTCATGAACACATTTCTCCAATGCACGGCTCACTACATATTTGCTTATTTTGCGCTTCCATCGATTTCTAATGCAACAACAGAATTCATTTTAGTCTCCACATAAATTGAACCTTCTATGTGATTCTTTATTCCATTCATCATGTCTCAATATTCTTCTCATCACTGAACGCCCTATAAGCACAAAAATCCAGTAAAAGTTGATGCCAACTGCTCTGGAAAACGATCAATAACCCATAGCTAAAATACTCATATGGGAAAAGAATAACCCATTAATCAAACCTCCAAAACACACCACAACGTAAACATCTCTTTTATCACCTCCACCTCTTCAAAATATAAGTACTCAACGATTACCTGCATCAGTTTATATAAAGTAATAAAATAAATGATCAATCATGTTCACAACAATGGCAGTGCAGTCAGGAACAACATGATTTGGAGCAATGCCAAGATTCTACTATTTCTCACAAACAATAACATGAAAAAGAAAACGAAATGTTCTGTAAGACAAGGACTCAAAAAAATGGTACCAGCATATTCCACATTCATCACTCGCAATCCAATTTGTCTCAGGAAAAGAGTTACATCATTTGATACAGCATGTGTGCACACACCATACTGTGGTAGTACCATGGGTCCAAATTTAATAGTGTGTCGATACACAAATAAAGTATGAATGAGGATAAACAGGCTCAGAAGATTAAAACATTGGGGACACAACCATGGCTGCAAAAACTGATTGCAGGCAAAAAGAACAAGGATTCTGACGACCGTTCATCCCACAAGCCATCCAGGTTTGCCATGCCAAGATACATGTCATGCACTATTTTTCACACAGTGCACAAAGACAACATTAGGATAAATCATCACAGCCTTGAAACCCCAAAACCAACCATGCATATCTATCCATTGAAACAGCCTTCTCATTGCCTACAAGACAGGAAATTTACACCAATATTATTTCAATAAATACTCTGCTGAATCCCAAATTACCCTTGCAAAGCACCACCACATAGCCTTCCAAACACCTACTAAAGAAAACTGGTATACCAATTTGTAGGGGTTGCATATACTAAAGAATAACATTCTAAATCCATAGATTGTCCTATTGTTTAAATTTATGAAGCCAATGATCACTCCCCAAAAAAGAAAAGGGGGAAAACATATAAAGAACTAATTAATAAAAATAATAAAACCCAAAGTCTACCACCAGCGCAACCCGCAGGAGGATAAATATGAATCCACAAATAAGAACATAAACAATCAGAAAATGGGTATAATTACATACAAAGTTGGCGCAACAGCAGCTACAAGGCCCACAAATGCGGCAGAAGTCTGTTATATCAATAAATCTAATAGTAATCAGATAGAATGAAGAACCATAAACACAAAGTAAAAGGCTGAATGGAACAAAAAATGCTCCACAAACATGCCCTTGGAAATTACATATGCTTCCAATCAACTATAAAACCCATAATTGCAGATGAGGAATTTGTCACAAGTACACACCGATGCAAACGACCTGCAATTGCAGTTGTTCAGATCAATCCAACATTGAATCATGACAAGAACATAATATGGGGCAGAAATCGATATTAATGTCATGTTACCTCTAATTTGAGGATTGATTTGTCCATCACAAACACCATCATCGGATTCTCAGCCACCGCCACCGCTACCGCCATAATCCACCTTTTTTCGTGTAGCAGAAAATCAACAAATCAAAATCAGAGAGATTAAAAATCCAAAGAAGTAATCGTTTGTTTGTTAGCAACCACAAACAATTAAATGCGAAGTAAAACATAATCTAACAAATCACAAAACCAACTTATAAGCCTAGCTGATAACATTTACAATAAAGCTCGATCCTCACGCACATTGTTATCCACCTCAATGATTTTTGAACCAGACGAGAGTTGCATCACCAGACCAGAGGTGACTATAGGTGTAATACCAAGCTCCATAACGGTACCATGATTGGAAGCCAGAATTACACGCATCCAATAGAATGGATCTGCGCCAGTTGTAGAATGTATACCATACAAAGGAAGCTGACTACATACCAGAGAAATGAAAAGAGAGATGACAGTGTAAATCACTTTCTCCCTGAAAGGAACTTTCCTGTCAGCGCTCTAGACTTCAGGCAGAAATGAAAGAAAGCGCCTAACAAGATGCAAAGACACCACGAATCCTCCTCCCATCTTATTCAAAGCAACTCAACAAACCCACTGCACACACCACGTGATCACAAAAATAATATCAAATTTCAGAACACGAGCTTAAATCATTAGCTTATTACAGATATGAATGATCAGAATTTTGAGATAAAAACAAAAAATACAAATGCCAATGGCCTAGATTTACCAACAGTACCCAGCTCAGACCTAATTTCACTCCACTATTTTTATTTTTTTCAATTTCTTAACAAATTAAGATCACTGGAAAAATAATCCCAACAACAATTAGCATAAAAAATTGCTTGCACGGATAGCTAAGCTAAATGAGATACCACCCTTGGACTGTGTACCTTGAAGCTAAGCTAAATTAGCACAATTCATATCTAAAATCACACGTAAATCATAGCACAAAGCAACAAACCAAAATTGATCCATGTAAGAGTAAGACTGGTAACATCAAGAAAAGCAAGCACGCAGATGAAATTAACCATAATATGATTTGAATCCTTGTTTAGAAAGAACATACCTTCAATTTTTAGGATAGCCGAATGCACCACTTCCACCGTGGAAATCTTCCGCTGCGACGTTGAATCTTCGATTCATTGCATTTTCATAAATGGTTTATAACAATAGCTGACAGAGGAAACCACAAAAAGACAAGGACATGAATGTAAAAACAACAGCAAAGGTGAAAGGCCTGCAATAGGTGTGACATATGAAATGCAATTAGAAGAACACATACTCATCAATTCACCGCAATAGGTATAGCAGATGAAACACAATCAGAAGAACAGATACTCCGCAATTTAATATCCTGAATTTGGCATCCAAAATATATACTGAAAATGAAGACGGTGAGGCACATGGCAGCAACAGAATGCCAAAAAAAACAATCGAAAAGCCATACACATACACACCAATTGGCCAAATTTCAGAGTGGAAAGACATACGGAGGAAGAAGAGATGGCGGAGGAGAAGACGATAGAACGAAATACCGACGGAGAATGAATCGCCGGAAAACCCACCGCAACACTCGCACACACAGACCGGAGACCGAATGACAAATGAACCCATATACGACCCACCCACATCTTCCACCTTTCATTGGATTACTTTAGTGGAGACCAAGACCGATCAGTGGTCAGGGAAGACGGTGGTAGAGATCAAAAGTGGATTATACCTGTGTAGATCCGGTACGTGTAATGACAGCGGCACACACGTCTACAGAGAGACGAGCACGTGTCTTGGAGTACGTCATACGACGTCGTTTCCCTTGTCCAGTCTTAAAAAAAAAGGAAAAAAACCGCAAGACGATAAAATAGTCAACATATTTTACGCAAATAATACTATGCAGAGGAAATTGAAGATACCTACCAACTATACGATATATGCGGATATACATTATTAGAGCTTTTAAGTCCAAAATACTTTTTATACTAAGGGCTTTTATTTAGGGGAATTTTGGAAGGGGAGTGGTTCAAAATGACAAAAAAGTGAGAAAATAGGAATCGGGACAGTGAAAATATAAATTGGGAATAAAGACAAATCCACTGTTCATAACCTCAAATCCACTGTTTGTTGCTGTGGAACTGGCCTCGAATCCAATGTTTAACTATTCCACTATTTATGTGTTTTTTACAAAAATGATCTAAAACAATAACGTTGAAAAAAAATATCAAATGAGATGTATAAAAAAAGATGACGAAAAAATGAAAAATGTGATTAAAGAATTATCATCTTTCGACAATCAAATCAAAAGATATATTCATTTTGGTAGTTGAATACGAGATAATTAAAATACATTGGAATAAATACATGTCCTTTTTACCCGAAAAAATATTCCACTCTCCTCTTTGCATATTTCTATGTTCAAATTGTCCTTTTTAACGATAAACCTTTTTGGAAATCAGGTGTATCAGCCTTATGTTTTTTTTTTCAGGTCCTACTTTTGCTGACATTATTTTTCAAGTAGTCCGTAGAAATTGTTACGATCATGTCTTGGACCGTAGAAATTTACTACGTATACATGTCTAACCGTACTATTAATGACCTATTTAATAATAAATTCGACTAAAAATATTTATGAACTAAACCGTTTATTATGAGTCGATATCTCATCAATTATAATCAACATTATGATTTCTCTATCACGGTTTAATTTTAAAGACGTTATTATATACAGTATTTAAATTGGTTCGCTAAGCAATTCACTACTAAAAAATATCTTTTTGCCACACTTTTGTTTGCCACGCTCCAAAGAAAAAGCGCCGCAAAAGTTAACTTTTGCGTTAATTTTTATGAGCGACGCAAAAGGTACCTTTGCTGTAATTTTTTGATTAAAAAGTGTCGCGCAAACTACTTTATTGCGATGCTCATAAAAAGTGACGCTACAGGTTCCTTTTTTTGTGGCGCTTATTTTGTGGCGTGGCAAGCTGTAGTGTAGCAAAAAGGTATTTTTTTTGTAGTGCAAACAATCATATGATAGCATAAATATCATTTATTATATGTATAAATATAAAACCGTAGTATTAACGATCTAGGATCCATTCCAACCGGATTAGGTTTAAAGCACTACACTAACAATTTATTGATATAGCCATTTGATACATACCAACCCTTCAAGGGCAATCTGTAATAAAAGTAGAATAAGAATCTAAAGGTTTTTTCATTACGTATTATCCTTATTTACCATTAATTTACTAGTCATCAATATTATAAATTCGGCCGATCGATTAGTTTATTCAATCAATAAATAAGGGATAAATATTTTCACTCCCCACATGGAGGAATGAATTTTATATTTGTGATTCAAATTCTCGACTACTCATTTCAAAAAATGTCAAAGTAAAAGTGATTCATACCACGACACTTAGCTGTCTTTAAGGAACACATCAAGCACAACCCCGGAGAGATTTTATGGTGCAACGGTTGTAGAAAGATTGTACCAAATGACATTTATTAGAGCCTTTCATTTTTATTCTCTATCACATAATACACTTTTATCGTGTGTGAGAGGTTAGAAATGAATGGTTGTAATGTATGCCTACATGCACTTTTTTTTTTGAACAACAATTTTATTAAGGGTCTTATCTAGTGACTAGTAGCTTCCCAAATACAAAAAACACAAACTGAGAGATAAAAACTCATGACTAAAGCAAATCCAAAACAAACTAGACAACTAGCACAAGCTATCATGGGACACTCCTTCCACTTCGTCCAATCTAAAGATAATTTGTCACACCGACCGTTAATCAAAGCAAAACTAAGTAATTGGATTTCTCCAAAGATGTCTTCTTCTGAACTAGACGTTGCGTTGAAGATGGAGTTATTCCTTCGTTTCCATATACTCCAATACACAATTTTTCGGGTTGCATCCCAAACCTTGAGAAATTGGCGAGTCATATGCAACGGAGTGCAGTGATGGAAAGATTGCAAAACTTGTAGGGGAGTGAGTTGTAAATGCCACCAAGCAAAGAATTTATCCCAAATCTTCGCAGTGAAAGGACAGAGAATAAACAAGTGATTTTCATCCTCCGTATCCAAGTTGCAAGAAGTACACGAGATGCTAGGGAATCCAATACATTTTTCGATAGGTTAAGTAGGGTAGGGAGCCTACACCTAGCCGCCTTCCAGTAGTGAATATTCACCTTAGACGGAACCATGTTATTCAAACGGAAAGAGTGTGATGCATTTGGGGCAGTGACACTAACGGTATAGAGCAAGGTAGTCTTTAGACAAGCTACAGAGAAAGTGCCGTGACTATTTAAGCTCCAAAAAGGGGTATCATGACGCCGGGTATTATGTGCAAGATCTGGGAAAAAACGATCAACTCCACCAGCTCACTGAGTTCTCTACCCCGAATTTGGCGTCTCCGATTTCACACCCACTCCCATTCTTCCACATTCAATTTTCTGTGTTGATTAACCAAGCATTCATTGTCAGAGGCAAGATTAAAAAGTCTTAGGAACCTACACATGAGGGTCTCATCTCCCGCCCAAGCATCCTTCCAAAATTTAACACTACTACCATCACTCACTTTCCACCTCAAGGATGATAAAAGGTTCACCCCTTGATTTTCAATTTTTTGAATATTACGGGCTATGCTACACCAAACCTTACCTTTTCTACCCGACCCAGTATCCTGCCTAAGGCCTCCATTAGCCCGATAAAGCAAGTGGATAATATCTCTCCACATACACCCCTTTTCAACTTCGAACCTCCACCACCATTTTCCTAAGAATGCCGAGTTTTGCACTCCCAATCTTCCTTGTGATTTATGTTTGAGAATAGTTGACCAGGAGATCCAAGAAATTTTCCTCTCGTCCCCTGTCCCACCCCAGAAGAAAAAACCTCTCAGTTTCTCTAAGGTGCGGATCACAGAAATAGGAGCGTGGAACAAAAAGAAATAATACAACGGAAGGCTGCCAAGTACTGATTTGAGAAGAGTAAGTCTTCCACCAATAGAGAGAAGCCTGCTCTTCCAACCTACAAGCTTCGTTCGGAATCTGTCGATCACAGGTTGCCATGAGCTAATTCGATTCATATTTTTGCCTACCGGTAAACCGAGATAAGTGAAGGGGTGCTCAACAGCGGTACACCCCAAAGAAGAAGATCCAACATTCATATCGGTGAGTTGAATAAATGCCAAACAACTTGCTTTTAGACATAATGATTTTCAGACAACCCTGAAACCGACAGAAGTTTGTAATCATTTCAGGATTTAGATTAATCTTCTTATTATAATCTTGTGATTTCAAAAGAACTTTCTGTTAGGAAAGATTGCCCACAGTACTCTTAAATGTATAAGGAAATATAGTAGCACATTTACTAACACCAATTGATTTTAGTACAACTGTATATGCTTGATCCTAACACTTTCAGATACGGAATTGTATGAGAATTCAGATTAAATTGGTCCAAGCCTTATATGATCAAATCATATATAAATACCCACTAAGATTTCCAACATCAACCTTCTAGATAATCCGGTCACAATCTAAGATGCCCAACATCAAATCATATAAGTGTTTTGAGGGTAGTATTGGTGTTTTAATTGAAAGATCTCATAATTCCAATTAAGTTTACCACATACTTATTATTAAAAAAATGTATTACCATAAACTCAATTATTTTGTCGGCCACAACTTACACATTGAGTACTATGGTCACATTAAGTACGACTTTGGGATTCACAGTGATGTATATCTAATGCATACTTGAGAATATCATTTATTGTTCATACAATGATCCTATCATGGATTTGATTTGAATAATCTAATTTTTTTCCCATCATATAGAGAATCTATACCACTTTCCCTATATTCATAGATACTGAGAACGATTTCTTAGGTGTGTGGTTTGATCACTTCTACGTACTTGAGAGAACACTTTCTCAAATACTTGAGAGGATCCTGACTCTTGTTATAATATATGTTGCATATTTTTATTCAAACAGATGTGTTCAACCAGTTCACTGAAAATGGCAAATTCAAGAATACTTTGAAGAACGACATCATGGGTTTGCTAAATCTCTATGAAGCTGCACATGTGAGGACTCACAATGACCACGTTTTAGAAGAAGGGTTAGTTTTTTCAAGAAATTATTTGAAGTCTCGAGCTGCAGCAGCACAAGGATCATATTATGCATTTCTTGAAAAACAAGTCGAACATGCATTGCAGCAGCCACTTTTTAGAGGCATTCCGATAATTGAGGCTCATCATTTCATCTCCATTTATGAAGAAGATAGACTGAAAAACAAGACACTTCTGCAACTGGCTAAATTGGATCATAACTCTTTACAGCTGTTGTACCGTGAAGAATTAAACACCTTACACAGGTACGTACGTACCATGAAATATATATATATATATATATATATATATATATATATATATGTGAGAAATTTTTATGCCACAACAAAATATACACAACAAATGCCACTACAAAATTTTAAACCATTGATTTTTTTGGGACCGATATGATTCAATAGGTCCCACACCATAACCAATGACCCAAAATTTGTTGTGTACAATGTTGTGGTCATTTTATTGTGGTATTATCACTACTCTATATATATAGAGAGAGTACATAATGATACGGGCACAACGGTTCTGCCACAACGATGATCTGCACTGTTGATCACAATGAGTGTAAATTGATCATGACAGTAGTAAAAGATATTTTTCATTGATTCAATAGTTCTGGTACAAGTGTTATTTTATAGTACTTCTAGCCTTGGAGAACAAGTAACAGATAAATCAAATAATATCTAAAATAATTCAAATAATCAACTAAATATTTATTCTTCGATTATTTCCCCAATACGCCCCCGTAATGCCACGGGAAGAGGTCGGATGTGGAGATTGGTCATGAGAGTTGAGAAGCGTGGTTGGCCAATGTTATAACAGGATAGAGAGAATCCAGATGCAAAAAGATAAACACAGAAACAATCTAACGTAAATAATCACACAGAGGAACATGAACAAGAAGAACACAAGATTTTAACGTGGTTTTCGGCGTTGTGCCGACTACTCCACGCACAGAAAAGAGTTATTTTATTATGTACTGAAACTCAGACGGATTACACTTGTTAACAATGATCAATACAGTTGGTATTTATAGGCACAGATCCCTAAAACCCTAACCATCAAAGATCTTTGTCAGATTGCCATAAATTCCCCAGAGGTGAGACACTCTGTTGACCCACCCAGCTGATCATTGCCGAGACGTAGAACTCAGATGAATCCAAAACCTCAAAGGCTGCTGATAACAGATGAGCCTCAGCAGACTTCCCAGCTGACTTCTCACAGACTTGAATACACTTCTCAGCTGACCATCACTCTGCTGACTTTCAGATTAAATCTACCAGATGTAGAGTTTAAGTAACTTTATTGACAAATCTCCACCTTGACTTGAACTCTCATTCATAGTCAACAAGATTGCATAAACAGATGTACTTGTACCAGATGCATTCGTCAATGCCAAATGTATTGTACCAGATTACTCTAAAAAATCCACTCAACTGACCTGCCATCAGCTTGAAGTTTCCAGATTTTCATCTTATAAGCTTTGAATATTCAGCAAGTCCAGACACAACTGAAACTTGCTCTGCTGAACTGGTTTTGTGAACATGTCATCAGGGTTATCCTTGGTGCCAATTTTATTCACTACAACCCTCTTCTCATTTCTCAGAAAATGATATCTCACATCAATATGCTTGGTTCTCTCATGATGAACCTGATCCTTAGCAAGACAAATAGCACTGAAACTGTCACAATAAATCTTTGCTTGATCCTGATGTAGCCCCAAATCACTGACTAGTCCATTCAACCAGATACCCTCCTTGGCTGCTTCAATAAGAGCCATATATTCTGCCTCAGAAGTCGATAAAGCCATTGTGTCCTGAAGAGTTGCTTTCCAGATGACAAATGAATTCCCCAATATGAAAACATAACCAGTCATTGATTTCCTACTGTCCACATCACCTGCATAATCAGCATCACAGTATCATGTGATCAGACTTTGAGTATCACCTCCATAAATGAGACCAACATCAGTTGTACCCTTAAGGTACCTGAACATTCTTTTCACAGCTTTCCAGTGTTCCTTTCCAGGTTGATCCATGAACTCATCGAAAACACCGATCGCTCGAGAGCAGATCAGGCCTAGTGCACACCATGGCATACATTAGACTGCCAACTGCACTAGCATATGGAACTTTTGACGTATGAACATATGATGCCATATGAGTATCTATTGGTTTTGCAGTAGACATGCCAAACCTAGCCAATATCTTATGTATATAACCCTGCTGAGATAAAAATAGTTTCTTTTGACTTCTATCTCTCCAGATCTCCATCCTCAAAATTTTCTTGGCTGCCCCTAAATCTTTCATTTCAAATTCAGCACTGTGAAGGTTCTTCAGATTTTGAACATCGGATTTCTTCCTTGCAACTATTAACATATCATCCACATACAGGACAAGATAGATATGTGATCCATCTCTCAACGGACTGTGATACACACAACAGTCATATGGACTTCCGTTATAACCCAACTAGATCATGTAACTGTCAGCCTTTTATTCCACTGGTTAGGAGCCTGTTTCAGTTTATACAGGGACCTCTTCAACTTGCACACAAAGTCTTCCTTACCAGGAACTTGAAATCCCTATGGCTGAGTCATATATATCTCTACATCTACCTCACCATGTAGAAAAGCTGTCATCACATCTAACTACTCAAGTTCAAGATCCTGATGTGCTACCATTGCAAGCAACACTCTGATTGAAGTGTTTCTGACCACTGGTGAGAATATCTCATCAAAGTCTATCCCTTCTTTCTGACTGAACCCTCTTGCAACCAAACGTACCTTATACTTGACCCCTTCTGCCTCAGTCATTCCTTCATTTTTATTGAAGATCCATTTGCATGTAACAACTCTCCTATCAGTTGGATGTGTAACTATATCCCGAGTCTGATTCTTCAATAATGACTCCATTTCATCTCCCATGTCAACATGCCATTGATATGTTTCAGAACATGTCATTGCTTCCCTGTAGGTAGATGGTTCAAAACAATCAACTTCTTCTGCAACTTGAAGTGCATATCCAACCATCATCAAAACCATACCACTTGAGAGGTACCCCAAAATTGGTTCTTCTAGCTCTACTGACATCTATACTCTACTGGCCAATATTCCATATTTGATGCTCAGCTGAATCATGTTCAGCTGACTGGCTTGGATCAGACTCTGGTTCAACAACCAGATCAGATGAGTGCTAACTTGGATCAACTGATTGTTGCTTCTCAGTTGACTCCACTTGAAGCTCCACCTGTTTCTCAGCCCTCTTAGATTCACCACTGGTTTCAGACTCAGTAGACCTCTCCACCGATGAGCTAATCATAGAATTTTCATCAAAGACCACATATCTGCTGAGTATGACCCTTTTCTCTGATGATAACCAAATTCTATAACCTTTCACCCCATCTCCATACCCTATAAACCCTCCATTCTTAGCCCTTGGTTGCAGTTTCTCTTCACTCACATGATAGTAAACTGTGCTACCAAAAACCCTTAGAACCGAGTAGTCATCAGGCTTTCCTGACCACATCTCAACTGGTGTCTTGAGATTGATCCCTGTGTGAGGACTCCTGTTGATTAAGTAGCATGCTGTACTTACAGCCTCTGCCCAAAATCCCCTTGATAAACCAACATTCAAGAGCATACATCTTGCCCACTCTAAAAGAGTTTGATTCATCCTCTCAGCTACACCATTCTGCTGAGGTGTATTCCTGACTGTGATGTCTGGCAATACCTTCATCCATGCAAAGTGTATCAAACTCTGACCAGCATAATTGCAGACCATTATCTATTCTGAGCCTCTTGATTTTCTTGCCTATCTGATTCTCCACTAAAGCCTTCCACTACTTGATACTGTTGAATGCCTCACTCTTATGTTTCATCATCACCACCCAAGTCATTCTTGAATAGTCATCTATGAATGAAACAAAATATCTGTGACCACCCAATGATTCCACCTTTGATGGTCCCCAAAAATCAGAATGGATATAATCAAGTGATGCCTTTGTCCTGTGTTTGCCTGCTGAGAACTTGCTTTTATGTAGCTTCCCAAACACACAGTGCTCACAAAAGTCCAGTGTCTTGACCTTATATCCCCCAAGAAAACCTACTGAGAAAGGACTTGCATTCATCTTTCACTCATGTGACCAAGTCTCATGTGCCACAACTAAGTCTGTTGTGACTGATGAACTGCTGAGGATGCCACAGCAGGAGAGCCAAATACAGTAGAGCCTTGTAATATATACAAGGTTCCCTTCTTGATACCTTTAAGGACTACAACTGAGTCTTTGTAGACATTCAGCTCTCCACCTTCTCCCTTGAAATGAATCCCTTAATGTCCAGTAGACTAAGAGATACCAAATTCTTAGTCATATATGGAACATGTCTAACATCTTTCAATGTGCAAAATCTACCATCCACTTTCCTCAACTAAACTGAGCCAATTCCTACAATCTTGCATACCTTGTTGTTTGCCATTGATATATAACCACAATCTATCTACTCATAAGGAGAAAACCACTCTTTGTGTGGACAAATATCATAGGATGATCCAGAATCTAGAATCCAGACATCATCATGATGTGTTGAATCCCCAACAACTAGAACCAGATCCTCATCAGAATGCTCAGCAGCCACAGCTGCTGTGACAGAATCGCTCTCATGCTGCCTTTTCTTATTTGGACAATTGTATTTCCAATGCCCCTGCTCTTTACAGTAACAGACATCTATAGGCTTTGGACCTTTGGACCCAGACTTCTTAGAATTCTTCTTCTTAGACTATCTATGCCCCTTTCCACTGTAGTGGACTACTAGTTCGGTAGCCTGACTGTGTGTCCCTGCTGCCTTGTGTCTCAGCTCCCTGGCATGAAAGACTGACCTCACATCCTCTAAAGCCACTGTATCCTTCCCAACTATGAAGGATTGCACAAAGTTTTCATATGATTCCGGTAAGGACACCAACGGGATTAGGGCTGCATCTTCATCTTTAATTTTAACATCAATATTCCTGAGATCAAGTAATATTGTGTTCAGCTGATCAAGATGATCCCTCAGCTGACCTCATTCATGCATCCTCGGACTAAACAATCTCTATTTTAACAGCAAATTGTTGGTTAATGACCTAGTCATGTACAGGCTTTCAAGCTTTTCCCACAACTTGGCAGTAGTGTCTTCCTCAGTAACTTCAGTGATAACATCAATAGATAAGCACAACGTGATGGTTGAATGTGCTTTCTCTTCCAGACTGGCATAATCTGCAGCACTGGCATCCCCTTTATCAGATAAAAGACTCTACAAACCTTTTGTTTCAACAAAGCATGCATCTTGATTTTCCACAGACTAAAACTCTTTCTTCCTGTCAATTTGTCAATTTTTACGTTAAATACGGACATCTTTCTTGCCAAAGATCACAACTTTTATCACAAATTTCTAGCACCGGTAAAGGTCATGATGAAGATAAAGGTTGTCCATACAGATGATTCTCTTAGAAACTGGCTCTGATACCAATTTGTTATAACAGGATAGAGAGAATCCAGATGCAAAAAGATAAACACAGAAGCAATCTAACGTAAATGATCACATAGAGGAACAAAAACAAGAAGAACACAAGATTTTAACATGGTTTCCGGCGTTGTGCCGACTACTCCACGCACAGAAAAGAGATATTTTGCTATGCACTGAAATTTAGACGGATTACACTTGTTTACAATGATAAATACAGTTGGTATTTATAGGCACAGGTCCCTAAAACCCTAACCGTCAAAGATATTTGTCGGATTGCCATAAATGCCCCAGATGTGAGTCACTCTACTGACCCACCCAGCTGATCATTCCCCAGACGTAGAACTCAGATGTATCCAAAACCTCTGCAGGCTGCTGATAGCAGATCAACCTCAGCAGACTTCCCAGCTGACTTCTCACAGACTTGAATACATTTCTTAGCTGACCATCCTCAACTGACTCTCTGATTAGTTCTACTAGATGTAGAGTTAAAGTCACTTTACTAACAAAGGAGATTGGTCTTGAGAGTTGAGAAACGTGGTTGGTCAAGTGGTTTGGTGAGAGCATTGGCGATTTGATCCTTGGAAGAGACAAATGAGACACGAAGTTGCTTGGAAGCGACGAGCTCACGCACATAATGAAAGTTTAGCTCAATGTGCTTAGTGCGAGCGTGAAATACCGGATTAGCTTCAAGATATGTGGCACCAATGTTATCGCACCACAAGATTGGAGGAGAACCCAAGGGGATACGCATCTCGTGTAAGAGTTGTGTGAGCCATTGAAGCTTGGCTGCAGTGTTCGAGAGAGATTTATATTCTGCCTCTGTGCTACTTTTGGCAACTGTAGGCTGTTGTTTGCAGCGCCAAATGATTAAGTGGGACCTAAAATAAACACAATAAGCGCCAACCGAGCGACGAAAATCCGAATTAGAAGCCCAATCGGCGTCTGAGTATGCGTGTAACGTGGGGGCCGATGTATGAGTGAAGAAAAGGCCATCCGAGATAGTATGTTTGAGATAGTTGAGAATGTGTTTCACCACAGTCCAATGGGAGTCCGTAGGGGCATGCACAAATTTACTCACCTTGTCAACCACAAACGCAATATCAGGATGGGTAAACTGAAGGTGTTGGAGACCACCGACAATTGTGCGATATAAGGAGGGATCCGAGAAGGCGGGACTCATCACGAGTGAGCCTGCATTTGGCCACCTTTGGAGAGGTACAAGGCTTGGCCTAATCCATACCAAAACGCTGCAATAATTGGAGAATATATTTTCCCAGTGTAAGGTAGAGACCATCAGAGGTGGGGAGAAATTTGATGCCGAGGAAATAAGAGAGGGTACGGAGATCTTTGACCGGAAATTGTGAGCCCAAATAATTAATAACATGATCAATGAGGGAAGAGGAGGAGCCTGTAATAATCACATCATCGACGTAAATCAACACGTATACTGAAGCAGTGCCATAACGGTATATGTAAAGGGAAGTGTCGGCCTTAGAGGCCACAAAACCATAGGATGAAAGAGCCGAGGTAAAGTGGGAATGCCATGCATGCGGTGCCTATCAGAGGCCATAAAGACTACGTTTAAGAGAGCAGACATAGTCCGGATAGTCAGGATGTTGGAACCCCTGCGGTGGATGCATGAAAACCCTGTCAGTCAAAAAACCATGAAGAAAAGCGTTCTGAATATCTACCTGCTTAAGAGACCAAATGCTAGTAACAACCAAAGAAAGTAAAAGATGAACAGTAGTGGGTTTGACCACAGGACTGAAGGTGTCATGTAATTCAACATCCTTAGTTTGGTGGAAACCCTTAGCCACAAGACGCGCTTTGTAGCGCTCAATACGTCCATCAGCATGTTTCTTTACATGATAAACCCATTTATTTCCAATTACATTCATTCCTGGAGAGTAAGGGACCAATTCCCAAGTGTCTTTTTGAACCAAATCATTGATCTCATCACATATGGCATCTCACCAAATTTTGTGTTTTATGGATTCAGTGTAGGAAGTGGACTCGTGGGTCGTACCTGGAGTAAGGAGAGCTTTGGAGAGCGGGTAGTGGATATAGTCCGGACGAAGAGATGTGGGCATGAGTGAGTTGGTTTGGGAACGGGTGACCATATGACGAGGCGGAGTCGGTTGTGGTGGCGGACTTGGGCTAGAGGAGGACAACGTAATCGTCGGATATGAGGATGGGCTAGCCGTTGATGGTGACAAAGAGGGGGGAGATGGAACCTCTGGGGCAGGAGGGGAGAGATGGCATGGGGAGTAGCTGGAAGTGATATTTGTATGGGAATGGGGATAGTAATATTTTCCTCAATAAGTTGCGAAGAAAGAGAGGAGCAGGGAAAGGTATGTTTATCGATTACCATGTGTCGGGATATATAGACTTTACCAGTTTGAAGGTCAAGACACTTATATCCGTGATGGGATGGGCTATAGCCAATGAAGATGCAGGTTTTGGAGCGGAAGTCCATTTTGTGGTGATTATAAAGGCCTAGATACGGCCAACATGCACAATCGAAGACACGAAGGAAGGAGTAGTCAGAAGGGCGGTGATGGAGAAGTTCATAAGGAGATTTGTTATGGAAGATATGGGTAGGAAGTCGATTGATGACATAAGTGGCCGAAAGAAAGGCATCTTCCCAGTAGGGTAAGGGAAGGTTAGATTGGGCAAGAAGGGAGAGGCATGTTTCAAAAATGTGGCGATGACGACGTTCAACCGCCCTTGTTTGTTCATGTGTGAGGACAAGAGACATGATGCTCAATGCCGAGAGTGATGAAGTGTTTAGAAAGGCAATGGAATTCACCCCAAAATCGGTTTGTATAGCTTTCATTTTACGATTAAATTGCCTTTCAACAAGGGTATGAAAATTCATAAATATGGTCTCAGCGTCAGATTTAAGGTTAGTAGGATACAACCAAATATACTTAGAGTAATCATCCACTAAACTAATGTAATATCGATAACAATAAATGGAAGGTTCCACACATGGGCCTTAACCATCAGAATACAATAAATCCAAAGGTGCAAAAGAAGTAAAATTCATCATAGGCAACGGGTGACGATGACTCTTAGCTAACTGACACGCAGCACAGATAGTGGCTGGTGATTTATTGGACACATAAATATTTCAAATACGAAAAACTTGAGCTAGAGTGTGCTGAGAGCAGTGAGCAAGACGGTTGTGCCAGAGGGAGGTGGAGTCACGGCTAGAGAGGAGGGCATGAGCAGAGGGACAATTGAACAGACTTGAGAAGTGGTAAAGGCCGTCCTTTAGGTAACCTCAATGATGGATGCGGCCCGAGTAGTCCTTCACAAGAAAATAAGAGTTATGAAATTCAAAGTAAACGTTGTTATCAGAGGCAAATTGTTGGACGGAAAGTTAATTTGTACGAAGGGAAGAGGAAACAAGAATATTAGAGAGTAAATAGGAACTAAAGGGGGGGTATTAATACGGAAAGAGCCAATGTACGATAGAAGACCTGTACCGTCATCGATGTTAATGTGATCGGGGCCATCATAAGGTTTGGACTGAAGATTGAGATTTCTGAAATTGTTGGCCATATGGCGCGTAGCACCGGTGCCGGGAACCCATTCATGTGGAGGAGGCAAGGCAGGATACGGTTGGGCTTGATAAGCTTGAGGGGATGTGGCCGAGGTGAGCGGGGAGGCGGCGGTGGTGTGTCATCATACCGATAATAACAGGCCTGAGCTGAGTGGCCTTGACGGGAGCAAATTTGGAAAATTACTGGCGGACCTGATTGGTTGGAATTATTGCGGCCTGAACCACGACCACGAGTAGAATCGTGTCAAATTCGCATCGAAAAAAAAGAAATAGAAAAATCTGCAGTTCCTAATGGAATAAGTAAGAAAGCTACTTTGCCCCCGACTGCTACTAAATCACCACCTCCCCAAGTTAAGCTGGTGCTTGCTGTTGCGTCGGGAGCCGTCCCACCCGTAGTTTGATTCATCTTGCCGAGATATACCCTATTAGTATTCCTGATACAAGTCGAATCCTAGATGTAGAAATATAAAAATGAAGGCGGGATCCCTCTACATCAAAAGAAATGATCTTTTCGAGGGTCCAACAAATTCAGTCTTTATGTTAATCCTTACGTGCCTCTTGATATAGTCACGATTCAACGGGTCAGATCCACAATTGGAATCATATTAACTCATATTTATTCATTATCTCGATTGCGGCCTCTTCCACGGTTTTGTCCTTGCTGATTATAACCACGGCCCCGATATGAGTTTCCTGCAGGTGGACCGGAACTAAAATTTGTAGTCGGAGATGGTGAAGGGGACGCAGCTGGCGACGGAGCAACATGTGAATGCTGTTGAATCGGGGATTCAGTGGAGAGCAACATCAAATATGCCTCCTCAAGAGAGACTGAGTCACGCATCGAGATCATCGTGACTAGTGCATCGTACTCCAGCCCATGACCGGCGATCAGGTAAGCCACAATGGCATCGGTTGATAATGGATACCCAACCATAGCTAATTCATCAGTAAGCCCTTTAATTACCACATAATATTTTGTTACTGATTGTGTCGTCCCCTTGCGAGTAGAGGCGAGTTGTGTTTGAATTTGCATAAGCTTTGCTCTAGATTGTGAGGCGAAGTATGTTTCAATGGCGGACCAGATTTCCACTGAGGCTGTTGCGTGGTACACCTGCATTAGGACATCGTCGGAGATGGACGATGTGATGGTTTTAAGAATCAGAGCATCATGTTGCTCTCATGCTGTATACGCCGGATTGGGGACGGCGGTTCCTTTGTCATCAACAATTGTTTTCGCTGGCTGTTTAACGGTGCCATTAATATAGCTAAACACCCCCTGACCGCGGAGGTAAGGCAAGATCTGAGCACGCCATAAATGATAGTTGTTGTGATTAAGTTTTGTGATATTAATATGAGAAGAATGGTGGAAGGGAGGGAGGTTGGTTGGCTTGGCCGGAGAAGAAGAAGGTTGGCCGCTGGAAGTTGCAGAAAGAGAGGAAGAGGAGTCGCCGGCCATCGTAGCAGGCTAGGGTTTTTTTTTTGTTTTTTTTTTATCAGACGGAGGGGAGGAGAGTTTGGGGAGATGTGTGGACGAGATCACAACCAGTCTCTGATACCATATTGAGAGTAGTAAAAGATATTTTTCATTGATTCAATAGTTCTGGTACAAGTATTATTTTATAGTACTTCTAGCCTTGGAGAACAAGTAAAAGATGAATCAAATAATATCTAAAATAATTCAAATAATCAACTAAATATTTATCCTTCGATTATTTCTTCAATAGTTACCTGCCACAGTCATAGTGTCACAACCAGAGACGGATCTACCCTTCCAAAGGGAGTCACATGACCCAGCAGAAATCCGGGAATTCTTTTTAGTATTAAAACAATGTAGTTTTGTCGTTAAAAATGTTGTTTTTGTTGCAAAAAAAATATAGGTTAAGGCTACGATGACCCCACTCGAACAAATTTTTTTATATAAAAATTGTAGTATTAGACTCCGTTGACTCAACTGCAATAAATTCTTGGATCCGCCCCATGGACACAACGATTGCGGAAAAATAATTTTTACACCGTTATTTATCATATAGACTGAGTAATTGATATGAAACTTTTATTCAAAACTTACCATATTCAATGGGTTAAAAGTTTGTTGTGACAATCAAAGACCGAAATAGGATTTCAACTTAGTTCGGGTTAACATGCATAATTAAAGTAATTCGTGAAAAAGTAGTATATTATATATATGCGCGCGCATGCAGGTGGTGGAAAGAGTTTGAGTCAGTAGCAAGTCTACCACATGTAAGAGATAGAATAGTTGAAAGTTATTTCCTGGCACTCTCAAGCTTTTTTGAGCCTCAGTACGCCATATCTCGAAACTTTTTCGCTAAGATTAATGCTCTCGGAATACTTATTGATGACCTGTTTGACGCTTATTGCACGCCGGACGAGCTCGAGATTTTCTCCCGCGCTATTGAAAGGTCAGTTTGATATATATATATATATATGAACCGCACAATTTTATGTTCAGAATAGTTTCAGATTCATCCAGGTAGATTAGATTACCTGCATAAATAATTGAGTTAGCATCCAATTGAATTGCCTTTGCCTTTTTGTAGGTGGGATCTGAAGGAAATCGATGGGCTTCCAGAATGCATGATCCTTTGTTTTAGGGCCTTCGCAAAAATGATTGACGAATTTGGAAGCTACGCGGTGCAACACGGAAAGGTCTTCGCAATAAACCACCTCAAAGAATCGGTAATATGTGTGTTGAAAGCATTAATTGATACTTGTTTTTTTTTTTTTTTTTTCCTTTTTCCGCATGTACTCTTTTGTCCCCACAAACCCCAATCAAACTGGATTGTGAGGAGTAATTAAAGACTGTTGAAATGTAGCTGTGTCATGTGCTTTAGTGAGCGAGTAGCTAGAAGGACTCTAAGACGTACGTTACTATTTATTGGATCTCCATGAAACAAGTGATTGTCCTAAAAATATGTAATAGCATGTGATAGATCTTCTAATGTCTTGACAAACAGACCAATCGGAATCCGAATAAGCTTTCACTGAAGATCTATGTTGGCTGGAAAAAATTCCTTTGATTTGGTGATGATTTAATTAAGATATTTCTTGAACTCTTTGTGCAGCTATGTGTTGAAAATTAAACAGCAAAACAAAAAACTGCATTGAATAAGATGAAGTTCTTGATCGAACATATTTGAATTCTGACGGGAAAAGTAACACAGCAAAATTACATGAAATTGGATTGACTACAATGAAATTTGACAATTAATGCTGGAAATTGTCGGGTAATAAATCCGGGGCCTTTCTCCTTAGTGACAATCTGTTCAATGGCGGAACCCTAAAAATGATGTGAAAGCAGGGGGTGTTTGGTAGTGGTTTAGACTGCACTTGAAATGTTGTTTCTCAAATTGCATACGTATCCTGTGATTGTTCAGGAATCAAATCTTCGTAGATCCTTAGGGATTGTTTTATATGTAGAGGCGTTATGCCCTAGGCCTGCGTGGGCCAGGATTTCGTGTTCCCTAAGGAATAGATAATGATGATTTGATATCCTTGATTTTAGGAGATAATTATGATTATATTTAAATGTCAGAATCAGAGCCTTTATGACTGAGGATTCCTTCCGTGTTTATCCGGTTTATGGTGCACGGGGGAGATTGGGTCCGAGATGGATTGAAACAGAGCTGCAGAAGCTCATCGATGCCTAAGCCGACCTGGCGAGGTCGGGGACTAGCCGAGCAGAGCTCGGCTATGATTCTTAGTTAGGGGCTCTTGGTCTTTTAAGGTGTTGACCTTTTGACTCTAGTTACGGTTGAACCATTGTGGGGATGACACATGAGGGGCTCAATCCAAACTGAGTTGGAATTTTACTCTTGATGAGTTTTCTTAATCCAAACTTACAGTCTCTCGAGTGCTTTTCATTTTGTAAGTGGGACGTCTTGCCCCTCAGTATGTCATTCATTAAGTTATAGTTTTTGGATGACATACTTTGTTGTTTGTTTGTCTATTCTCGAGTCTAACTTGCAGACTTAATTATTTGTGTCTGTCGCGCAGACTTTATTAGTTTGGTCTTTGCCGATCTTGCTGAGTCCGACCTGCGGAGCTCAGGTGCCAGCCTTTGAGATTTGAGTGGAGTCCGCCATGCGGAGCTCAGCTTGTCTGGCATGCAAACAGTTTAGGGGACATGTTTGTTTGGTCCGACGCGGGGAGCGCGGATGTCATATTTTGGCAAACCGAGTCGAAGTTTTGCTGACTTTGCATATTAACTTTTGTGAGTTGTGTCAGATTTTTCAGACCTCGCGTGCTTTTTGCTAAGCCCGACTTGGTGAAGATGAGATATCATATCGAAATATTTATGACTATTTCAGTGAGTTTGAGCTTTTGCGAACTCGATATATGCGTGTCTGTGCTACAGAACTTAATGACAAAATACACAATGGAACGACATTATATTGAAATAGCGTTAAGGCGAACCCGATGGGACGATGTCCTTATCGAAGGTTTGACCGCTTGGTGCATCAGAGGTGCTGTTGATCGTACCGATGAGATGATGGCGTTTAGCGTTGTTGCATTCATGGCAGCCAACTGTTCCGCATATTGTTGGGTGAGCTGGGCCAGTTTGCATTGACTTCCCGCATTTTGTTGGGCAAGCTGGGCCAAATTTCATTGACTTCCCACATTAATTTTTTTGCCGAGCAGGGCTTGATTTGTCTGACTTCCCGGACATTATTGAGCGAGCTGGTCCGGGTTAGACTGACTTCTAGTTTTAAAGCACGGCAAGCTGGGCCAGGTCGGACAAACTTCTCACGTAAGATTTTTTTAGATGCGCAGGGCCAGGTTAGACTGACTTCTCGTTTTAAAGCACGGCGAGCTAGGCAAGGTCGGACTGACTTCTTGCATAAGAGTTTTTAAGACGAGCAGGCCATGTTAGACTGACTTCTCATTTTTAAAGCACGGGGAGCTGGGTCAGGTCGGACTGACTTCCTACATTACTTTTTTGCTGGGCAGGGCTAGACTTGTGTGTTTGTCCTGCAAACTCAATAAAGATCATGCGTAATGAAAAACAAAATGATATTAAATTAATGTACCGTTGTCTGTTGATGTCGTGCCTAGATAGCAAGCGTATTTACGTAAGATTTGCACCGGTGAAATCTCCAGTTATGATGTCGGGTGAAGTCGGTCTTATAAGAGGCTCACTCGAAGGCGATTTCCAAATATGATGCCGAACTAAATTTTGTCTTATAGAAGGCTCGCTCGAAGGCAAGTTCCAAATATAATGCCGAACTAAATTCAGTCTTATAGAAGGCTCGCTCGAAGGTGAGTTCCAAATATGATGCCGAACTAAATTCGGTCTTATAGAAGGCTAGCTAGAAGGCGAGTTCCAAATATGATGCCGAACTAAATTCGGTCTTATAGAAGGCTCGCTCAAAGGCGAGTTCCAAAAATAAGAAAGCTCGTCCCGACTCTTTAGGTCGGGAGAGTTCAAAAATAAGAAAGTGTGATCATTTAAGTTATAGAAATAAACCCGATGAGAGCTTGTACCTTGAGAGCTCGGATCTAGAGAGCTGAGGAGCTCGACTCGAATCTTGGAGAGCCGTGTTTTTGGTGATGCAGCAGCAACTTTCCGGCGACGATGGGACTCCGATCGGCACGAAATTTGGAGGACTTATTTGGCCCACCTTCTTTTTCAATCTGAACGGTGAAACTTTTGTTTCAACAGCTCAATGTCTGGAAATTGTCCGCCGATCTGACTGCTGTGTTTTGGTGATACAAGAGCAACTTTCCGGCAAGGATCGGACATTGGAACGGTCTCTAATCGGCACCAAATTTAGAGGTACTATTCATACCTCCTAATTTTTCAATCTGACGGTGGAAATGTTGTTTCAACGGCTCAATCGCTTGCAATTGGCCGCCGATCTGACTGCTGCGTTTTAGTGATATAGCAGCAACTTTCCGGAGACGATCGGACATTGAAAAGGACTCCGATCGGCATGAAATTTAGAGGGATTATTCGTACCTCCTTATTTTTCAATCTGGATGGTGGAAATTGTGTTTCAACGGCTCAATCTCTGGAAATTGGGGCTGATCTGACTGATGTGTTTTGGTGATACAACAACAACTTTCCGGTGAAGATCGGACATCGAAACGGACTCCGATCAGCACAAAATTTGGAGGGCTTATTCGCACCTCCTTCTTTATCAATTGAACGGTGGAAATTGTGTTTCAACCGCTCAATCTCTGGCAATTGGCCGCCGATCTGGCTGCGTTTTGGTTGTTGGATCTTTAACAAAGTTGCAAGTGGAGACCCTACTTCTAGCGCCAATTGACGATGTTGTAAATCGTCAGGTAATAAATGGGCATTTCTCCTTAGTGACAACCTATTCAATGGAGCAACCCTAAAAATGGTGTGAAACGGGGGTGTTTGGTGGTGGTTTAAACTGCACTTGGGATGTTGTTTCTCAAGCTGCCTACGTATCCGGTGATTGTTCATGAATCAAGTCTTCATAGTTCCTAGGGATTGTTTATATAGAGGGGTGTTATGCCTTAGGCCTGCGTGGGCCTTGTCTGTGTCGGGCAGCCGGATTTCGTGTTCCTAAGGAATAGATATAATGATGATTTGATCTGCTTGATTTTAGGAGATAATTATGGTTATACTTAAATGTCAGAATCAGAGCCTTTATGACCGGGATTCTTTCCGTGTTTATCCGGTTTATGGTGCACGGGGGAGATTGGGTCCAAGATGGACTCAAGCAGAGCTGCAGAAGCTCATCGATGCCTAAGCCGACCTGGCGAGGTCGGGGACTATCCGAGCAGAGCTCAGCTATGATTCTTAGTTAGGAGCTCTTGGCCTTTTAAGGTGTTGACCTTTTGTCTCTAGTTACGGTTGAACCATTGTGAGGATGACACGTGGCGGAGCTCAATCCGACCCTCGTCAAAATTAAACTTGCTAACTAACCGATTACAATGTGAATTGCAGTATATAGGATGTAACCACCTCTAACTAACTTTTAACTTAACTAACCACCTTGGGATGAAGGTGTTTGACAAAATGTCTGACTGAGCAAAAACCACCTAAACTTCTTTGAGCTCCCCCTCAAGCTGAACATGGTTGGTGTAGAACCAAGTGAAGCTTGCAAAAACCACCTAAACTTCTTTGAGCTTCAATATGTGTAGCATACAAGTCCTTTAGTGAATATGCCTGCAATAGTCTGTTTAGGGTAACCTTGTCCAATGGTTTTGTTAATATGTCTACTTGATCATGTGTGTGAATAGGCAATGGTTTCAACGCTTTGGAAATGTATTTTTCCCTGACAAAGTGACCGTCTATCTCAATGTGATTTATTCTTTCATGAAAAACAAGGTTTTTCAGAATGTCTAATGCACTCTTGCTGTCACAGTATCATTAGAAAAATGGAGAGCTACTACTTTATAACTTACACACACAAGAATAGAAGTGGAGAAAAACTTTATAATACTTTTATTTACTTTGATTCCACTTGATCCAAATTGCTTACAATATTTGGCTATTTATTGTTACCAAGTCATACAATTCTAAGAAGTGTTCATGCACTATGCTTTTCCTTGTTTTATGACTACATGAATACTTATGTTGATCTTATATTAATGCATTACATTCATACTTTATGTCTTAGACATTCATACGAGCTTATGTAGATTAATTACTACTTGCAAAATACATTTTCAACGTATTTGCTAAAAATTTCAAATTGTTATTTAAGTATAAGGGAATTGTTTCAATGTAATGTATATGAAAATCCTTGAGAAAATACATGAACCATTGGATATCACAGGCTGTAACAGCCATAGCTCTATACTCAGCTTCAGTAGAACACCTAGAAATGTTTGGTTGCTTTTTTATTACCAGGAAACTAAGGCATCTCCAAGGAAGATTAAGAAACCAGTAACTGACCTTCTAGTCTTTTTGCAACCTACCCAATCTGAGTCACTGAATTCTTTAAGCCTGATATATCATTGACTTGGGAAGAAAAGCCATTAATTCTTAGGTGCAAACTTTAGATTTCTAAGCGGTCTATGGGCTGCCTTTAAATGTGCCTCATTAGGTTTGTCTAAGAATTGGCTAAATTTTTTAACAAGGAAAGAAATGTCTAGTATGGTGTTTCCAAGATAAAAAAAAACTTGCCTACCAATTTCTGTAATACGCATTTGACTCTACAAGTGGTGCCAAGAAGTGTCTATATGCTAATTGGGTTGTAACCACCACTAAGTTACTTTTAACTCAACTGACCAACTTGGGATGAAGGTGTTCGACAAAATGCCTCAGTGAGCAGAAACCAACTAAACCTAGAAACCAACTAAACCTCTTTGAATTTCAACAAAAGTTGATGAGGTGTAACATAAGTAATATTAGGTCAACAATAAAGTTGATCTAGGTGTTGCAACAAGTATAAGTATTATCAGTAACAACTTTTTCTTTTGTTGCAAATTGCTTATTATTATAATTCATAAAGGGTTTTGTCGGATTGATTGTGGCCGTAGAATTTTCCCATATACGTCAATGGTGTTATTAATTAAGAGAAAAAGATTGACATGTCGACTGATTTATTACATTACAGTGGAAAGAATATTCAAAGAGCTCACGAATACAAGGCGATTGGTTGGCAAGAAATAAGCTACCACCATTTGCTGACTACCTCAAAAACGGACTGAAAACTTGCGGCGTTAATGTTGTTTGTTTTGCATGGTCTTTGCCTATGGAATCGGCAACAGAGGCTGTTTTCGATTGGTTTTCCGGTTATCCTCCGATAACACTAGCAGTCATGAAAATAGCCCGCTTACGCAATGACGTCACTTCATATCAGGTAGTACCTTATTAATTTGTTGTCTTTCGTCAACTCAATATATGATCCAGGTTTCCCTTGGATCGAAACACATATGAAGAAGAAATAAAAATTAAACTTTGTGATTCATTAATTAATTAAATTGTTTTCAGTTCGAGAAAGACAAGGGCATTGCCACAGGTATCGATTGCTACATGAGGAATTACAATGTATCTGAGGAAACTGCAAAGATGAAATTCTGGGAAATGATTGAAGATGCTTGGAAAGATTTAAACCAGGAATACTGCAGTAACCGAAAAGCAATTATCACACAAGATATGTTATTTGGTGCTATCAACCAGGCCCGTATAATGGATGTAGTATACAAGGAAATAGATGGTTTTACTTATTCTAGAAACGTCATAGAGCCTCTTCTTGATCAAGTACTTTTTCATGCATTCACCCTTTAGGTTTGTCTTTGGTAGCTAATAAACTATGTAACAAATTTGAATTCATCATTGATACTATTTACATTTGAATGATTTTAGAAGATTTACTTGGATTTAACCTTTGAAAAACAAATCAGATGCTTTGAATGCCTTTATTCATTTTAAAAATCTTGTTCAGACTGATTGGGGAGAAGAATACAAGTCATTTACCTCTGTGTTGAGTGACTCGGGTATCTATTTTAGGCATCCATGTCTACATGTGAATGAACAAAATGGTTAGGCGGAAAGAAAGCATGGGCACATCACAGAATTAGGGTGGCCTTAATGGCTCAATCTAGAATGCCTCTCAACTTATGGTGGGAAAGCTTTCAACATGTTGTGTTGTCGATAAACTAATTACCAACTCTTGTTCTTGATAATATGTCACACTTTGAAAAATTGTATCACACCATATTCTAACCTAAAGTTTTTGGGTGTGCTTGTTTCCTTTTCTTAGACCTTACACAGGCATACATTTTATTTTCATACCAGGAAATGTGTGTTCATTGGGTATAGTGATCGTTATAAAGGGTTTAAATGTTTAGATGCCAGCGGGAGAGTCTGTGTGTCTAGTCATGTTATCTTCAATTAGGATGAGTTTCCCTATCAGCTAGGGTTTCCTAAATCCACTCTTACTGAGTCTTCATCATCTACTAATACCACGGTCTCTATAAGCCATCCACCTTCCATCCTACTATGAGTTTGTGAATCCTTCATCTCAGTCTAGTTTCTCAAACTCTCCAAATCCTCCCAGTACTTCATCCTCGTCTCCTGTTTTAGATTATATTATTATCTACCACAGAGTCAACTGAATCAAGTCACTCTCCTCGTTCATCGGAACATTCTTCTGTGTCTCCCCCAAGTCCTTTTGTTCCAGATCATGTGCCTCCCAGTCAGGTGGGTCATCCTATGCATGCTTGGTCAAAAAGTGGAATCTTCAAACCCAAACCTTTTTCTTATATAGCCACTCAATCTCCCTCGGCAAAACCAAAACCTAACACCGTTTTTGAGGCATTGTCCCAACCTTAGTGGTTGGCTGCCATGAAGTCTGAGTTTCAAGCACTGGAAAAGAATCAGACATGGGATCTTGTGCCCCTATCACCACAACATAATCTTGTTGGGAATAAGTGGGTTTTTAAACTAAAACTCAATCCAGATATATGGTACAGTTAACAAACATTAAGCAAGGCTAATGGCTCGATGTATTAAACAGAACTATGAGGTGGACTTTCATGAGACTTTCAATCCTGCCATCAAGCCTTCTACCATCATAATTATCATGGAAATTACAGTTCACTTCAACTGGGATATTCAGCAAATGGATGTTAATAATGCCTTTTTGTGGCATCCTTCAAGAAGACATCTTTATGCCACAACCAGCTGGTTTTGTGGATCCCAACAAGCCCGTCATGTATGTCATCTCAAAAAAGCATTATATGGTTCAAAGCAGGCTCTTAGAGCGTGGTTTGATACACTCAAAGGTTATCATCTGTCATTGAGCTTTAAGCAATTTGCTTCTGATACTTCTTTATTTGTGTTCAAAGATCATAAAGTTATTGTGTATGTGTTGGTTTATTTAGTAACATATAATTGTTCTTCTGCTGTGACTAAATTTATCTCCAAGCTGAATCAGAAATTTGCTCTAAAGTCCTCGGGAATTGTTAGCCACTTTCTGAGAATTGAAGCATGCAGGGATGCCTCTGGACTATATCTTACAAAGGCTCATATTCTACTCACCTCTTGAACAAACTTGGCATGGATAATCTCAAACCATGTGCTACACCTATGATCTCTCAAAAGCAACTCATTATTAATTTTTAACCTCAGATGGCTAATCCTTCCATTTATAGAAGTTCAATTGAGGCATTACAATATCTGAATCTAACTAGGCTCGACATTGCCTATAGTGTGAACACTCTAAGCCAGTTCATGGCTTCACCTACTAAAGTTCATTGGTAAGGAGTCAAGAGACTTCTCAGGTATGTGAAAGGGACATTGCATTTGGGGCTGCACTTCAAACCATCTTCCACCTTGGCTATTCAAGGATATTTGAAAGCTAATTGGGCTACTTCTTGATCGCGTGTAAGTCACTAACGTTGATATTACTAGCAAGAATACTAGGTACATCGTAGTATAGTAAATGCGAGTCAAAGTCGATCCCACAAAGACAATGCAACTCTAATTATCAACGATTCTAACCTAATTAAGAAGCAACATAAAGGCGGTCATTGACCAACAATAGACATAAAAGAAACTTGGTATTTCTTCCCCTCTTCTCACCGATCTACTAACTTGGATTAGTTAGTCGTTACGTTTACTTCCCCACATAATTTCCTTAAATTAATCGAGCAAGCTTTTGATGTAATTATCAGCTACGGGTGCAACTCCTAACCCTATCTACTCCGACAATGGTAGTACACAGTCTATACGCAAGCTACCCTCCTTAATTGGTCCGTAATAGCCCATACACATAAAGAACTAGAATTGCCGATATCGAGCGCTAACTCATACCGCTAACCCGCCTAGACAGCTGTCGAAACTAACTCATTCAAGACTATGTCCAAACTAACACTTCACTATCCGTATTTCATGCTAGTTTTACGATTATAATAAGCAGATTGATCAGATCTAACCTACTGCCTTACCACAGATCGATACTACGCTCATCCTGAGGCGGAAGAGTGAAAAAGATGGAGCCTTCTCTTCTTTTTATTGCTCCATTGTAAAGATTTCCTTCAGTTTGTAACAAATCGACTTTTTCATATTGCGATCAATTTCTTCTATTTGTTGCAATTTTGGGTCGCCCCCTTCTGTGTCGGACAAGCTTTGCTTGTTGGAGACAGAATTTTTTCGTGCTTGAAAAATATTTCATTGATCATAATAAAACGGGCTTGATGCCTTTACAGGAAATGTTTCTAGAAAATTGTTGAGTTCATTGCCCTTACATGTAATATCGTTTCAAGTTGTCGGCGTGCCAGGGCCTGTTGAACTCACGGCCTTCTTTATCCTTAAGTATATAAGTCCCTTTTTTGACTATCCTTGATACCTGCCAAGGACCTTCCCAGTTTTCGGCTAGCTTTCCCTTATCCGTTTGCTGGCCGGTTGCCTTTCTATTACGCAGCACAAAATCTCCCACTGCAAAAGAGTGGTTACGGATTTGTTTTTTGTGGTGTCGTTTTGCGACTTGCTTGTAGTTAACCGATTGAACGTGGGCCTTCAGGTACTTTTCCTCGGCAAGGTCTAGTTCGATCTGTCGGTTGGTGATGTTGTCAGCCTTATCGAAATGGGAGACTCTTATACTCGGCAGTGCCATTTCCACGGGTGTCATCGCCTCTGACCCATAAGTTAACGCGAAAGACGTCTCCCCCGTCGTTATCTTTTGGGTTATCCGGAGCGCCCAGAGGGCTTCGGGTAGGTAGTCTACCCACTTCCCGGACTTCTCGTCCAGGCTCTTTTTTAACACCTTCAACACTTGCTGTTTGGATGGTTTTGCATCATTAAACAAAAAACAATTTATAAACCCTAACCTATATGCAAAACTAACTCCTAACCGGCCGAATACCGGGTAATTGCTAGTAAAGCGGGATAAGTAAGGGGTCGATCCACAGGGAATTGGGTTGTTGAACCTAGTTTTATTAATTCCTTTCAATTGTTACTTATGAAAACAAATAAACGAAAGAACAAACATAAAACACATAGAACAGATAAAATAAATCTAAGCTATAACAACTAATAGAGAAACAAAACATAAAACAAAGATACATGGAATCAAACAATATACAAACCAAGTGATTTCAATCCAAGTTCATCTCAAGATTTTAATTCGATATTGTGGTTTCGTCTTTACACGAGATACGAACTCCTAATTCCTTAGTGAATCCGTTTCTCAAGCTATGAATTCCTAATCTCTTAGTGAATTCAATTATCGATCTCTCCTCTCTCGAATGTTGAGACCAATTTCATACAAAACGAAGGTGTAGATTCAAGTTAACTCTCGTATTTTAGAATCTAGCAACCTAGATAATTAACCAATTAATTTGTCACGAATTAACGATTAAAGATCCTATCTTTCTATGGTGATCTAGCCTAACAACGATTCTCATCTACGTTAGACAACAATTAGCAACCAATCTCTCGATCTAGTCACACAATAGCATCAGACTAGCACGTATTGGATGTCTTCTATCTTTTAGAAGATAGGATAGATCTCGTCTATCGAAGTGTAGGGACACTTGGGTATGCGTGGGACGTGTATTAGAGAATGCGACGTTAGACCGACCCACTTACATTAAGTGTCACACTATGTGGCGGTTGTGTAATTATCCTTTTGACCGGAGTCTTCATGACATCACGGTGTGGATTGTCATACTTTGACACTATTGAGATTTCTCCTAACCACAGAGCGATCATGCGGTAGTGATTGGGTATGATGTTGAAGCATGCGGAGTATACATGATTGTTCGTCCGGGAACCGCGTATCCTATGATTGGGATCGAATATCCGAAATGGCCTTCTTATAAGGAATGTCTATCTCTCGAGAATCTTTGCAAAGTGGGAGTAAATGTGTTATTCCGAGAGAGCATGATATCCAGATTATAAGATACGATCGTCAATGTATTGACACTCGAGATACGATCGTATGGATATTGTTACAGCGATAGGATTGTAAGTTACACGGTAACTGCTTTACATGAAAGGTAGTAGTCATTGCTTTTGACTCTTCCGATGATTGGGGGTCACGGTGTGTTGCTAGACGCTATCCCGTGATCGTTAGGAATGAAGGGCATTTTAGTAAATTGCACTTTGTGTCTACGGCCAACATATTCGGAAGCCTATCGGGTCACACACATATGAACATCGAGTCGGATTAAAATGCGGTTATAGTTGATAACCAAATAAGGAAAGTTTATCTCTAGACTATAAAGGTTATAGTGGTAAATTAATATGGTGGTATTTATTTATTATGAATAAATAAAATACAAGATATTAATTATATATAAATTGTGTTAATTAAAGAATATTCCGGAAGCCAATTAATTGGCATATGGGGCACCACAATTGAATGTATAAGATACACTTGGATTGTGCACTTTAATTAATAAGATTGTCATAATATTAATATAAGATATTAATTGATTTTGGAAAAATAGATTTATGGTAATAAGATAATTATAATCAATATATGCTATTGGAAAAATAAATTATAATTAAAGAGATAAATCAATCTAGTTGATTTTCCTTATTTTATTGGGAAAATGTTTTCTTCTCCTCCACACAACTTTGGGGCGCCACTTCCTCTATATAAAGGAAGTGGGTGTCAAGCTCTTTTGTACATCACAATTGCAAGAGCTCATAGTTCTTGTGTAAAATAGAGAGCAATCCATAGTGAGTTTGTGAGGGAAGAAAAGGGCCGGTCTAGCAACCGGAGTTTTTCCGATAGCAATCCAAGGAGGATTCCGGCAAGGGGTTCGTGTGGATTAGCGATAGGGGCCGGACGCGTGGACGGCTTGCGCACTGAACTACTCTTCGTTGACGGTCAAAGCGACGATCTAGTAGATCATCAAGGTATAACCGTCAAACTACTTAACATGTTTATTGCATTAAACGCAGAACGGTCTAGAAAAAGGAAATCAAATTTTAAATTCCGCTGCGTTAAACTAGTGATTTCCTAACAGTAAGCACATGGATGCTTTATTATGATATTACTTGTGTTTTTTTCGCAGCGTAGGAAGCCGGGTTTCTCTATCGTTTTAGCTTCTCTAGTTGAACACTACAAGACTTTGTGATCTGTAAAAGAGAAAGAAAAAAAATCAAGCAATCTGGATCCAAAAATTTCTCGGGTTTTCGGTTTGTTATAAATTTTCTTGTTCATAGAAATTGGACCACCAGCAATTCATGATCGTTATATTGCCAAATGGGAGACTGGTCTACCGTTGCTTTATGGTCTGTTTTGGCCTCTACTTGGAATTCTGAGCCTCTTTTACTGCTGTTTTAATGCTGCTGGTCCTTTGTGATGTTCTGGTGCTCAATGGAAGATAATTCAAAGTAATAAAAGGAATGTTTTTATGGCAAAATATCCTGATTCAAATCATGTTGTTTTGTTGGAGAAAGGATGTGAAATTACTTTCTTCTCCTACCTTTGTGGCTGATACATGGACTAGTGGATCATCTGTGAGTACAACAAGTAGATGAAAGAAAAATATATCAATGTAATACCTATTTTGCCCTATCTTTTTTGTCAATGTTCTTGAAACATATAGATTATAGTAATTACAAGAGCACAACATTAGTTTTTGTCACTACAAAAAAACAGCAGTTTTGCGAGGGAATTTTCGCGACGGACATTATTTCCGTCGCAAATTTACGTTTGCGACGGATGTTTTATTGTTTGCGACGGGACATTTGGCGGGACAGATTGGTACCAATTTTTCCACTTGGCGGGACATTTTGCGACGGAATTTTTATTATTTTGCGACGGAATATTTAATAAAATTTTATAAAATTATTTTATTATTCGAATTTAGATGTTTGCGACGGAATAGGGTTAGTTTGCGACGGACATTAAATTCCGTCGCAAAACGGCGGATATCGATGAACTAACCCTTTTCTTCCTCATTTCTCTTCTTCTCCCCTCTTCTCTCCCGCCCCCCCTGCTTGAAGGTGTTCTTCCGCGCCACCTCCTTCCACCACCGCCGCAGACCACCCACAGTAACCTCTTCCCTCCCCCTCCCACCCCTCTCCCAGCACCGATTCCCCCTCCCTCCCCTCCCCTGTATATATATATATATATTTTTTTTTTTCGTTTATATATATATATATATATATATATATATATATATATATATATATATATATATATATATATATATATATATGTATATATGTATATGTATATATATATTGTAGTATGTAATTTTATATTTTTTTTTCAATTTATTTTTTCCTTTTGTTATAAATATATATATATATATATATATATATATATATATATATATATATATATATATATATATATATATATGTATGTATGTATATGTATATATATATTGTAGTATGTAATTTTTATATTTTTTTCAATTTATTTTTCCTTTTGTTATAAATATATATATATATATATATATATATATATATATATATATATATATATATATATATATATATATATATATATATATATATATATAGTGTATCATATGTAGTATATATTTATAGATATATATGTGTAGTAATTATAAGTTAGGAAAATGCTTACTTATGTGTATTAGTTAGATAAGTTAGGAAAATGCTTACATTATTGAAATGGTTGATATGGTTTGTTGAGATATTCTTGATATTGCCTGATATTGAAATTGGGATAGATATGTATATTAGTTTAGAAACCGGATGTTGGTTGAATTGGTTTGTTGAATTTGGATTGAAATGATGATAAGTATGTGCTTACATGATAAGCATAACATACATAAGGTCCTCAAAAGGTGATGTTCTACCCGTTTGGAAAATGGTCTTTGGGGTACTTTGTTATCCGGCAAAGCCTCCGAATTATTTTGACGTCGAACCTTTGACCATGAATTGAAAATTTAGGTTAAAGTGTTGTTAGTTTCATAGTAAGTTGAGTAAAACACGAGTTTGCAAAAGTGTTGAGACAACCTTCAAAGACTATTGTTAGTCTCATATTTTGTATGATATGATGTGTAGGATTGAAAATGAAGAGAATAGAACGTAGTTGGATGTATACGAGAGGTTGGATCTTGACAAGAAATTTAACCCGGTATTTGTGAATGGTGTGGAGGAATTCATAAAACATGCAAAGCGATTAGATTCGCTTCGGGCAAATAATGGAATGATGAAGTGTCTATGTAGTAAGTGTAAGAACACTAAATTTTCGATCGAACATGACGTGAGATTACATTTAACTAAATATGGGTTTTGCGCAAACTACTATGATTGGGTGTGTCGTGGTGAAGAGTTTCCATTCCGATCAACGTTCAAAGAAGAACGGAATGTGAACCCTTATCAGGACATGGTTAATGACGATTACGTGATAGGATTGATCACGTAAGAGAAGAATTTCTTAACCAAGAGGAGAACAATGAGACACCAAACCTGCGCAGTTGCATCGTTTTTGAAATGATGAAAACGCAGAGGAACTCTGTATGTGATGGAAGTAGTGTCTCCGCATCGCAGCGGCTTCAGGTTGCTCACTTTGAAATGTGATCACAACCTCTCTCACAAATGCGTTGACGGGGTTACCGGTTTGATAGGAGATATTCTTCCGAAGAATAACTTAATGACCTCGAACTTCTATCAAACCAAAAAGTTGTTAAAGGCATTAGAGCTACCCCATGAGAAAATACACGTGTGTCCCGCGGGGTGTATGTTATTTTGGGAGGAGGACGCGAACTGGACAAGTGTCGGAAGTGTGACCATGATCGATATAAACCAAAACGAACGCAAAGAGGTCAACGTGTGCCTAACAAAGTGATGACTTATTTCCGATTGGACCTAGACTCCAAAGGTTGTATGCCACGAAACATATAGGCAAGGAAATGAGGTGGCACGCGGAAAACCCCAGGACAAGCGGTATAATGGCCCACCCAAGTGACGCTGAAGCTTGGAAGCATTTTGACCAAATGCACCCTCGAGTTTGCTAAGGAGCCTAGAAATGTGCGGTTAGGACTTTGCAGACGGTTTTGCACCTTTTGGTAATTTTGGGAAGAACTACTCTTCTTTCGCGACCATGGTTACACCATACAATCTTCCGCCCTGGTTGTGCATGAAAAGACAGTTTATATTCTTATCGTTGCTTGTACCGGGCCGAAAAATCCAAAGGAAACCGCGATGTTTATTTGCAACCATTGATTAAGGAGTTGAAGCATTTGTGGGAAACAGGGTTGTTTACTTACGATGTATCCACAAAGCAGAATTTTCATACGAGAGGTGCACTAATGTGGACTATCAATGATTTTCTGCGTATGGCATGTTATCCGGGTGGACTACGGTGGTGTGAAAGCTTGTCCCTATTGTGGTGATGGAAACAAGTCGTTCGGCTCAAACATAGTGGTAAATGCACTTGGTTTGATTGTCATCGCGATTTCTCCCGAAGACCATATTTTTCGTGACCGATAAAGTTTTTGAAGTCCAAGCAAGATGAACACGCGACTCCACCCCGTAGATTGAGTGGTGAGGAGGTATGGGAATTTGTACAACACCTACCAAGCATCATTGATGGCTCGATTCAGACTTGAAACGGCTTAAAAACTCCAAGAATGGTTGGTGGAAAGAAGCATTTTTGGGATCTTCCGTATTGGAAAACATTTTTCGCTTCGACATTGCCTGGATGTGATGCATATTGAGAAAAACTTCTTTGAAAAACCGATTGACACGGTTATGGGACGTTAAAGGCAAAAGCGCTTGTGGTCCAAAATCGCTAAAGATTTGAAAGAGCTTTTTAAAAGCGCCCGATTGTACACTTGTTCTTGACAAGCGAGAAAGAAAAGTGTTGTGTGAATGGGTCACCAAGTTGAAAGTCCACGACGGTTATGCTTGAGACTGAGTAGGTGCGTAGATCATTGTTTAGGGTGATTTTATACGATTTCTAATGTTATATTTTATAACAATTTCCTCCATATTCGTATAATTTGCATAGAAATCAAGGGTTTAATCGAATTATTGAGCAAATGAGTTTTAAAAGTGGTTAAGTGCAAATTTGTGTTAATTATGTGGTTTCATTGATAAAAATCTTTGAATATGAGATGTTACATTTTGCACGATGTTATCATGAATGTAGTACGCTTGCATGTTAAATGAGGAGCTTAAACGAAGATCGGATGAAGATTAAGAAGAAAGCTCGATTCGAATAAAGAAAGCTCGATTCGATTCGCCCAAACTTGGTGATCAAGTATTTCAAAATATGCCACGTAACATTATATTTTGAGGCCTAAAAGATGGATTTTGAGAAAAGAAGAAGATGCCACGAGTTTACGAGATCAACGGATCAATATTTTCCAACGCACTTCTACCGTAACCTGTTTTTCGATGGAAATGTTACCCGACTTAGAGGCATTTTCAGGGGAAGAGTTCTTGACGAAAGTTGTAGATACTAAAATGAGCTTTCCAACGCATTTTGAATCACGTCAATCGGAGGTCTACAACTCAAGTTATGATTTTTTACCGAACTGCTGGAATTACGGACGAACCGGAGATATTTTGGCCAAGTTTGATGCATGTTACTCCATGTGCTCCTTAATGATGATGATGATGAGTCATAACAAACTCCACATGCTATTTTAGTGACTCCTCACCTTCACATGCAAAGTCATTATCACCTCCCACATGCTTATAACAAACTTGAGAATATTCCTTAGCATATTCTCCAAAAATATCTCCTCAACTACAACCTCTCCCTATACACCTCCCTCAACTCTCCCTATAAGAACTCCCTCATTTCCATACATAAAGGCGCCCCTCCTTGGTCACTTTTGGCCAAGCTTTTACTTTTCCCGTCTTTTATGTAAATACTCTGTAGGCGTTATGTCGAGAATAAATTAGAATAGTAATAATTGTTGTAATGTCGAGCTACGCCCCGATTCAAATCATAATCGAGGATGATTGGCTAAGGTCTCTAAGCTAGAACCATCGTTGTGAAGCCACCATCACCGGAATAAACAAGGATTTCGTTTTCATTTGTTCTAGTGAGTTTCTTGTTCTTCCTTCATGTTTGAATTGTTTATGTGCAATTTGTATGATCTATACTTATGTTGCATGCTAATCGAATTTAGATACGATAGTTGATAAATTCGTAGATTACCGTGAAGGAGAATGATAATATTCTTCCAACATACGTAAGTTGAGGGTGAATGTTGTCAGATTAGGATTTATATCCATATCTTTGATCCGTAAATGCTTTAGTTGTACCGAGAGTGGTGAACTAATTAAAAGGCGATGAACCGAAAGGGAAAATGCCTCTTTAGCAGATAATAATCCAAGAACTTACGAATGAATATGTGTCTTTCTTGTTATTTTCGGTGGGGTGGTGGATCAATGGTGTGTTCTAGTTATTTTAATCTTTCTTTAAACAAATTTTCACGTATCGTCTTTCTTTTCACGTTTGCTACCTTAGTTTGTTAATTGAAAATCCGAGATCATAATCATCAACTTTATAAAAGAAATCGAAGGCAAAAACTCTTTTCATTACAAGTCCTGCATGGATACGATCCGGTTTCACCACTATAGTCCGCGAGCCTTCGCGACTTGGGGTGACATCGGTTTTATTTTATTACTTGTTATCTTTTGCTTTGCATAAAACCGCGAACAAGTTTTTGGCGCCGTTGCGGGGACTTGGCACGGAAAGTTTTCGTTTTCGGTTTTGTTGTCAACTAAGTTATTTGTTTGTTTTCGCTTAAAAAATAAAAAAAAAAAAATCTTTCGTAATTACGAGAGAGAAAAAAATATTTTCTTTTCGTTCTGTTTCTGTTCTGTATTAGTTTTATAGTATTTTGTTTCTTTTACGCTGTTTAGACCTGTTTCGAGCCTGTTTTAGTATAGTTTTTTTTAATTCTAAAAAAAAATAAAAAAAAATTTAAAAAAATTCTCGATAAATACCGAGTGGATTCGGTAATTACCGAGAAAGAGAGAAAAGAAACACGGAACACGTTTCAATCATTGAGGTTGGGTGATGGATTCTCGGTGAATCCCACTCTGCGGAAGCATAAGGATAAAATCCCGAAACCTCGTGATTTAGGTGTTGGTGCCCAAACGTAGTTTATGCAAACTCGAACTCACGGGGGACCACTTTTGTATAATCCGGAGATAGAGCGAACCATCGCTCGACCAAACAGACGTTTGGCCCGGCTCACCGGACCAACGGACGAGGAACCACGGAAGGAAACAATCTCGAAGGATACGCTGAGGGAGAAGCTCAAGTAGGAGCCCAGGTTGAAGAAATGGCAGAGCAACGGACATTGGCAGACTTTGCCATGCCATCTATTGTGAAAGTTAATCCTGCGGTCGTGATTCCTGAAATCACGGCTGATAATTTCGAACTCAAAACTTCTTTAATCAATCTGGTGAGAGGTTCCACATTTCATGGATTTTCCACCGAGGACCCCTTACGATCACATTCACTCATTTCTAGAATCGTGCGGGACTATATTTAACTCAAGGGGTCACGGAGGACGCCCTAAAGATGAAACTTTTTCCCTTCTCATTGAAGGAGAAGCGAAAGAATGGTATAAATCCTTACCAGTCGAATCCATTACTTCGTGGGAGGAGTTGGAGAAAGAATTTACGAGCCAAGACTTTCCACCGCAAAGACGGCTCATCTTACGAATCGAGATATTCACTTTTGTGCAATCCGAGAAGGAATCTTTTACGATGCGTGGAGACGATTTAAGACTCTCTTGAGAAAGTGCCTCACCGTAAATTTGGATAAACAAAGATTGGTCAACACTTTCTACAAGTGGTTTGATTGAATTGACTAAGGAATGGTGAATAGTTCTCACTGAGGTGCATTTCGAGAAAGACACGATGAGGATGGATGTTGTTTGAAGATATTGCAAAGTATAATTATGCCCCTACTATCATGCAAAGTCGCCCAATCGTAAAAGCTCTCATTGCAGGGAAGTATGAGGTAGATGAGACCACGTCTCTAAAAGCTCAGTTAGCCGCACTACAGAAGCAAGTGACGGCAATGAATGTTCAAAGTCTTGTGTGTGACAATTGCCATGGCCAAGGCCATCGTAGTAATCAATGCCAGCTTGACCCGATCTCACAGGTCAAAGTTGTTCAAAACAATGTTGTTTGCCAAAATTGCGATACCGTTGGGCACGCATTCCATCAGTGTCATCTATTGTTGCATTCAGAAGAAGCGAATACATTCACTTCTCAAAATTATCGACCTTCGGGTCGAATCAAAACACTCAAGGATTCAATTATAACCGGAACCACCCTGGTTTCCGATGGAGTGACTTTCCGGGGGCAGCAAACCCCATCATTTTCAGGCCCCTAGGCCTAATAAAAGCAATTTTCAATCCAACTATCGACCAAAGACATGGAACACCAATCCACCGCAAAATCAAAATCAATCATTTGAGATCTTAGAACAAAAGTTGAGCGAGCAAATCACGGCCAACACTCAATTGGCAAATGCTTTAAGTACTCGACCAAAGATAAAGTGAGAAATTTGGAGGTGCAAATGGGACAAATTTCGGGCGACAAGCAAGTCGACCTCAAGGTCATTTGCCGAGTTTTATTGAGAAGAACCCCGAGGGGTTAATCGGTCCAAAATGACCGAGAATTCTTGCACCGATCTCATTGCACCATGGAACTATGGTCAAGATGAGTGAATGCTATAAAAGCGAGGAGTGGGAAAGTGGTTGGCGGTCAAGGCCAACCAGGAATGAGTAGCCCCTCCCGTGAGCAGAGACGCAGGAGGGGAAGATCTTTGTTCTCCTCAGGAAGGATGTTGGGACTACTATTGATCCAAGTGAAAGAGAAAATTCAAGAAAATGTGGAAGTTGAGAATATCGATGATGAAGAGAATATCTGCTGAGAAGAAGTCGATTCTAAGTTAAGTTCGGGAAGCATGTGAGGTGGAAGGATAGGGAAGACAAAGCAATCAATGATAAGACGGCAAAGAAGCACTTTCTTGAGGAAGACTTTGCTTTGATCTCCTTACCCACCTAGCAAAAACAAGTTGTCATTAAAATCGATAAAGAATATAAGAAGGTTATCGACTTGCTCAAGAATACTTGAGGCAAACATTCCATTAGTTGATCTTTTGATAGGAATGCCAAAGTATACAAAGTTTATAAAGGACGCAGTGAGTTCGAAAAGAAGCTCCAAGAGCTCGAGCACATAGTATTGAATGGAGAATGCTCGCCAATCAGCCAGACTAAACTTCCGTGAAGTGCCACGACCCTGGTAGATTTACGATTTCGTGTACTATTGGGGAGCAGGGACTTCCACAATGTTTTGTGTGATTCGGGAGCATCAATCAACTGATGTCTACGTCAATCTTCCAATCTCTTGGATTGGATCAATCTATTACGCTTAAACCTATTTCTCTTCAACTTGCGATAGAAGTGTGAAATATGCAAGGGAATTGTAGAAGATGTATTGGTCAAGGTTAAGAACTTCATATACCCGGTGATTGGGTAATCATGGATATGACCAATGATGAGAAAACCCCTTGATCCTTGGAAGACCTTTTCTTGCAACTGCCCGTGCTTTACTAGATTCCTACACAGTGGGCGAAGTAACCCTACATTTGGAGGATGAGAGCATAAAGTTCAATGTGGGCAATGCGTTGAAGCACCCGATCAAAGTGACACTTGTTTAGCTATTGAGGACGATTTCATCGATGAGTATGATAAACAAGTGTTCATGGGTAGTTGGGATGAGGAAGAATTCAATAAACTATCTCGCAACTTGGACTAATGAGGAGTGGATAAAATTTTTAGAAGAGATTGACAAGGAAAGTTTCGATTACCACGAGGTGGTAGGAAAGAAGATGAGGAGAGGCATGGTGATATGCCCAGATTTGCAAAAGGAGATGAGGCCCCCTGTCTGGCTGGGAGGCCATGATGCTTCATAGCCCTTATAATAAGCTTGGAGATCTAGAGCTTAAGGGAGATAAATTGAGACCAAGTGTGGAGAAGCCACCGTCGATTTAGCGTTGAAACCCTTGCCTCAACACTTGAAATACATTTTTACGAGGGACGGTGATAAGCTCCCTTTGATCATTTCATCTAAGTTAGAACCGAAGGAGGAAGAAAAGCTTATCAAAGTGTCTTTGCAAGATAATATCCTCGCCTTTGGTTGGCAAGTGGGAGATATTAAGGGGATAAGCCACGATATCTGTATGCATAAGATCGGGACTGTTGAGGGATCGAAGAAGGTCAAAAGCGATGACCTCGAGAGAAGGCTAAACCCTCACATGCAGGAAATCGTTAAGAAGGAAATCATCAAATTGCTTGACATGGGTATCATCTACCCAATAGCCGATAGTGAATGGGTGAGCCCCACTCAGGTGGTGCCAAAGAAAGGAGGGATTACTATTGAAACGAATGAAAAGGGGGAAGAGATTGCCTTACGACAAGTCTTTGGTTATAGAGTTTGCATCGACTACGTAAGACTAAATGAGGTAACTCTAAAAGACCACTTTCCTTGCCATTCATTGACCGGCTCCTTGAGAGGCTTAGTGGCAAGCAATTTTATTGTTTTTGGATGGCTATTCGGATACTTTCGAGATAGCTATCGACCCTAATCGATCAAGAAAAGACTACCTTCACTGTCCCTCCGGTACCTTCGCCACCGAAGGATGCCATTTGGTCTCTGTAATGCACCGCTACATTTCAAAGATGTATGTTGGCTATCTTCAATGGTTTAGTGGAGAAGGTGATGGAAATTTTTATGGATGACTTCTCTGTATTCGGGACAGTTTAGCCACCATTGTTTACACAATCTTGATAAAGTTCGTCCCGGTGCATCGAGAAGGACTTAGTCTTAAATTGGGAGAAGTGCCACCTAATGGTGGAAGAAGGAATTGTTCTTGGACACAAGGTGTCCAAGGAAGGTATAGAGGTTGACAAAGCGAAGGTTAAAGCTATTGAAAAAATGACATACCCTAAAAATGTAAGAGAAGTAAGAGGATTCTTGGGTCATGTTGGATTCTATAGGCGGTTCATTAAAGACTTTTCTAAGATAGCCAAGCCTTTGTCAACTCTCTTAAGAGAGGATGTGAAATTTGTTTTCACCACGAGTGTGAAAGAGCTTTTAAAGAATTAAAAGACAAGTTGATTACCTCGCCAATTCTTATAGCACCCGACCGAAAGCTCCTTCGAGCTTATGTGTGATGCTTCTAATTATGCAATCGGAGCGGTGCTAGGTCGAGAGAGTGGACGGCGAGTTCCAACCTATCTACTACGCTAGTCACACTTTAAACCAAAGACAGTAAATTATGCAACAACCGAGAAGGAGTTGTTGGCGTGAGTTTTTGTCATGGATAAATTTAGAAGCTATTTGCTTGGGTCGGAAGTTACTGACCAGATGAGACCATTCGCATTGAAGTATCTCTGTTGAGCAAGGCCGATGCCAAGCCTCGTTTGATGAGATGGATCTTGATTTTACAAGAGTTTGATGTTCATATCCGGGACAAGAAGGGTAGCAAGAATGTGGTAGCTGATCACATGTCTCGGCTGACCGATGATCCTCGGTAGAGTCGGATGAAATTGGAATTGATTTTCCAACCGAGCAACTCATGACTATTGATGTGTGCGAGGTTATTCCCGCCCCATCTTGGAAAAGGTTCTCCTTGGTTTGCACCTTTGCAAACTTCTTGAGCGCGAGATATCTGGACCTCGACCGACATATCGCACAAAAGAAGAAATTCTTTTCGGATTTGAACTATTATGTGTGGGACGACCCTATTCTCTTCAAGCGTTGTAAGGATGGATTACTCCGTAGGTGTGTCCCCGAGTTCGAGCGAGAGGACATTATAGAGCAATGCCATGAAGGACTGTGGGAGGTCATTATGGAGCCGGGAGAAGCTGGCTGCGAAGATTTTTCATCCGGTTTCTACTTGGCCGACAATTTTTAAGGATACAGAGAGTTTTGTAAAGGTTGTGACCGGTGCCGGCGCAAGACGGTAAACTTTCTCGGCGAATGGACATGCCCCTACACCCCATTCAACAATGTGAAGTTTTCGACGTATGGGGTATTGACTTCATGGGACCGTTTTATCCTCGTATGGGAACAAGTACATTCAGTCTGCGTTGACTACGTGTCAAAATGGGTAGAGGCAATAGCAACATCGCTGGAACGACCACAAGGTGGTCAAGAGCTTCCCGAGGAAAAACATTTTTACACGGTTTGGTTGTCCACGAGCTCTCATCGAGTGACGAGGAACTCACTACGCAATACTCCATTAGAAAAGATTTTAGAACGATATGGGGTGAAACACAAAGCGCTACTCCCTATCACCCTCAGACGAGTGGACAAGTTGAAGTAAGTAAATCAAGCACGAAAAGCATTCTTGAGAAGACGGTGAACTCTCATAGGACAGATGGAGCCGGCTGGATGATGTACTCGGGCCTACAGATGACTTTCAAAACTCCTATCGCACATCTCCGTTTGAGATGGTTTATGGTAAGGCACGCCACCGCCAATCGAGCTTGAGCACGAGCATTCGGGCTATTAAATTCTTGAACTTCGACACCCGGTTATGCAGAGAAAAGCGATTGTTGCGATTGCGGGAGCTTGATGAGTTCAGACTCAGGCCTACGAGAGCTCAAGAATCGATGAAGGAAAGGACTAAACTTCTTCACGACAAGAAAATCAAGCATAGAGAATTCAAAGAGGCGAATGGGTTTTACTTATATAATACCAGGTTACATCTGTTTCTGGTAAGCTACGCACCCGCTGGTCGGCCCCTTTGAAATTTCTCAGTTTTCCCTAGTGGAGCCGTCGAATTGAAAAATAAGCGAGGAGAGTTGTTCAGAGTGAATGGTCATCGGTTGAAACACTATATTGGTCAACAAAAGGAACGACCCGGTGGTTTTCCATCTAAACGACGCCCCTAGTCAAGCACAACTCCGATCTTTTGGAACCCGATGATTTACGTCTCTGTGAATTCTTTGATGATATTGTGATTATCGATGATACACCTCACCTTGTGGAACCGAAACCTAAAAAGAAGAAGAGAAGAATCATAGGAACTAAGTGGATCGTAAGTTTCTCGATATGGCCAATACGTTGGCGAGACTTTGTTTTTGTGGGATCCATACTATTGACCCCGAGGAAATCAAGAATGATTCCGGAAAGAGGCCTCACCGCCTCGACCGGGTTGAAAATTTTTGGGTTGTCGAGCAAACGACATTAACCAAAAAAGCGCTACCGGGAGGCAACCCGCTTTTAAAAAAAAAAAAAAAAAAAAAAAAAAAAAAAAAAAAACTCTACATTTTGCATTATACTTTACTCATACTTTGGATAATAGTTTTCCAATACTTGAATTGATTTTCATTTTGTTTCACCAAGTCTCGGGATGAATGTTTGAATGTCATTTAAAGGAACGATTAGGAGGTTATCCGAAAATCCCGAGGAAGTACAAAGAAAAATTCAAATGCATCATTTCTTAGATTTAGGTTGTTAGAACAATTTGAAATAACCTTGAGGATCTGGGTATAAAAGACTCATAGTTAATACTTTGTCACATATTTCATATCATGACCTAGTCTGCTTTAAATTTTCAAATAATGTGTGACATGTATTAGTTTAACTACTATGCAACTAAGGAATAGGAAATTCAAAGCTAACCCGAGTTGAAATTTTATTGTCTAGTCGAGCTCCCGACTATAATTAAGCCCTACTAGGACGGTAACCTAGATATCTTTTCCTTTTGTCTGTAGTTTATTTCTGTCTTTATTCCATGATATTGCTTTGTCTATCATCTTTGTGCCCCTATCCCCGAGGTACGCCTTGTTTTCCCATGGTGTGCGAGGATTTTGCGATAGCGATTGTGAGCTTTTAGATAAATCGGTTTACCGGTGGATGGTCCACACCATCGATTTCATCGAGCATTCTCGAGTCGATTCTAGGCCACTTCCGAATTGCCACTTTCGAACCACAATCGCCTAAGTGTTCTTTTTCTTTTTACATTATGCACAACCCGAGGACATGTTGTGATTTAAGTGTGGGGGAGGGAATAGTCGGTTATATGTATCTACCATTTGCTTAAATTATTTTGATTCTATGCTAAATGGGCTAAATTTTCAAATTTTTGTTTATTCCCGAGTAAACAATGCATATCTTTGTTCGTTATTTTTATAGTCATTAATGCTATATTCCGTATGTTCGATAAGTTAGTTGTTTCACCCAATATATTTTTCACGAGCCATAGTGAATGATGAGCTAAATTATAAAGCTATATCCCTTTTTGATTAGTGATTTTTGATTATCTTATAAGTCATGTGCTTAGTGCTAACGTACGTATCGTGAGAATTATGATAGTTTGTGTTTATAGCCAGAGTATGATATATTGTGAATATCCGAACGCTTGAATGTGATAAGTGAAACATAACTAATGTTCTTGCACAATAATTAACAAATAAATCATTGCTTGAGGTGTTATGCTCAAGAGGTTTGAATTGCTTTTAGCATGTTAACCACCGCCGTAAATCTCGAAAAAGTAATCAATTGTGTGTGTCGAAAGTCGGGTCGATGATTTGAGTGCGGTAGGGCATTATCTCGAAATGTCCTATACCCCTATGATGACCAAAGCTCACGACGATCGTAAAAGTCTGCCTTATGATTTGAGTAGATAGGGATTATCTCAAATTTCCTATTCTAGTATGACGGGCAAAAGCTCATTCGATGTGTGTTGAAAAAAAGAAAAAAAGTGTGAAAAAAAAAAAAGAAAAAAAAATCGAAAAATTTATTATTATGAATAAGTTAAGGACTTAGTTATCGATACCTTATCCCAAGTATAATGTGACAGATATGTTGTAGGGATTATCCTCCGAGTATATCGAAAGGCCCTAGATATATTCTATCATTCTTTTCAGGATATGTCACGTTTTGTAGGGTACATCTTATAAGTATCATTATTACTAGTTTGAAGGGGTATTAGCTAGTTTGCTTTGAATTTTCAAGTTTGGACTTAGTGGAAGTTTTCTATGGCTATGCACACACATCGTGGTGAACCTCGATTTATTGAGTATATGTTGTATTTCTTTGAGGTGTCTATCTTTTTCGAGCCTTGATTTTTGTTTTGTTTTGCTCGGGGACGAGCAAAAGCTAAGTGTGGGGAGTTGTTTAGGGTGATTTTATACGATTTCTAATGTTATATTTTATAACAATTTCCTCCATATTCGTATAATTTGCATAGAAATCAAGGGTTTAATCGAATTATTGAGCAAATGAGTTTTAAAAGTGGTTAAGTGCAAATTTGTGTTAATTATGTGGTTTCATTGATAAAAATCTTTGAATATGAGATGTTACACTTTGCACGATGTTATCATGAATGTAGGTACGCTTGCATGTTAAATGAGGAGCTTAAACGAAGATCAGATGAAGATTAAGAAGAAAGCTCGATTCGAATAAAGAAAGCTCGATTCGATTCGCCCAAACTTGGTGATCAAGTATTTCAAAATATGCCACGTAACATTATATTTTGAGGCCTAAAAGATGGATTTTGAGGAAAAGAAGAAGATGCCACGAGTTTACGAGATCAACGGATCAATATTTTCCAACGACTTCTACCGTAACCTGTTTTTCGATGGAAATTTTACCCGACTTAGAGGCATTTTCAGGGAAGAGTTCTTGACGAAAGTTGTAGATACTAAAATGAGCTTTCCAACGCATTTTGAATCACGTCAATCGGAGGTCTACAACTCAAGTTATGATTTTTTACCGAACTGCTGGAATTACGGACGAAACGGAGATATTTTGGCCAAGTTTGATGCATGTTACTCCATGTGCTCCTTAATGATGATGATGATGAGTCATAACAAACTCCACATGCTATTTTAGTGACTCCTCACCTTCACATGCAAAGTCATTATCACCTCCCACATGCTTATAACAAACTTGAGAATATTCCTTAGCATATTCTCCCAAAAATATCTCCTCAACTACAACTCTCCCTTATACACCTCCCTCAACTCTCCCTATAAGAACTCCCTCATTTCCATACATAAAGGCGCCCCCTCCTGGTCACTTTTGGCCAAGCTTTTACTTTTCCCGCCTTTTATGTAAATACTCTGTAGGCGTTATGCCGAGAATAAATTAGAATAGTAATCTTGTTGTAATTTCGAGCTACGGCCCCCGATTCTCAAATCATAATCGAGGATGATTGGCTAAGGTCTCTAAGCTAGAACCATCGTTGTGAAGCCACCATCACCGGAATAAACAAGGATTTCGTTTTCATTTGTTCTAGTGAGTTTCTTGTTCTTCCTTCATGTTTGAATTGTTTATGTGCAATTTGTATGATCTATACTTATGTTGCATGCTAATCGAATTTAGATACGATAGTTGATAAATTCGTAGATTACCGATGAAGGAGAATGATAATATTCTTCCAACATACGTAAGTTGAGGGTGAATGTTGTCAGATTAGGATTTATATCCATATCTTTGATCCGTAAATGCTTTAGTTGTACCGAGAGTGGTGAACTAATTAAAAGGCGATGAACCGAAAGGGAAAATGCCTCTTTAGCAGATAATAATCCAAGAACTTACGAATGAATATGTGTCTTTCTTGTTATTTTCGGTGGGGTGGTGGATCAATGGTGTGTTCTAGTTATTTTAATCTTTCTTTAAACAAATTTTCACGTATCGTCTTTCTTTTCACGTTTGCTACCTTAGTTTGTTAATTGAAAATCCGAGATCATAATCATCAACTTTATAAAAGAAATCGAAGGCAAAAACTCTTTTTCGTACAAGTCCTGCGGATACGATCCGGTTTCACCACTATAGCCGCGAGCCTTCGCGACTTCAGGGTGACATCGGTTTTATTTTATTACTTGTTATCTTTTGCTTTGCATAAAACCGCGAACAATCATGATCAATACATTCTACGTGGTTTGAAAAGCCATGATTGTCACGCTTTTATGGAACGTTTGTTGCCGATTGCTCTTCGAGAATTGATTCGAAAAATGAGTGGAATGCATTTATCGAGATAAGTCAATTCTTTCGAGACTTGTGTGTCGCTACCCTAAAAATAGAAGACGTGATTCGTTAGAGAATAACATTCTTTGAGATTATTTGCAAGTTAGAGAAGATTTTGCCTCAGCCGCGTTTTTAACTCGATGGAGCATTTACCGTACACTTGCCGGATGAGGTCGAGTTGGTGGTCCTGCAATATCGATGGATGTATCCATTCGAAAGGTTTTGAATCACTTAAAACAAAAGATTGGTAACAAAGCTTTCGTAGAGGATCAATATGCAATGCGTATTTGTTGGAAGAGATTTCAAACTTACGTTTCTATGTATTACGATGATCATATTGAAACAAAAGCAAAGAATCTTCTTTGTTGGTGAGACTTCGCATCGCAATCGCTTTTGATTTACCGAGTTATTCCGTGATCATAATGGTACAACAACCGGGAAGTGCAAGACGAGGTTCTTGGATAATAAAGAATATGACTTTGTGCACAAATAATACGTATTGTCTAATCACAAATCATGAAACCGTATGAACTGTAAGTACCTCATTACTACATATATACAATGCTTAATGCTTTTTCGAACAAATATACATTAAGCGATAAAATGATTCATTCTTAGATTGTTCGAGCAATTTATTCGTGTTCAACAAAACCTCAATTGACCTCGATGAGATATTTGGAATAAACATGAAAATGAATTTTCCAAATGGTTTGCACAACAAGCATCATTGTTGAATGATGATTTGCTAAAAGCTTTGGCAAGTGGTCCTTCTCGTCAAGTCAAAACTTGGAAACGTTATTCGATTAACGGCTACAACTTTCGGACATTCAACCGGCAAGCGATATTGGTAAATCTTGCCAACAACGGAGTTTGTGTCGATTCCACGGAAGGTGCCGACTATTATGGCACTTTAAATGAAATCATTGAGTTGGTGTATTATGGACATTCGATCGTCTACAAAGCCGTATTGTTCAAATGTGATTGGTTTGATAATTCTGAACGGGGCATGAATGTGCATAAAGATTATAAGATAGTTGAAGTTCATCGTGGTAGGAAATATGGCGCTTATGATCCATTTGTTCGCTTATCAAGTCGAGCAAGTCTACTATGCTCCATATCCAAGTTTGAAAAAGACAAAGATCAATGGTCGGTTGTTTTCAAAACAAAGGCAAGATCGACTATCGATGCTCCCGCCGAGGAAACCGTTTTCCAAGAGCAAGTGATCAATGATGTTTCCCGATTATCTGATCCTCTTAACATTGTCCACCAAGATCTTGATGTCGATGTTGACTCCGATGTTGGGGATAATGACTTGGATGATGATGAGATGGCGGATTTCATTCAACAAGAAGTGGAAGATGGAGAGGAAGAAGAATCGGTTGATGATCTAGATACTGATGAAGAGGAGGAAGAACTCTTCCATTCTAGTAGTGATAGTGAATAATAATGTATTAAATATTTTATTTTGTCATTATAGTGAATAATAATGTATTAAACATTGTAATTTATTATTAATTAGTATAAACGCCTCTTTATTATAATTGCATTTAGATTAGTATAAACGTCATTTTCTCGTGTCAAATAGATGTCGAGGTAGAGGTAGAGGTAGAGGTAGAGGTAGACGCGGTAGGGGTAGTTCCCCTCCCCGGAGCGCCTTCCTCCACACACACTCACGGTTTGGATGATGAGATACACCGGATGACCGAGGAGGATTTGGGTGTCATTGTCAATGGTGACCTTGGATTGCGGTTTTGGATCCCGAGGGAGATGGTAAGTTAATACATATCTTGCTTTAATTTGTTTGTATTTTTATTTATATTTTGATTAACCAAATATATTAACAACTTATTGTTTTCAATATGACAGTTTACCGACAACTATGTCAAGAAAATGGCCAAGACCGCCATAATCGGCGGCTTAACACTTTTGCCACCACGTGGCATAATGCCACCAGAGCAAAGAGGAGAGGTGGTGGCACGCATTTAGGTACGCTGCTCATATAAATATAACTATATATAAATATAACTATAATTATAACTATACATATAACATATATATAACTATGTTGCAGAGTCATTTCAATTTTTCGAGTTACGCCACGAGCACTGTTTAGGAAGCTTTGAGCGGTATGCTATCAACGTGGTCCGTGATTATATGTATCGGGCTCAAAACAAACCCCGTGCTCGGTTTTGGATGACCCCGGATATTCTCCGTCGATTCGAGGAGTGGATTGGGAGTCCCGTAAGCAATTATTCAATATTTAATTAATAATACTTGTGTTTTATATATATATGTATGTACTAACTTGTTTATCTTATGTCGAATAGGCATTCAAGGAAACATCTGCGAAAAAGAAGATAAACCGAGCTTCGGATCCGGTGAGGAAAGGAAGATCCACAGGACACATGCTATGGGCGGCGGCGCGTTATCGATTTCGCTCGGGCCATGGAGGACAATAGAGAAGTGCCCTATCACCGGAGATCGTGTGACTAGTTGAAGAAGAAGAAGTCGGGCAACTTCGCCTCGAGGAAGTTTGAGAAAATCTTGGCACGTTATGTATTCTAAATATTATATATACATTATATATATATCATGTAATTATTGTTACTAACAAATTTATATCATACTTTGCGTGACGTCTTCACCTCGAAGAAGGCGAAAGCCCAGAGACGCACTGACACCCTCGTCGACGAGTCGCGTCTTTTATTACGGCGGCTTGGTGGTTACGACAAGAAGGGAGAGTTTTTGGCATGGGGTCACCGCCTCCATGTACTACGACAGTGCCTCTCATCGCTTCGACACTCATCCGCCGAGACATACTCTCCGGCATACTCACCCGCTCTCACCCAGGAGATGGCGAGAGAAAAATGAGTGACACGAGTAAACACAAAGCGAGGTTGGAGGAGCTAGAGAGAGACAGAAAGCGTCGGGAAGACAGACTAAGCGCAGATGGAGGAGTGGATTACCCAAATGTTAGGCAAAGATCCCTCCGGAGAGGATGCAACCCGGCACGAGGCAAAGACACAGAGATGACCGATCCGATCACGGACTGGAAGAGGTGACATGGGTTTAGGTAGTACACGGGTCCGACTGGGTGACATATTGCTTTATACATTTTTATTTATTTTGGCTTATCGTATCCCCTTTGACATATCGTTTTATCCCCTTTGACATATCCTCTTTGACATATCCCCTTTGACATATCCTCTTTGACATATCGTTTTATTTATTTTGGTATCGTATCTCCTTTTATATTGTTGTTGTTGATAGCCGGTAGCAATTGTAATGCTACCGGGGAAAATTATGGCTGTTTTGCGGCGGTGGTTTAATGGTCGCGAAAGCAAACCATAATTTTCTGATTAATTATAATTTTTGCGACGGAAATAATCCGTCGCAAAGTTGTATTTGCGACGGAAAAGTGTATTTGCGACGGATATGTAAGGATCTAAAAATAAATAAATTATTTAATAAAAAATATTTGCAACGGATTATACAATTTTTGCGACGGGTTATACAATTTTTGCGACGGATTATAAAATTTTTGCGACGGATTATATATATGTTTGCGACGGATTATACAATTGTTTGCGACGGATTATACATTTCGTTGCGACGGAATATATATTTTTAAAAAAAATTAAAATACGTTATATCCGTCGCAACATTCGTCGCAAATAATTTGCGACGGATAAACCGTCGCAAAAACTCAGTTTTGCGACTAAAAAAATGCGACAAATAAAAACCATCGCAAATTAGGGTTTGCAACGGAATAAGCCTAGTTTGCGACGGTAACCGTCCGTCGCAAAAAGTCCAGTTTTTTGTAGTGTGTATAGTTACATGAAGCGCAAATTGGCTATTGTTTTCTCTTGTTGTTTTCCCCCTCAAATTATTTAGACATGCAGCTGTGACTACTCATTAATAATGGAGGAAAAGTAAACATACAAAGTAGCAAGAACAACCTCAACATACAGTAGACCCGTATTTCCCAAACAATGTCTTGCATTTTGGGTTGGGAAATACGGGTCAAAACTATGCATATACACGGAAAAAACTATAGCACCAACACACACATTAATTAAGCTAAGGTCTCGAATTATGTTTCAGACCAAGAACGGCCTCAACTTGATTAATTTCTTAGAACTCAGGAAATCAGAAGGAAGACTAAGAAATAAAAGCCTGAACTTGAATTATTTCATTGAAGACTCAGGAAAAAGTGCGGGCTTGATTGAGCCATAAAAAGGCAACATCGAACTCGACTGACTAAGTACTCGATATAGCTCGACGCGGCTCATAAGCTCGATTTCCCCTGAAAAATCTTCCTAATTTCGGGACAAAAAGTTCAACAAAAATGTTGATGTCACTGCATATTTGATTGCCGATGTCACTACATAAATTGTTGATGTCATTCATATGATTGTTGATGTCACTGCATAAAATGTTGATGTCACTGCATATCTGATTGCCGATGTCACTGCATAAATTATTGATGTCATTGCACAAATTGCCGATGTCACTGCATAAATTGTTGATGTCACTGCATAAAATATTGATATCACTGCATATATGATTGCCGATGTCACTGAATAAAAATATGAATTATGGTGAAAGATTTATGTTGTTCGTGGTTTTATATCAAAAGATATAGCCATTTGAAGTCGATTTTTTGAAGAAAAGAAATCGATTTTATGAAATTAAGCCGGACAAATATCAAATGTCATCACGGTGTTGCTTCAACAAATGTCATCAGATCTGCGTCGCGATGTCTCGTGATCGGGGTGACCACTTCATCGCGTGTGTCTCGCGATCGGGGTGGCCAACTGCGATCGCGGTGTCACTTCATCGCGATGTCTCTGCGTATATGATTGCCGATGTCAGTGCATAAATTGTTGATGTCATGCATATATGATTGCCGATGTCACTGCATAAAATGTTGACGTCACTGCATATCTGATTGTCGATGTCACTGCATAAATTATTGATGTCATTCATAAATGATTGTTGATGTCACTGCATAAAATGTTGATGTCACTGCATATCTGATTGACGATGTCACTGCATAAATTGTTGATGTCACGCATATATGATTAGGGGTGTAAATGATCCGATCCGAGTCAAGCATTTATTTATCGAGTCGAGTGACCCCTTAAAATACCGATGCTCGAACTGGGCTCAAGATCGCTCGAGCATGAAAAAAATTGCTCGAGATCGGTTTGATAACATATTACTCATGCTCGAGTTCGGCTCGAATATGCTCGGAAAAAAATCGAGCCCTTTCAAACTCGAGCTCAGCTCGAGCAGCTCGAAAAAATGGTAAAGATGCTAAGATATGCACATGAAATATTAAGTCCGGCAGCATATTAACAAGAAATATAATATATTTTAAAGTAATATTAAAATGCTCAATAAGGCTCACGAGCATGTCGAGTCAAGCATTAATTACTCGAGTTCGATTAAAACCATATCCGAGCGAGTATTTAATGAGTCGAGCGTCGAGCGGCTCATCAGCCTTTCGGATCGTTACACCCCTATATATGATTGCGATGTCATCGCGTATATGATTCGCTGATATCAATGATCGAGGTGGTTAACGACGGTTATAAAAAATAATTTTAAAAAAAAGTGTTCGGCCCCTGTTTTGAAAAAAAAAATGAAAAAAAAGTGTTCAGAGCCTGTTTTTATAAATAATAATAAAAAAAATAAAAAAAAAGTGATGTTCAGCGCATGCTTAATTTGTTTTTTGTTTTTTTTTTTTGTTTTTTTCGTTAATTAAAGGTATTTGGGTCTATCTAACTAATTTTTGTCCTTATAACTAAGTGTTTGTTTGTTGAGAGCGGCTACAGTCCAATTTTTAAATTTAAAGGGATGGTCCAGTTTCTAATCTCTACCGTTAAAAACGTATATAATTAATTATATGTGTTGGATCATTTTCTTAGTACACCATAACTAATGTGTACATAACACACCTAATCAATTATTTTAACCTGCTAAACCTGTAAGCTATTTTGCCTTAAAATAGAAAATTAAAGAAACAATTTTTTTCCCTAAATTTCATTCACTTGTCTCAATGTATATCCTTGGTCTCCGATGACAAAATGGTCTTCATTTTTCCAGCGATCGAGAAAAGCTCTGTGTCACTTTGGTGGATTGAATTTGTAGACCAAGCACAACGTAAAGGAAATTTCAATCACTTGTGTTACTCTGTTGAATTCTTCGATGCCGTCGTATATCGTCGTCTCCCCGCCGTCAACCACCACTTTGTAGGGTCACCTTATCATCGCTAATGCCAAGTGGAGAATAGACTGTTCACGTAAATGTCCAGAATTCCATTGATTACACCACATTAATTCTTCCATGTTAGAGAATATGACGTTGAATAACCACACCACAATCATACAAAATACCTGAAGCAATATGGTACTGATTTTCATAAATAAATACGAATTTGTAGATTCAGCACATTGAGAATCTTATAAAGCAATGGTTAGACCATTAGGCCGAAAAATCTGAATTGTTTATATAGCAGATTTTATAAGTTTAGACATTGAATATTGATTCCTCTGCTTATCTTGTTAATTAATAAGTTTAGACATTGAATATTGATTCTTCGTTTTCGTTTCTGCCTTAGAATTGGATTGATGATTATGTCAATATTTGCCGTAATTATGATGAATCAGTCTTCACAAGAGCTGCAGCAACATATTCCCTCTTAAACCCTAATTTTCCACCAAACTCGTGACTTCTACAGCTATTAACTTAGATGAGTTTGGTCGATCGATTCCCAAAAAAAAATTGTTCAATTGTGTTTGTTTTTTTTTTTTTTGTTGATGACCGGTAACCTGTTTAATAGGTAAAAATCTTTTTTATAGTACATAATAATTAATAATACATCACATCAATCTAACGGTATATATTATTTTCGTATTGATCCAACGATAAACTGGACGGTTCAGTTTTTTTATACTAACTGGACTGTAGTATTTCCTTTGTTGAGGATGTCTTTTTTGTCTAATTAAGTCCAATATGCGTCCTTCTCAATAATTATCCCTTTATTGTCAATCACTTTTTACTACCTTGCATTAATACCAATAAAAGGTCATTTTAGTTTTTTTAATCAAAATTAATTATCTATAACAAATTTAATTAATTTTCGTAATATATGTGAAAAAATCCAAACAGACTTATATTTTAGGACGGAAGTAATAGTTTCCAAAAAAAAAAAAAAAAAAAAAAAATCAAAAGTAAGCCAATGGTTTCACGCTCACGGAATTCTAAACTCTGCCTTCCCGCCGTGGTTTACAATTCCCCATTTCCAGCTTAACTCCACCATGTCCCCTCCCCCACTTATCAACACCCCCCTACTCACTTAAATATGGAGAAAAAATATATTTTTAGTTTACTTGTTTTTGTTTTTGTTTTTGTTTTACATGAGGACTTCAATGAATTTTTTTTTTCATGTCATACAGACGGACCCAACTTTTTGTCATACTTTTTACAATATTTGAAATCAGATTATCTAGTCGATCATATTTATGGAATTATTGGATTCCGTAGATATTATCTACGGATAATCTGATGGCTCTTGGTATTGTCAGAGCACAATTTAGTATTGACAGGGCAATACATTTATATTTATGTTTTGTCTTATTCACTTTTGCCATAGTAGAACAAGTTTTCGCCATGTTCATACCGTGTGCCTAACCTGATTTCGAATGTTAAGAAAAGAAATTGACTTGGAAAAAAAAGTCAGGCCTCTTATATGGTCTGAAAAAAAAATATATTCCCGTTCAAATTAATATTGATTTTGTCCCGTATAAAACCAATAGACATAGGTGTCACCTGACAGGCCAACAAAATCACAGGCTTGGAGCTCTTTAAACATTCATACTAAAATATACTCATACACAAATACACATGCATTTGTGCATACGTATATTTTAGTAGTATTGGAGTAGAATTGCATTCATGATTCCCTAGCAGATTTACACTCAAAATGTTTGTGTGAAATTTTCTTAATACGTTTCCCTTGTGTATATTGAAAAAAATGGAAAATAAAGTCATTTTGTAAAAACAAAATCATATCAAGCCATAAAGACCTAGCTATGTCTTTTTTTCTCTCTCTTCCCTCCTCATTCCCGGTCGTCTTCCCCGTTCGTCATGGCACCCACCTCGAACTCTTCCTCCCAAACCGCCGGAATCGATACTAGCTCACTCTCGTACGTATGTCGTTACAATTTTGTGAATATGCATTTCTATCTAACACTTATATCATTAATCGTTTGCCCACAAACTATATAAAGCATAAATCTCCCAATGAGATTGTCTACCATCTTCTACCTGACTACCAGTTTATGCATGTGTTGTGCTGGTTGGTCTCACATCTGTCCCTACAAAAATCAAAAACCGGAATTTTGCTAAAAAAAAGACTTTTATATTCTATTGATTTAGCTCACATCATCACTGATAAAAATGCCTAATAAAATCTATGTGTGTCGGTATGTTGTATTTGATGAACTCACCTTCCCATACACACCATCCTCATGAACATCTTATAACCCCGACCACTTTGTTACATTACCCCAGTCTACGCACTACCCTTTCTAATTCCTCATACCTCTTCATCTCCATCACTTCACGCACAGACTCCCAATAACCCTCAACCACATTATCTATGGAACACCAACACATACCCCCGCAAGTCCATGCCCATCATATGGTCACCCGTTCTAAAACCAATTCGCTTCAACCTAAGCTTTTAACCGATGGCCTCATCTGTTACCTTGTTGCTAAAGCATTTCACACTGACATATCACCATCTATCCAAGAACCCGCTTGTTTTACGCAAGCATCTAAAAACCATGAGTGGCGCAATTCCAAGGATAAAGAATTTGTTGTTGTTCTAAACAACCAAACATGGTCCCTTGTCCCACCACCATTTAATGTGATTCTCGTTAGATGCAAATGGGTTTATCGTATAAAGCCTAATAACGATGGAAAATTAAGTGATACAAAGCTCGTCTTGTAGCCTAGTGTTTCGTCAACATAAGGGGATTTATTTCCATAGAGCTTTTACTCTAGTTGTCATGCTTGTTAATATGCGGTGACTATTATCTTTTGCAGTTATGCATGGTTGGACTATTCGACAAATAGATGTGGATACTTACTTTCTTCACGGTTATGATCATGAGGATATTTATATGAGACAACCCCTTGGATATGTGTATCGTGACCATCCTACATATGCATGTAAATTATGAAAGAGTCTGTATATATGGGCTTCAACAAGCAACCATGACATTATTTCTTAGACTTTTTCCCAACTTGGCACTCATTTTCCCACCAAGGTACATGGCGACCTCTCAATTTTCTTAGGCATTGAAGTAACAAAATCAAGCTTTGGCATGCATCTAAGTCAAATTAAATACATAGTTGATATCTTAAAACGTGTTGACATAGAGCCCGCTAAACCTTGTCAAACACCTATGGCACACAGTTGCAAACTCTTCAAATTCGAAGGTGTTCCTATATCCGATCTATCTTTATATCATTGTGTTGTTGACAGCAGTGACGGACACAAAAAATTCTCGAAGAGGGCACCGGAACAACTTCAAAGATCGAGTGGGAACATTAGTAGTATTTTTACATTTTTTACCAATAAAACTATATTATTTTTTAGTTCTCAATAGGGGCACTGGCCCCCACCTTGTTGCACTTGGGTCCGACCCTGGTTGACAGTCTTCATTACCTGGGCTTTACTCGCCCTAACATTGCTTTCGCGGTTCATAAAGTTAGTAAGTACATGCCTTCTCCATGAACTAAGCATTTGATGTGATCAAAGGTGAGACGTTTTAGCTTGGAGATCATTTATCCCACATTGTTCCCAATACAGATTTTATTAGGATTTTATTATTATTTATTATTAGGTTTTTATTTTATATTTTTATTATTTTATTTAGATTTAGTCCCACATCGGTTAATATGTGTTTTATTTCTTTCACTGTAGCCTATATAAGGCATTTAGAGTCATTGTAATCAGCAGACAAATTTTGATATAAATATTATATATGAAGCTTTTAAGCTTTGATGAGTTTTCTCACGTTGGTGTTTGGTGGATTCTGACACCGGTGTTTGGTGGATTCCAAACGGGACTTATAATGGTCGTGAGCGTACCTTATGGGTGTCCGCGCACCGAGGTTCTTAGATACGGGTTATCTAAGGGGTTTGGTTATACCAAGGTTTTTGATTACGGGTTAACCAAAGGTCGAGGTGCTCGTATTATTGGTTCCATCAGTCAAGTCCTCGGGCATTTTCGGATCTGATCCGGTCACGGATCACATCAGCATTGGTCAGCCATCAAACGGATACTCTGTTATCTCAAGCATACTATCAAATATCAATGATGGTTTTTATTGTTGTTGCTAAAGTACTTTGGCTTCAGTCTCTTCTTATCGAACTTCATCTTCCGCTCACCACTCATCTCACTGGATATACGTAGAAACCGAATCGGATTCGATCCATAATTGGATCGTCGGATCTGATTCACAGCACCGATCGAGACACTCGAACTTGCACAACGGAAGCTACGAATAAATTCGCATGCGATTTTACCAAGATTCGATTCGCATAAATAATTAATACAACTATGAGAAGGTTGAAGATTTACCTAAACGGAAGAGGAATAGTAAATCGACAGAGAGAGAGAAGCCGCAGTCTTCCGGATTGTATCTCCTAGCGACGACTGGTGGACGTCGATCCTCGCCGTAGAACCTCCTCGAATATGCCCAAGAAAAACCCTAGTTTTTCTCTCTTAATGACTAGAACAAGAAACTATTTTTTCTCTTCTATTTGAGGAAAGTGGCGCAAGTATGTATGATTTTGTGTTGGGAGGAACTATCTTTATATAGGAAAATAACTAGTAAAGAGAGAGTTATCATTTTCACACCACAATTACATATTCCCATAAGGAAAAGATATTTGCCATAAGTTAAGAGATAATTCCAAAAAAATCAATCTCTTATCTCTTTTCCATTAATTATCTAACAAATAAATAATTAACTAATTACACATGTGACATAATCTAGGAAAATTTATTTTCCTAATTTAACACAAAATGGCGCCACAATAGTCATTATTTTAACAGAAAATATCTTTTCTATTTTACATATTATTTACCAAATAAATAATATTGCATATTCATTAAATAGACCAATTATTTAATTTATTCTCGATGTTCCATAAAACGAAAACACTCACGTGTTAGAGCCAACCCGGGACCATGGACTCTATAACTCAAGAATTACAATAAATTAAATAAAATATTCATCGAACATAATATTTCTACTTAATTCATTAATTTCGAATTACTCCACTATAAATCCCAAACCGAACTCTCATCGATTATAGATATAACTTATTTTCAAAACGTCGAGTCGATAAGTGTCCATTGATATAATCATTACATACGTACTAACCTCCATAGACTATCCGTGAATGAAGCGGGATTATTTCCGTAAACCTTCTTCAAAACATCTTATCATTATTTACCATTAACCCACTAGTGATCAATTAGTTCATAACCAATACGAACTCCCGGGATCGATCAGTTTCTAGGATTAACAAATAAGGGGATTGTCTTTCTACTTCCCGCAGGAAGAAATTGATTCCGTATCTGTGAGACACACACTCCTCACTCATTCCATAATAGTACCAATGTGAAAGTGATTCAGACCGCGCCTCTTAACGATCCTTAACGAACACATCAAACCCTATCCTGAAACAAGTAGGAGTATGCAATCACTTCAGGATTAAGGTTAATCCATATATGGTCATCTTGTGATTTAATAAGATTTCTCAACCACGGAATTATATGAGAAACGTAGATTAAATCGGTCCAGTCCTATATGACTACATCATATATAAATGCCCCACTTAGATAACCAATATCGACGGTCCGGATAAGACGGTCACACCACAAAGTGTTCTGGGCGTATTAATGGTGGTTTAATCAATAGACTCCATACTTTGATTAAGTTCACCACGGACTAATAGTTCAAGTGTATCACCATAAACTCAATTCTCGTGTGTGACACACACTAAGTTATATGGCTACACTACTATACGACTTGGTGTTTTCAGTAGTGTATTAAATATAAGCACAAAGCAAATAATAAGATGAGAATAAATCCGTCATTTATTAATTATAAAAATAATTACGTAAATTGTCTTTCGGGCGCTACTTCCAACATCATCCACATCTATGGTGTGACAACATTGTCTCCACATATCTCTTGTTTACTTCAGTTTTTTACGCTCGAACTGAACACAATTGATTGATTTCTATGTCCGAAAATTATTCCAGTCGCGAAAGCTTAAGATCTCGTATATTTCAACCATAGATCAACTTGTCATACATATTATCAATATACATCATGTTAAATTGCGTAAAAATATGTTATACCAATCGTTATGATATGACAGTTGTGACAATAACGATTTCTTTAAATATATAGTTGTGACATGCACACTATTTGACACAAGACGCATTTACATAACTCATTGGAAATACTTACGTGCTCAATCTTCATCTTAAAAGTTGATAAAATGACACATATGCACACAATTATCCTTGTAATGACATGTGCCCATTGAGTTAAACGGTCATTGGCCTCTATAAAATTTGTCATAACTCAATGATCGATTAATATAAGACACATGATAATCAATGTTGCACATTTGTTTTATATATATAGATAACAATTAGGGGTACTGGTTATTGTTGGAGATATAAGACAAATCCCATGAAATGGAGGCTTGAAACAAGTGTTGAAACAGTCAACTTTAACGCGAATTGCGGATGCGCCCGGTGTGATTCACCGGGGGATTTTTACATCTAAAAATACTACTCACGGAGTAGATAATGTTTGATTTGGAATCACTCGATTCGGATATCGTGTGAATGAGAAATTAATACGTAAATTTGGTGTAAAACATGTATTGGAGAGGAGTTGAAGGTGTTATCAACTCAAACTCTCCCTCACTGGAAAGATGGGAGACTTGAGCTCCATATTTAAGTTCTAGTGAGACACTTATGGATGTGCCCTAAGGGGAAAAACACTTTTGTGCAGGAGGGAGGACTTAAATAATTCCACACGCGCGCACGCACCACCGCCGTCCGTCCGTCCGTGCCCTAAGGGGCAAAGCACTTTTGTGCAGAAGGGAGGACTTAAATAATTCAACACGCGTGCGCCGCCACCGTCTGTCCATCCGGCTCGTGCTCGAGCTCGGTTCGGTTCGGTCGCTCGGCTCGGATGTTAATATTAATTTTTTGGATAAAATTTCTTTATGAAATCAACCATAAATTAATTTTGGCGTTGATTGTGTCATCCGACCAATCATAATTCAAGAATTCGTGTAATTGAGTCATCCGACAATCAAAATTCAAAGGTGTGTCATCCAACCAATCAGGCTGGAGGATTAATTCGAAATTAATCCTAATGTGGGCAAGGTCGGTTGAGCTGATTCCCTTGAGGGAAAAGTCGGTCATTACATTTCCAAGTGGAAAAGATTGATGATGTGTTTCGGTCAATCAGAATCAAGCATCGACTCCTCCTCACAAATATATAAAGAAACCCAAGGATGAAGGTTTAAGCATTAGTTTTCCTCTTGTCTTCTCCACCACATAAGTTCGCCGGAGTTTGGATTGTTGAAGTGCCTCTCAATCCGAGACGTAAGATGTTGTATCTTGAGAGACAGTTGCTACTACCGTGGGCACCATACCGGAGCAATTTGGCTTAACGAAAGAGTAACATACTCGTCTCGGTTTGTCTTCCTTTATGCATCGTATTATGTTTTTTCCTTTCTTTCGAGTCAGATCTGTACTGTAATAGTTTTATTTTATTAGATCTACACTATAGTAGCCTTATTTGTTAGATCTACACTGTGATAGCTTTATTTTGTTAGATCCACTTAATAAAATAAATTGTATTCACGTGTTAGTTATTTTCTGCATTAAATTATCCGTAATTACATCCGTGAATTACGGATCTGTTCCGTAAATCACTCCACACACTATACACTTTACCAGCAGTTATAAAGGTCAAAAGTTGAAAAAAAATTGTCAAAAAGGACAAGTGGGTTGAAAATGGTGGAGAAAGACAAAAGACACATGAAGAACGAAATTACACTTGTCACGTTTAACGACTTCAAAACCACTATCAAACAAATCTATAAAAAATAATCCACTAAATTTTTTTAATATCAAACAAATGTACTGCCAAACAAATCTACTAAAAAAAAAAGCAAAAACAAAAAACATAAGAATGACATAATCGTCCAATTAAAGGACAATTTTTTTCACTATTTTTCAATTTCAGTGAATTAAATGTCAATTAACACATGAAATTTGTCTTTTTTTAACATTTGTTCATAACAATTATTTAACATGCTTTAAATTTTTTTTATAGAAATGACACTTGATTATAATGGAAAAACTCTTTACAATTTCCTTTTCCTTTGATTTTTTATTTATAACACAACCTTTTCCTTCACGTTATTCCCTTTCTTTCCAACAACTTCCTCTTTATATAACCACCTCTTTCCTCCCCACTTCCTCTCTTCCTATCAGAGTGCATTCTCCAACTCCACACTCCTCCTCCCTTTCTCCAAACATCTTCTTTTGATAAATCACACCAAAAAAAAGTATACACATAATTAATATACTTAAGAATCAAAAAATGGACTGCCCTAAGAGAAGTATATTCAAGCATGTACTGGTTGATAATGGTCTGGTTTCATTAATTGATATGGAAACTGGGGTCTCCTCCATCTCCATGAACTATATTCATAATCATCATCTGTATCATTTTGTTTCTAGGCCCAGTTTGAAAAATATTTCAGGGGTTTCTTCTTCTTCTTCTTCTTCTTCTTCTGTTTCAACATCATCATCATCTTCTAAATCTCCTAGAAGTACTGTTGGTCCTTTTATTGTTTCTGGTGGATTTGTTGAGAAGCCTAAGGAATCCCATTTCTTGGATTACTGTTTTCTCTGCAAAAAGCAGATTGGTGTGAATAAAGATATCTTCATGTACAGGTTTGTTTTTTATCTATCATTTTAAGTTTTAATATTTTATTTATATTGACGATTAGATTTCAGGGAAAATTACATTTTTTTTCTTTTGTTGTTGTTTTTTTTTTCTTTCATTTCTTTGAAATAACCCCTATCGTGACTATATATGCTCGTTTTTTTTTTCCTTCACATTTAGTACATTTAACATTGATCCAAATCGTGTTGTAACAAAATATATATTAAGGAACAGAGAAGGGCATCATGAAAAACATAAAGGCTGTTTTTTACAATAAGAAAGACGCTAGGGATCAAAATCGCGTATTTTAATTGGCATTTTTCAATCAATTGTAACATGACCGGTGGCGGACCTATGTATTTTTTTCAGGTCAAATCAAAATAGAAAAAAGGTTTTAAAAAAAACACAGTTGTCGGGTTTTAAAGGTTTCGAACGACCTAGTAAATCTTCTTACTAGTTGAACTAAATGTATAATATTTTTATTTATTTATTTTTATTTTTGGCAGAGGGGACACCCCATTTTGCAGTGAAGAGTGCAGGCAAGAACAAATAGAGATGGATGAAGCTGAAGAAAAAAGTCGAAATCTTTCAGCTTCAGTGAAAGCTATGAGGAAAAGGGAACAGAAAAAATCCAATTCCTCTTCAACAAAAACCAATCAAAATTGCTCTTTTCATTCTAGTAGGATGATGTTGCTGCCTGAAGCAAAGAAACCAATAATCTTTTGATCCCTCCCTGTATTTGTTTTTCAAAAAAATAAAAAAATGCTTCCTCAAATAAAATAAAAAGGCAAATATTTCAGAAAAAAAAAAATATACAGAGATTTTGAGAGTGAATTAAATTGAAGGGAGTGCCGAGTGGGAATTATTATTGTTTTTTTGTGGTGTTTTTTTTTTTTTTTGTATTAAATTAATGGTAGTGATATGAGAGAGACCTTTGGCCGGGTCTGCTTGATTGCTTTTTGCTATGCCCCTTCTTTTTATGGGCAAAAAGTTATTTGCTTTATATATGAAATGATTATGATACCTTTATAGTTCCATGTGCTACAAACTTTTTTTTTTTTTTTTTTTTGGTAATTATTGATGGCCGTAGATTTTTAGTTTCTTTTTCTTGTAATTATAGATCTCACACAAGTGTCTTAATGTGGTCTTTAATGATGTCATGTGTCTATCACATGACTAATCGTTAGTTTCGAATTATGACAGACGATATCGGATTTTACCGCTTCACGTGTCAAACACGTGACATGCACCCCAAATAAGGGCAAGATTAGACCTAATACCCTAACCATAAGGGCCGGGAGTCTCATCATAGGCTTAAGGGCCGATCTGAGTCCTCATGAAGGAAGTCTGTTCAGATCGTACCCCGATCCACTGCAGGTCGGTCAGGACCGGCGAGGGGTAGACCTAAGCAACTCGGTCGACTCGACCTTAGCATCTCGCTGCAGGTCGGCTAGATAGTATAATAATAATAATTGTACGATAATTATGGAAAGAATCTCATGCCTTTGAGGCTCCGATCTTTATCATTTAACATTCAAATGTCTTGATTATCTCCTGAAATCAAGGGATAGTCGCAGAATTATCTCTAGCTTGAATAACACGAAAATAGAGTCCACATTGGACCCAGCCCATGCAGGCCTAGGGCACAATCGGCCCCTATATAAACAACCACAAAGAACTACGGCAGACTTGATTCCAACATACACGTTGGGTACGTAGGCATCCTGGAGAAATTCCCAGGCTCAGTCTAAATCACCTCCAAAAACTCCTACCTTTATTCATGTTTTCTCTTGATAAATCGCCCTCAACCAATTACCACTAGATCAAAGGGCCTAAATTTTAATACCTGACGAATTTTGTTTCGTCAATTGGCGCTAGAAGGAGGGTCTTCTACTGGTGATTGTTCGTTGAGGATTAAAATCAATCATCAAGCCACCAAAACCCAACACACGAGCCCAGAAGGCTGTCGCGGCGGAAAATGCAGCAAACGCCCAGAATAATCAAAACAGAGACCATGACAACGAGGATGTTGATACATAAAGCCAGACAGAGCAATCAGAGGAAGCCTCCATAAATTCAGAGCAACAAGCTGTTAAGGAGCAGTTGGCTGCCATGGATCCCGTTACCATACGGCCCATCCTCCAGGCAGTACAATCAGAAAAGGATAATTCAGAGGAGGAGACCGGAGAAAAAACACCGTATAATCAAGTAAAACAGGATGAAGAGGCATTTGTCTCAAACAAGGGAAAGAAACCGCCGAATGCTCGGGTTAGGAGGCGGCAATGCAAGGGAGACCAATGCCATGATAGCAAGAGAATGGATGATTTCTACTTCGCTTGCCTTTCACGAGGCGAGTAGATGAGTATGATCGACCTGCAGGATTCAAGCGTGCCCAAGCCGACTTCTACGATGGATCCAAGGATCAATTAGATCATTTGTTTCAATATATCACACAAATGAGTCTATTCAACGCCTGCACGAGATGAGTGCAAAGCGCCTCCCCATGCTCTTAACAGGCAAGACCCGTGAATGGTTTCAAAAACTCCCACCAAGGTCAGTTTCCAATTTCGAAGACCTAGGGAGAATGTTTCTTAAGGCATTTGTTACAGCTAGACCATTCCAGAGAAATGCGACCCATCTCCATACAATGAAACAAAAGAAAGAGGAATCTGTCATCCAGTACTTAAAAAGTTTCAATGAGGAGTCTGTGCAAGTTCAGGGCGTGGACGATTCACTGTTGATTACATCGTTTGTGGCTCGGCTCCGAGAAGGGACAATTTATACGCCGAATCCGAGCAAAGAGACTCCCGGGACTATGGAAGAATGCATGGACGCTGCATACAAGTATTGCCAGGGAGAAGAGGCAAATAGACTGAAACGAGAATCAGAAAAGGGAGAGTCTAAAAGAGAAAGGGCGGAAGAGAAGCCGATAAGAAGAGGAAAGCGGTCTGGGATTGCATGACTACCCCAACCGCAGATTGGTCAAGGAAGAAAGGCGCTCCACAAGAAAGGGATTTTATCCCTTTAAACAGATCCCGTGTACAAGTCCTGGACATAATAGAGAGAAAAGGGTGTTGAAATAGTGTCCTAAACCCAATCGGGTTGGACCGGATCCGACCGGGTCGGATCATTTCAACTATTTCTTTATGTTTATACATAAATTAAATGGCTTTTTTGTTGTCATATATTTGTTCTTTTAAAGAACCAATTATGAATTGTTATATGATAACGTCCTTAGTAATAAACTGTGATAGATAAACCATGATAGGCGATTATGGTTGATGAGATCTCTAATCACTTTAATAATTTTGATACTTAAATGTCTCTAGGCTGATGTACTATTAAACAGGCATTGATAGCATGAACAGTCTTCAGACGTATTGAATGTCTTCTGTCTTTAAGTAAGGTGGATAGATCTCTTCTATATCGAAGTGTAGAGACACTTGACCAGACGTGGACGTGTATTGAGAATGTGTACGTTGGGATCGACCCACTTACACCGTTAAGTGTCACACTATGTGGCGGTTGTGTAATTATCTCAGGATCGAGTCTACATGACATCACGCTGTGGATTGTCATGCTTTGACATTATTTATGTTTCCCCTAGCCACAGGGCGATCATGCGGTAGTGATTGGGTGTGATACGGAAGCATGCGGCGTATACGTGTTTGGTCGTCCGGAAATCGCGTACCCTATTTGTAGGGGTGAATATCCGAAAGGGCCTTGTTATACAGAATGTCTTACTCTCGTGAATCTTTAAAAAATGGAAGTAAATGAGTTACTTCGAGAGAGCATGATATCCAGATTATAAGATACGGTCGTTGATGTTTGACACTCGACGAACGACCGTATGGATATTATTATAGCGATAGGTTTCTATTTACACGATAACTATTTCACATGAAAGGTAGTAGTCATTGCATTTTACTCTTCCGTTGATTGGGGTCACGGTGTGTTGCTAGACGCTATCCCGTGATCGCTGGGCATGAAGCGGCATTTTCGTAATTTACACTTTGTGTCTACGGCCAACATATTCGAAGCCTATCGGGTCACATGTTCATCGCACCCATATCGACAAATCGATAGTCATCCGAAATGTCATAAGCGGTCACCGCCGACGTATAATCAACCTCGATCTCAAACTCGAGCCATCGAGCTATAAGGTTGCTATCAAGATGTTTCGCCCGCAAGTTCCATCTCAACGGCGATTGACCTCTTTTTAGGCGGCCTCTTCTTTTTCCCGTGTTCGTCTGACATGACTAATTACGTGCCCGCTCTGGCTCTCCTAGCCGTCGAAGGTTTCTTTGACACACCTATCTTTTTCGACACCGGCACGGTTTTCAATTTCCATGGCTTTGATCATCGCTACAAGGGTAGCGGCTCCTGGGGATACTACTCTCTCGATCCTACTAATAAGGTCACTCGGTGCCGTCGATCTTCATCATCGACCTCACCCCCGGTGGCGCCTCACCGACACTACAACTTCCTCATCACCCGCTTCAGCACCCGAGTCAAAATCAACATCGATTTCTTCTCTCTCTTCTTTAACTATTTCCTCAAGGCCGCAGAGCTAGCCTCCTCCATGCTAACCTCCTCGAGAGCCATAGCCGGCGCCGCCCGGTCTTCGCCATCTAATTGTGACAAGGTGCGCTCTGAAGACATTCTGGAAAACAAACAGGGCGAGGTGGATCAGTATAATCACCTAGACATGGAAATCGGGCCGAAGTGAGAGTAATCACATCCCGACACCTCGCCCCTCCTTTTTCCTTAAACAATCTACCAGAAACCCCCCAATTAGCCTGAAAAACCCCAAGCAAAATCAAACATTCAAACATAGATAGTGGCTACAATCAGAATGTTTATCTACAAAGGGATTTCTGGAAAAAGGGGGCACAAGCACATTGAAACACAAGGGGTGAATTTACGGCGTTCATTCGAAATACCCTAAACTATAGACATGATTCAATCAGATTATAGCATTCTAGCGAAGGAAAAAGAAAAATTGAAGTAAAACCAAACAACAAAGTCAGTAAAAGGATCCGAATTCACACCTGGTTAGTGAAAAAGGGGATGAAGGGTGCTATCTGTAATCCGAAACTGCGTGATTGCCGGAAATAGCTTGCCTTCGCCGGAATCTCCTTGCTATGCTTGCCGGAATAATTTTCAGAAAAAGAGAAAGTGTGAGAATGATGGGGGAGGGAAACGACGTTTGGGTTTTCGAAATTCAAACGTCATCATAGCTAAGGACAGTTACCAATGCACCTCCGCCAATCAGAACGCGTGACGGTTCATGTCAAACGTCACGTCATTAATGCCAACCGAAGCGACGGTTCGCCAACGGGCGCGCCCTTCGCTACCTCAACTGCTCTGGTCCCCACCGGCGACCACAACTCTATCTAACATACAGACTCAGGTTATCCTCAGCGGCCTTTCTTCAAGAGGCTTACGGCCTCCGTTCAATATGAATTGCGGTCATCTAAGTCCATAGCTTCATCCACAGCACTCTAAGCCTGATAAAGCGTTATCGGCACGATAGTCCGCCTACCGAATGCGCAAAGATATAATCGTGAATTCGCCACGTGATACTAACACCGATTCAAACCCGACATACAAACGTTATCGGCACGAAGCTCGCGTCACGCAATGCGCGCAAAGATACAACCGGTAAATCGTTACGTGATACTAACACTGGTACAAGCCCGATAGAACATTATATGTAATTTACAATGCGACGATAACACCGATCTAAGCCCGATAAACCACTATCGGCACACCTCAATCGCAAACGACAACTTAAGGGTGCGGCACTCAACTGCTTCGCCAAAGATCTACTCCCGCCTTGGCGGCACGCCAGTACACAAAGTAGGGAGCCATTGATATACCCGAACCAGATTAGGGCCCTATTCATCTAGATTGGGCCTATTCAAATAGCCCAATAACAGGTCTTGGGCCTCCGTCCTCATTATCCGCAACTCCTAAGCCGGATCTTGCCCGCTGTTCGGAAGCCGGGTCCTGTCCGCAATCTGTAAGCCGGATCCTATTCGCTAGCCATAAGCCGAACTCCTTTACTCCGTGTGATTTCTACCCATGTGCTCAGGCTGACTTCAAGACAAGACAAATACGAGTCCGATAGAACATTATCGAGTCCGCTGCTCGTCATACTTATCCAGACAGCTGGCCGGTCCACCTCTATATATTCGTATGATTATCTCTAATTATATCCATTTAATTGTCTTGTCATGAACAGTAAACTGAATTAGTCTCAGCCTATATATATGGGATCACAATGTAATAGAAAGGAGATCCAAGAACTAATATACACAGAGCTACTCTGACAATTTGTCGACTCATTTGCGTGTTCTTCATTAAGCATTAGTCCGACAGCTTTGTTCTTGTCCACCACCGTGTCCTCTCCGGAGAAATCACACGTATATAGCCATATATCCACAAAATACTTCTGTTACTGTAAACCTGATATTCACATCAATATCAGTTAGACAATGTATGGTTAGTAAACAATGATCGGTTTTTTTTAGCAAGGTACGGGATGTATCGACAAATATTTATCATTTATGATTTTTCTTTTTTGTTTTGTGTTTGTTTTCAGTCTGGTGTGTAGTCCTGGCAGTGGTCCGAGTTTAGTCTGGACGGTGTCGGGTGTTTTTCTTTGATTTGGTTTGTATGTATTTTTGAACATTAGTCCTGTTTTGTCTATAAAATCATTCGTTTATAAATAAATAAATAAACCGATCGATATCAAACTTTTTTAAGGGAGTGACATTTTGTCGTAAAAAAACTATAAGAATTTCATTATTATTATTATTATTATTATTATTATGACATGAGGCATGTGAGAATTTCTTAATGATGTTTTAGATTTATATGGTGAGAACAAATTCAACGAGCGAGTGAGGATATTAGTAGTAATTTTGCATTTTTTACCAACAAAATGACATCATTTTTTAGATCTCAGTGGGGGGCCAAACAATGGCCCTCACCTTGTTGCACTTGGGCCCGCCCCTGGGTGGGCCACATTATTCTGCTCAAGCATCATCTTCCTCAGGGGCACATAGAATTTGGGGGATGTTTGAAAATCGTTCAGGCACCACGGGTTCATCATTTCTTGTCGCAGTGTTTGAAAGACTGATTGCCGGTAGGTGAGAATATTGCTAAGCGTAATCATGGAAGCGGCCATTGCTTGGCTTGTGGTCAAGTTAGAGAGATAATGCGACATGTGCTATTTGACTGCGACTATGCTAGGGTGATATGAGGATCGTCGCCCTTTGGGGATCGGCAACCTTATAATGTTTCGAGCTTCAAGGAATTTATTGGTACGATTTTGGGGCAGTGTACGACAGATGAGGTGTCGGCTTTTTGCTTACTGCTTTGGAACCTTTGAAAAGCACGTTGCTGTGCAATGTATGATGAGGCTCCTATTTATGTTTCACGTGTTGTCTCTTCCTCGTTAGCTGGAGCAGTTGAGTTTGGACAGGCCATGAGTGTGTACCAGCTGGAAGTGGTTGAGCCTACTCACCCTATTTCATGGAATCCTCACCTCCCGAAAGTTGGAAGTGTAATAAAGACGTGTCTATCACGGAAAGAGAGCTCTAGTGTTGGCATGATTTTCATAGACTCTATTGGATCGATAAGAATCGCTTCTCATTTCACTTTGACCATACTATAAATCCGGAGCTTCGGAGACGAAGGCAATTTTGTTAGCATTGAAAGAGGATATTCGCTTGGGTTGTCGACGATTATTGTTGAGAGTGATTGCTTACCTTGTGTCCAAACTCTTTTAATCACTCAGATGATTTGTCGGCAATGAGATGTCATGTTCAAGATTGTCTATCTCTTTTGCCGCTTTTTTTTCTAATAAATGCTCGCTTGTCAAGTGTAGTGATAAATGTACTAGTTCATCTTTTAGCTAGACATGATTTATTAGGAATTGGTCGTGTTGTTTGGATATCTTCCCTCCCAATTATGTAATCTCCGTCTCGGTTGCGGATTTGGTTTAATATTTTTAATTCTTAAAAAAATAACAATGTTTTAGAGTTATATAACGAAATAGATATCATAATATAAGGAAATAAAGGTGAATTCTATTGGCACCCCATGTTTTACTATTGACACCCATTTTTGATATTTTTTTCTACTTCCGCCACCACACATATATTATTATTTATACTTCCGGCGCCACACTAGGAACGTCAGAGTCAGTGACGTTCCTTTTCGATATCAACATCAGTGGACGGACGTTTCTAAGTTGTGACACTTTTATAACGATAAACGCCGGTGCCATCGATTTTCATTTTTAAACAAAGAACGCCGCTGGCATTGCTGCCATTGAAAACCACTAATCGACATTGCGCTCAATAAAAAATCGTGATGTACATGTCAAAGTAATTTTTGTGCTTCCAAAATAATAAGATGCTAGTCGTAAAAATGAGGGTGAAAATAGAACTCGGGAATAAAATGAATGTATACATATTAACATTCCTCATAAATCAATCGAAACCCTCGTTCTCGTAATCGCTCAAATTTCTTCCCAAACAATTTTTTTGTCACCATTGAAATTCATCGCCTCCATAGCCCTCTCTTCATTCTCCGCCATCACAAAATTGCTTGCTTGCTCGCCACCGCACTTATTGCATCATACTCCACGGTCAAGACGCAAGTATATCCTACAATGATTCAACCTCATTTTGACTCTTTAGGTGAATTTTAGTATATCCTAATGGTTTAACACAGCCAGGAAGGCTGGACACATGGGAAGCCTCAATCCACTTTCGAATTAGGCTAGGTAAACGGCGCAATACCCTTCCGGCAGTCGGTAGGAGTACCTATTCGCGGCGGATGGAACTAAGGGGGAATACGTTCCTAAATCTATCCTATATTCCCTACAGACGCTGGCTACTCCATCCTGGGAAAGAATGGAGTCCTTTCCATGGCTTCCTATAATAGCCATTTTGGCTCGATGAAGCTTTAGACTCAACACAAAATTGAGGTAGAAAAAGAAGGATGAGAAGTTTGAGGAGGGGGAACCCAAGTTGTTTCCTCTATCTCCGGTTTGGACTCAAACAACCTTTCTACGGACTCTTCTACCTCAGACTCGGACACAAATAGCCTTTCTATTGAAGACGACGAGACTGACATATATGAAATGAAGAACACTAGAGAGGAAAAGAGGCTTACTTGTCAAAGATGGAAGAATGAAATGAGAGGAGAGTAGAATCGGCACTCTCTTCTTCAATGATTGGAAAGACAATGAATGTATTAATTGATTCGACGTGGGTTATAACCCCCAAATAGCATGATTTCTGAAACAATGTTATATCAGACGACGTGGGCGGAAACGCATCAAATCCCGGAGAAGTTATGACAGCGTCGTAACGGTAACTCTGCCACCTGGAAGAGTAGGTCATTATAAACTCTAAGAGTCTAGATGACAAAGGCCAAGCAACACCTCTAACAGACCCGACCTACACATAATGGCTGAGACACGTATGGGGGGCTTACGACGGAGGTCGGACCTACGCTCGCTACATGTCATCTACTGATTGATTGAGCATTAAATGAACAGAGAGAAATGAAATGTTAAGGGCCAGGAGCCCGCATCATGCCTAAAGACTGACCTAAACCCTAGGTGGGAGGTTTGTCATGTTCTCTTCTTAGACCACCACAGGGCGGCTAGGTCGCTATAAAGTTTGGCTCAGTGCAGTTCGGGCCGAGATGGCCTAAGGGGCTCGACACAGGTCGGCCAGAGCTTCCCGTATCCGAAATACGCACATGCTTGTAATACAGGATAAACATGGGAAGATCCTTTACCCATCAGGACTCTGATCTTGACATTTAAACTATCCATGATTATCTGCTAAATTAGAGGGATTAACACGCAGAGAGTCCTTGATGGACACGTCACAGATTTTCCAGGACGAGATGTCTTTTATATAAATAATCCCGAGGAACCACAAGAGACTTGATTTCTATACAATTAAAGGATACGTAGACAATTTGGGATACACTTATTACAAAGTTGTCTCAAAAATAATCACACCAATCCACATTTTAGGGTTTTCAGGGTTTTAATCTTGTTCAAAGTGTCACTAGGGTAAAATTCGCCCAGATTATCTTTTGACGAGATCTAACATCGCCAAGATTATTCCTTGTGTCACAACTATTGTCGGGCGTTGTTCTTTCATTTAAGACAAAACGACATTTCTTGAACATTACTAAATTTTGACATGTATCCAACAAGTAGGGCATCCGCGCCCACGGGCACGGGCTAACAAGGCCACGCTCAAGACTCCTACTAAAAGTGATATTTTTAGTGGTCGTGTAATATCCCGATTTTTGAAAGAGGGCCATTCGGTCTTTTAGCAAAAATCAGAATATTATGTTATTTAATAAATGGAATTAAAGAAAAGGAAGGAAATTTAAAGGAGTTATTATATTTAAGGATTTAATTAATTAATTGGGATTATAAAAGGAAAACTAATCCTAAATTAACCTAGTTGTTGTTTCACGTAAAAATAATCTGGGTGGCGCAAGTTTTGAGAAAGAAAGAAGAGGAGAGACTTTCGAATCTCTAGGCTAATCCGTTGATAAAAAATGCAGACATCTCAGAGAGAAAGGATCACCGCGAGACGAGGATCGCTTTTGATATCAACAATCCCTAAACCGCTAACGTAAGTTTTCCCTTATCGCTTCTTGATATTAGGGTTTGATCATCATCGCTATAGCTACGTTTTCGAGTGTAAACATCATTGTGATCGCTTTGGATTGATCGCTTATAGGTTTGGAGTTAAAGGTTTAACCTTTTCAAGGCTTTGTAGCGTGGATCGTAGCTAGTAGCTCGCAAATTAAGGTAACGTGGGTGTTCTTATCGTATGATTAAGGTGTTGTAAAGTTATAGAGCAATTTGTATGTTTACTTTCGCCGCTTTGTGTTCGCTTTTGGTTGGAGTTTGGGTTGGATTTGGGTTAGAAATCGTGGTTTTGAAGGTTGCAGATTTCCGAGGAAAAACCCAGGCAAACGAGCGTTGCACTGCGGCAAACGAGCGCGCTGTACGCGGCAACGGGCGCTTATGATCGCTGCACCAACCAAGCGCTTGGGTATTTTGGACGGGGGCGTTTTGTGGTTTGGCCTTTGATACTGTGATGTGGTTGATTTTCACGAACGGGCGTTTCGGGAGTAGTAGACGCCGCTCAAGGCAAACGCGCGCTATTGTGGTGTCAAACGGGCGCTTAACCTGCTTATTCCGCTTTTACCGCTTTTATCGTGGTCGCTTGGTTTCGTGCTTCATAATCATGTTTTTACCGCTTAACCTTATATGACAAAGCCTTGAATTAGCTTTCGATGCATTTAGTTTCGCACCATATGGATTCCCTAAAAAGGATGAAGTGTGGGACCGCCTAAAGCTTTGGATTTGTTTTGTGCTTCGATAAGCCAGGTTTATCGATGTCTCAGATATGTGCTAGGTTCTGTTAGAGTCTAAAGGTATTAAGAAGAGGAGTAGATCGATAGGTGAGCCTTTTATGAATCATCTTAGGTGGCTAGTTAAACATCTAATCAAACGATGTGCTAGATTAATAATCTTAAACATCATGCAATGCTTGGTAAGGCATAGCACAATATCGCGATGTGTTCTCCGACCAGATAAAGTAGATGCACTCCACGCCGGTCAATCGATTGGCTAGATAAAGTGTCCGTGCACTCGCCGGTCATCACACTATTGGGACTCAGATATTCCCGGGCTACTAGAGCGTGTCTCTAAGCAGGTTGCACCCATTGTCCTAAGACATCCTATTACTAGCATAAGGTCTCTTTGTTATTCATGATGTAACAAACTTGAGCTAAGCTAGATAACTTTGAAACCTCATGTTATGCTATGAACATAATATGATAGTTAGCTAGGGCTAATAATGGAATGAATTAATATAAGACGGCCTTGCTTTTATTTCTTTACGAGACCGACGTTATAACGATCTCTACGCTACTAATAAGACCTATGTACTTACCCCGTTACTTTGTGTTTGTCTTTCTCTTTCCCCAAAGAAGATGAACACAGTTGCTAATGTTGATGAGTTCTTTGACGACGACGTGTGAGATTGAGCTTCAAGACTCATTCTTTTAGTTTTGATTCTTTCAATAATGTTGTTGATTTAAGTTCAAATGTTGTCTTTCTTTTGGATTAGTTCCGCTTGAGTTCTTTTGGATTTGAATGTTGGTTGGTTTAGTATTCTTTATTGGACTTAGTTTTGCAAGATTCAAAACCGTGTGTTCGATCTTTTGTTTTTCCCGAAATGTTTTATCTTCCGCTCGCTTTTAGCCTTACGATGTGTGACGTAAGGCTTATATATATTATTGAATTTTATTTGATAATATTTGTGCGCAGTAAGCTTCTTTTCCAGGATAGCGACTTCGCTGTCTGGTAACGCGTTACATACAGCCGTTTTTTATATTTTTTATTGTGTATTTTAGATATATTTTTATTCTACTTAAATTAAATAATAAATAAAACTTAGTAATACTCAATTCAATACACGTATTTAATAAAAAAAATATTTAACCAACTCATATATCCCGCTATATCGTAATTTTTATATTATACTACTACTACTAAAACAAAATTTTGGTTTAGGTTTCAAATAAATTTCAACAAGAATAATGAATGATCCAACAACACATGTCTGAAAATCACCTTGTCAAATAATTCTTCCGTTAAGGTGTACGTTAAATTTTTTTTAATTTTTTTGAGGAAGTAAATTATTATTTTATAGTCCCAACTATTCTTGTATATATGTACACTTAAAACAAATTTGCCTGTTTTCAAAACAAAAACAAAAACAAATTTGCTGATTACGAATTAAAGAAAACAAATTTGCCTGTTTTCTATTAGATGATTTTTTTAAAAAATTTTATAATTGTTATAAATAAGTCATGCCAAGTAAAATCAATATCTTTCGTACAACCTAATTAATAATTATTAATCGAACTTTTTACAAAGACCATTTTGCCCATGGACTGAATCTATAAAGATAAGCTCAAAATATATATATAATATTGAAAATGGTGCAAATCAAACATGGTATACGACAATGTATTATTATCTGTCACTGTGATTTCTTCCAATATGGTGTATTGGTACTGCACCTGAAAAATAATCTATCTTGCTAGGGTTTTCCTTTCAGAAAGACAAATCTGCCCATCCAATGAATCTTATGTAGCACACCATATATATATATATGCAATTTCAATTTTCAAATATGTATATATATAATTAAAGATCAGCTCAAAAAAGATATATATAGATATTGAAAATGATGAAAATCAAAGCAAAAAACTTCATCTTCTTCTTCATGTGCATACTTGCAATTGGATGCATGATTGCTGCATGTTCTGCGGATCGCGAAGGAAACGATGATAATTCAGCTGAAAATCTTCCACATTCATCATCTGGTGGTGATATGTCCGGAGCAAAAGGTGCTTTACTAATTTTGTGCTTTCATACTGCAAAAAGTAGTCTTAGGGGTGTTTGTTAAAATAAATAAGCACTTATTCTTAAAAATAAGAGGTAATTTAATTAAGAGGGTTTGATAATGGTTTTACCCACATCTTAATCAAATCAGAGCATCTGAACGCAGAATGTAAAATGTACTAAAATTTTCAGCGGTTTCTTATTTGCTTAACACTGAATCTGAAAATAATTTTATCTTTTCTTCAACATCTTCCCTGTTTACCCTTTATCTTCCTCATCTTCATTGATCCACTGGGCAACAAAAGTGTTGGCACCTCTCCAAACCGAAAGTATCATCGAGTCCTCTCCAATGAAAAATGAATCAGCGATTCTTCTTCAAATAAAAATGTAGTAATTCCTCTTTAAATAAACGAATTTATTTTTGTTGTTCCCTTCTGAGAAAAAATCAACTATGACGTAAGAAATTTATTTTTGTTGTTCCTTCTGACGTAAGAAATTTCCTGTCTATTTTCTTTCTTCAAAATTATCTTTCTTACAATTATGTTCCATTAATATATTCTTGTGTTGAGGGTTAATATGTGTATTTTTTCTATTTGTTAGCTCACTGATACTCAAGATGTAGAAGAAAGCAAGCTTATTGTTATTGGGTCACACCAAAATTGACACGAGAAGTCATATTAAATATACTTTTACATCATTCATCATAATATGCTCTATTTATTACGTATAATGATGTAAATATACGCTGCGCTGGCCTTTTGTTATGACTGTTCATCATAAGCAGACGTAGTATCTATGAAAGGACTGAAGCAATGACTAAAATTATATGGACACAACAACGGTACACAAGAGTTGACGTAAAAGTTACTTTATCGGTAGTGATTAATGATCTACAAGTATTATGCATGCGTTAAGTTTTGAGATACAATTGTTGTGACGATAACGTTGAACTGGACGTGGACACAAACAATTAATATCATATATCAAATATGGAGAAAAATACAACATGTTGTAGTTTTTGTGGGTTTTTTAGTGTCTGATGTGTGTGTTTATCATTCATGTTGTATGCTTGTTTCTTAAGTATTAACATGTTTGAGAGTTGCTTTCTTGTGATTGTGGTGTAGAATGGAACTTCTGAGAATAAATATACAATATACATTTCCGGATTATTATTTTTTTAATGATGCTTAAGATGATATGTATCATTTACAAATCAAAATCACCTGATATTATATATATTTTCTGATTAATTTTTTTTTTTAATGATGCTTAAGATGATATATGTATCATTTACAAATCAAAATCACCAGATATTTGGGGGCAAAAAAAAAATAGGGCTAGCCAGTTTCTAAACACTACTAGAAAGATTTTGGTGTTTCAGAATAAAGACAAAATAATTTTATTTGAACTATTTTAATTTTTTTTAACTCAAGACTTAAATATGGAAATTCAAGCTTCCCATAACGCTTGAGGGTTTGAGTTGATCACATCTTCAACTCGATCCTCTCCCACACGTGTTTTACACTTACTTTAAACACTAATTTCTCATTCACCCGATATTCGAATCGAGTGATTCCAAAGTCAAACATCATCTACTCCGTGAAAGAAGATTTTTAGATGTAATGTTCTCCCGATTGGTTACACCGGAGCGAATCCAAATTTACGCTAAAATCGATCTGCTTCAACACATGTTTCAAACCTCAATTTCATGGGATTTGACTTATATCTCCAACAGTACTATAGAAGAAATGGAATGAAAAGAAAGTACAAGAAATGTAGAATGAAAAAGAAAATGGAGAAGAAGAGAACAATATGATAAAAAGAAGAGGAAAAGAGGGGGAAAATGAAAAGGAATTGTTTTGATTTGAGCAGGGGGTTAAATTTAAAAAATATTGGGTTTTGTTTGTAATTTTGAAACTTTGGTGATAGAAAAAAAATTGCAATTTTTTTACTTTGTGTCGTATCATTGTGGTGTCATGTAATTTTGCAGAACTCTACGTTAAAACAGATATGGTGTGTGTAAACATAATAATTTTTTTCCTTAGAGCATCCAAGAATCAGACGTTGGCTGCAAATACTACAATTAAATCATCAATTTGGTGTAAGTTTTTACACCAAATGTTTTCCATCAACTCCAACAGTTCAACATCAAAAAAGAATATTCTTGGAATATTCTATCTTAAACTCCAATTATATATTAGAAACATGGTTGTATTATTATTTAGTTATAATTTTTATTATTATTATACTTATATTAATAGCTTAAATGATATAATTAACTTATAAAAAAAATTCCCTTCAAAAAAAAATTATAATTTTTTTTATTGGTTATAAAAATTATTGCATACATGAAATACAATTATTGTATACAATTAGGGGTTGAATGGAATTTAAATTATATTATAAAAGAAATTGACCAAAAAATAAATAAAAAATGTTGTATTCCTTCCCAAAAAAAAAAAGGAAAAAAAAAAAAAAAAAAAGGGGGTTGCCGGCTACTCCCTTTCAACAGCAAATTAGATTGAGAAATCCCCTCCCCCACCAATTTGATGCATCAATTGCCTCTTCATTGGAGTAAAAATTTACAGCAACTTGTTGAATTGCTGTTAGGTTGTAGATGCTCTATTAGATTCTTTTTTAGCGGTATCATATTAGATTCTGGTGAATTTATGGTAATAATGTAAATATTTCATCAATCGAGTAGAGAACGATCGTCTTTTCAATTTTCGTGATAAACATAAAACTATTTATTCAATCGTTTAAATTCACTTCGCTCAAATTACCGTTAAAATTCACTACCAAATTCATCATTTAAATTCACTAATTTTCAAAATTCATCGTTTAAATTCACCGATTTTTGAGATTCACCGTTTAAAATTCATCCACAAAATTCATTAATTTCGGGATTCACTCGGAAATTCATTGATTTTCTGGATTCATCAAGTCATTATTCTCGCTATAAAAATTATGCAAATTGTCTTTCTCCCTATAAAAATATGTAATACATTATTTAAAAATATTCCAGATTATGCCATTATCCCTAATTTTCCATAGATTCTAAGGATGAAAATAATGGCCAATTTAGGAATTACATCAAACAAAGAATAAAAGAAAAAGGTAAACAAATGTAACATAGAAATATATACCAACCAGATATTGGGTCAATATTAATTAACGTGTCCTCAATTCGAAGGCTTCAATTCAATCTCAATGACACAAAAATACGCTATGCCAGATATTTCATATATCCGAAAAAATTCAAGTGAAAAAGTTGTTATGATAATAATGACAAAGTTTCATTCCACTACACAATTATTAAAAAGAAAATAAAGTATTTATTATCTACTACTCAATTACAAAACGAATATATCTTATGATTTGTTTTAAAATATCATAATTTTTTTCGGAAATAATTTTGTTTTTTCCTCTTTATTTCAACATCCCATTTTATATTTTTCAATGTCATATTTGACATCATTTTTGCAAAAATAATGAATTAATGGATTTGTATGATGGAATTCGTAATTGAAGGGTTGTAGCGAAATAGTGAATTTGTATTTGATTCACTGTTTCACATGCAAAGAATAGTTGATTCGTCATTTTCGCTCAAGTTTTTTGTTTTTAATTGTTTTTTTTTACTATCTATATTTATATTGTGTCATTTCTTCTCGCTCTAATATACTCCCAACTAGACGTACCGCTCATTCAGACGCTTATTTTCATAAATTTCAATAACAAATCTTGGGCCTCCATCCCTCAACCGCAACTGTAGTTTCTGATCCTACCCGCCTGCTCAGAACCGGATCATGTCCGCCGGTACGTAAGTTGGACCCTCACTTCAAGTGTGAATTCTACCCAGACATCAGTCGACATCAAGACAAGGCGATATGAGTCCGACCTACAAAAGACTCCGTTGTCCACCATACTTATCCGCATAATTTGGCCGGCCCACTTGTATTATTTGTAGATGATATCTTTAATTATATCCTTTTAATTGTCTTTCACATGAATAACAACCGACTTAGTCACCAAACTTAGTCATAAATATATATATGGGATCACAAATGTAATGTAAAGCATCCAAGAACTAATATACACAGAGCTACTCACAATTTCTCGACTCACCAGATTTTCTCTCATAAGCATCACCTGGGCAACCTTTGTTCTTGATAACCACCATCTTCTCTCCGGAGAAATCATTCATACATGCCCATATATCTTCGTGAATACATATGTTACCGTAAACCTGGTATGCACCGCAATATCGCTGGTCTGCATACGGGAAAATCATCATCATTCTTTTTGGATCATTTGCTCCACCACAGTTAAGCAAGCTTGACGGGCGCCGGGCGAAAGAATTTGTATCTCCCAGAGTCGGCTCAACTTCAAGGAACGCTTCAACGCTTATCGGCAAACTCTCACACGAGTTCCTCTTAATACCTGTGTTGGTGTATGCACTCTAGTCGCCAGATCTTCAAGTAATACGAGAATCGCTTGGTTGCTAAAGTCACCTGAGAGTAAATCTGGGAGTTTGAAGGATATTTTATCAACAAATATCATGCAAAATATCCGATAATTATCTTGGTCAACATGATCAAGCGGGAAAACATGATACCCGCAACACCGACTAAGTGCAGTTAACAGGCCTTCCACGTGGAGCTTAACACGCCGCGCGAGAAACGAGCGGAGAGAGTGATGTCCGCCGGAGCCGACGCCGGACAAGACATCACACCGCATACGCGGGCTTATACAAGGAAAGGACCCAAGCTCGCAGAGATAAGAGGCGCCGCAGAAAGAGCCGCGGGAAGCGGTGCCGTTAGGGCTTCATCCGAATAACGAGCAAGGCAAAGTCTCGCAGGGAACGCCCGACAAAGAAAGTTCTTACACGATAGCTCTACACGCGCGATACGGTGTACGTGAGAAAATACGCATGGGTAACATGTTACTCATCGCAGGCGTTTACCTCCTCTACCCGCCAACAACTTTATTCCCCCATTCCCGCCGCCAACGGAAGTACAACCCACTTTGAATCCGCAAAAAATGAATCAACGCCGCCAAACAGAGAAAAGAAAGTAGTCATGCCACTTCACAACCCTAAAGTAGCAGGAGGTCGCTTTAGTTCGCCTGGGGCCCGTGGTCGGCGACATGCGTGCAACCCAATGCCACCTAAAATCTCGGCAAGTCCGCACCCGCAGCGGACAAGGTCTACTCCTACTTTTACCTATCCTAAAAATCGTGACAGACGGTGGGCATAATGAGAAAACAGATAAGAATTGCGGGTACGGCCGAACGTAAGGTTAATCCGACACTGGGAACCAACGCCCTTCATCCGAACATCTTGAAGGCGGCTCCAAGAGTGGTACTCACTACCCTAACTCGCCAATTATCACGGAACGACGGATCCTTTGGATTGGCCGCTTTTGAAAGCAAAAATATTTGTGCACGCCAGCGAACAGGCGTGGTGTATAGCTTTTGTAGGTCGGCGCAGATGATGAGCGCGCCATGGTTCATGGTCTTCCTCGTGGGTTTGAAGTTATCCTCGGGACGATCCGATAAACAAGTTCATTCTGAGTTCAAGTCAAGAGGGGCCCAAAAGACACACATCGACCTTCATGTGAGGTCCGACAGGTGAGAATGAGGTTACCCACAGCTACTACGAGCGGTTTTACAAGGTGTATGAAATTGACAAGGTTTAGCGGACAACGTTATAATGAGCGCTTTTGAAACGGTTGAATCCTGTTATCTCAAATCTTATTTTGCTTTGACGCCGCCGCCGAATCGATGGGTCAATTTATCAGATTTTTGGTAGTTCAACCCCTGCTTATCACTTTATTGACATGTTTTGGGTAGTTGCAGACCATTAAGAAGAATATCGGAAGTTATATGCTGGGGGAGTTAGCTGAATCACATCGGGAGCGGCGGTCAAGATAAATTGTGGTTTGGCTTAGAATAAATTAGTGTTTTGTATAATTTTAGAGACTAAAGTATAGTTGTTAAATTTTTGTTATTTTTATATTGTGTATGTAGAATTATTGATGTGCGAAAGAAAAGAAATTTTTTTATTAATATGACTTAAGTAGAAATGAATCCAAATAACCCTTTATCAATATCAATATACTGTTAAATGTACTAGTATTAACTTTCCCCAAATCAATCAACCTGTTCCCCGTAGTTCAGCCCTTCCCAAACAAATTTTTTTGTCAGCCATTGAAATTCATCACCTCAGTCCTCTCCTTCATTCTCCGCCGCCGCCTGCCTGCTCACTGCTCGCGCCACCGTACTGCTGCATCATACTCCACGGCTGAAGACGCAAGTATATCCTACAGCGGTTCAACCTCATTTTGACTCTTTAGGTGAATTTCAGTTTCAGATTTTTTTTTTTCTGGATCGATTCGGCCGATGCAGTTGCAATAATGCAATCTTAATCGTATTTATACACCAGTACTTTCGCTTTTTCTTTATTTTTTCTTCTTTTTTAGGTATGCAGATGGATTGATATGGGTGATTGTATTCCTTAATATTCCTGTTCTGAAAATTGCAACCTTAAAGCCACCATCTCCAAGATTAATGTACCCTTGAATGAAATTTAAAACAATGTACCTTTGAATACGGATTTCCTCCAATCCAACATCCCATGTTTCTCAGAACCCCTCCTGTGCTAGATAGCTCATGAATAAGACTTTTACAAACACATGGAATGCAAATGAGTAAGCACTGGTTTGAGAAGAGAAACTTTACCAAAATGAAAGAATCCAAACTTTCTTTTGGCATGTACTGTAGATTAATATGTACTCAATCTCCTTCAATGCCAGCAGCAGCATCCCAAAATAAATAGTACTTTTCTCAGCAAGCGATGTAGGGAACATGAGGCAGGATGACTAAAGCTCGTAAGCTCGTAAGTTGTACCGAGAGGTGTGAAGAGATTAATCTCTTTAATTAGACATTTGACGCCATTTTATTTTGCTATCAAATTTTGTAATTGAATTAACCAAGAAGTGTAGGATGAGGTATAGTGTGGAAGCACCCTGTGTGAATACAAGGCTCACATAACATTTGGTGAGCCTGTTGAGTAATTCACGATCTTACAATCACCCATGATATTCCTCTACGGAAAATTGAACTTTTGCAGCACACTTGTTTTCTTTGCCATTCAAATGTCTTTTTTGTCATTATTGTTGTGTATCGTGTTTGTTTCCGAGAAACTTCAGTAATGTTATTTGCTTGCAAGGTATGTTGATTTATGTTGATTTTCTTACTATTACAGGCCAAACTTAAAGCTCATTGGTAGGGCATTAATCTCCTTCAATATCCTTCTTCACAGGGGCGCTGCAGACGTGCCGCTTTCTTATTCCTCTCCGCCCTATTCGCTGGGCCGAGTTAAACCAGTTCACGTGGCCTCAGATTTCTTGCTCTTTGCTACCAAATCTCTCTAAATTGAGTTATAGTGATGGATTTGGACCTATTTGATGACATTGATGATGCTCCAAAGAAGGTTAGGTTGGGGCTAAGTTTCAGCCAAAGCGAACCTCGCTCTTCCTAGGAAGGGTACATCATTGGTTCCTTCTTCGCCAGAAAGTTGTGACAAAATGAGCAATCTCATGTAGTAAAAGCAATCTTATCCTGATGACCAGAGTAATTCTGGAGTAGTTAACCCTCATCAGAGCACGGTGTTTCAACATGTACTACCAATTCCATGGTTGATTCAGGCCCCGATATAGATGTTCTCGTTCTAAAAAACAAGGATTTGCAAGCATTGTTTGAAACATCAACCAGAGAGGATGCAGATATAATGATTGAGTTGGAATCACTTGACATCCTTCATGATTCATCATCAGTGTCTGGAGAATGCTTTTTTCTTCTGAGACACCAGCAGCGCTTCTAATGTTCCTTGTGATCCTGTTATTCAGTCTGTTGATGATTTAGGTAGCTTGTTGCACATTCCTAATGTTGACTCAGAATGTCAAATTTCAGTAGCTGAAGATGTTTTAACTGAGAATGAATTCATTGTTGTGGAGCCTGTTCATAACCAGCAGGATACTGTTTTCACGGATGATAGAGTCCCTGATTTAGATGCTGAAACACCTGAAGAGCACATCCAGACCGGGCCTAAAGTGCCTAGAAAACTAGCTTCTCGGAGGGCAAAGAGGAGTACAAAGAAGGCAAAACGACTGCATCAGATCAATCTTCAATCCGCAAGAGGCTTCCACACCCAGTCAGACAGGCACAGGTGGTAGGGTGCTAAGGAAGCG